>BLSH010143127.1:140437-155978 GCA_018402905.1 Glandirana rugosa | reverse complement strand
ACATATGTCGACATCGGATTAACATCGTTATAAAAATACATCGTCTGGAAAGAGACATAATGGAAAAATGTAAAAAAAATATAATTCTCTTGTTTACAACAAATCCCACACCCTTTAATCGAGCATACCTAGATGAAAGTACCCTTTTTCCATCACCCTTCTGGTCGTAAGAATTTTCAGACCGCTAAACGGTCAAAATAAAATTTTTTCCAACGTACAGTATTTTGTTTGTTTTGTAGTTTTGTTTTGGAACGGCAAGCCTATGGAGAGATATGCTACAACCCGAACAGGGACTGTGGAAGTTTGTTTTGTTTTCGGAGCTGGTTCCAGCCTGGAGTTTCTGGTCCACCTCTTCAGCTGCATTAAATGACCAGCAAGAGATCTCAGTTTTGCTCTGGCCTGGAACTCAGTATAACTACACTGAGAGAGCTACACCTGGGGAGTTGGATGCTCTAGGGACTGCAAGAGAAAAGGTTTGCTTTTGTTTTGTTTGAAGGTGTCAGGGACAAGCCCAACATCGTATAGAGAGGTATCCGAACGGCAAGGTTTTGTTTTGATGTTTTGTTTGTTTTATGACATGCAACCTTTTTTAAAATAAAACTGGCAAATCGCCAGACTTTTAAGAATGCTGGTCTTCCCACTACCTTTTTCCCATGAAAGTAGATCCATACGAGCTAATTTCCCACACCCTAAACAACATTTGTTCTCTTAATATAAAAAAAATGTAAAAAGGTAATACAGAGAAAGGTCTGCTACATAAAAATATTGCTACAATTAGGCTACAGCTGTATACACAAGTAGGCTCAGTTCACACATAGGCGCCTTGCGATCTGACTTGTGTAGTCTCAAGTCACTTGACATTCAAAATCCCATTGAAATGAATGGGAGCTGTCTTAATTTACACTACTGAAGTCGCTCCAACTTCAAGGCGACTTCAGAAAAGGTTCCTGTGCTACTTCAACGCGACTTCTATCCGACTTGTGCACATAGAATTCAATGGAACTCGCCTCCAAGTCGGATCCCTCATCTATATTAAAGTTAATTTACAGGAAAAAGAAAATAATTTACACAGTTACTCCCACCGAATTACCCGGCAACCCCCTCCCTCCCTTCTCTGATTGGCCACAGGCAAAGTCCCCTGGCATGGAGGTTACTTTAAGTCGTGCTGAAGTCGCCTTGAAGTCGCATTCAAATCACCTAGCAAAGTCGCCCCTGAAGACGGATCACCTATGTGTGAACCGGCCCATACAAGTGGAGAAAGTGACACTTTTCCTGCAGTTTCCTACTGATCCAAAACAAAGGGGTGTTCTAACTGTGCAAAGTTAGAAATTGTATTTTTTTTTTTACATTATAGCAACTGAAAGTTGAAATCACTGATCTGTATTGCAACATTTGTGCACTCAGCAGTACTTATGTAGATGAGGTCCAGGCAGGCTGTAACATAATTTTTTAATCAGTGGTCCTTGAAAAATTTAGAAAATTTAGAACATTAAAAGAAACCAAATATTTTAAAGTGGACATTAACTGGGAAAAAAGACTTTGCATGTCCCAAGAAACTCCTGTTCCATTTCCCAATTAATGTTTTTCCCCTTTACTACCTGATGCAGTCTATCTAATTCAGAAGAGAGGGCTCTAGTGAAAGAATGGTGAAGCTCCATTTCACATTATCAATGCCATACATGTCATATGTCCACTGAAGGAAGACACAAACTGTGTAATAAGCTTCATCATAGATGGCACTAGTGGCTGTGATAGAGTCACTAATATAGGGCAATCTCAGAGATAAGTTTGCGATGATGAGCAGCACCACCAGATCCCAGTTCCTTTTTAATAAGCCATAAAACATGTGAAAAACTGAAGGGTCACTTTTGTATTCTTTCCACATCTGTTATATGTCACTGGTGGTTAATTTACATCCTTGGTGCCCAACATCTGGCCCCTCAGTGCTCAGTGTGTGTGGTCCATAGTGCTCAAGCCCTCCTTCACTTGGGTCGCAGCGCCGTTTCGGCTGCTGACCACCAGCACTATATCTGAAAGTTGAATTAACCAACCCCTGGGCTTTCAATTCTACTACAGAATGTTACTACAGAGTGCTCATTTACACTTGATCTTTGTGTAAGGAACTTACCTGCGACCTTATTGACATCCCATGTTCACATATATGTGTGTGTGTGTGTATGTGTCCAGTATGTATGACAATGTGCAGTACACATGCCCATCAATAGGAGGGCATGCTCCTAACCTGCAGTTATCCCTTCACCCAAAATCCATATGGCTTATCGCTTTTTCTTTGTTTTGTATTCTGCAACTTCTTGGTGACCTGCTACCTCTGTTTCACCTTCCTGGTAGGTCACATGAAGTATTCTTTGCTCCCGACCTCTAAATCAGTACTTGCCCTATTCAAAGTGTAGCGCTGCCCCCTTGAGGGTTGCTTAAGATTTAATTCCCCCCTTAACCTTCCCCATTCTGAGAGTCCTCCACCATCGCTGACACGTTGGGTTCACTCATATTGCAAGATTCCATCTTGTAGTAATGGAGACCACACCAAAGTTTAAGTTTGACGTATTTACTTAACTCTTGATTTATATAGAAAATGTGGCTTCTGAATAGTAACAGGTCACAATGCAAGGAACAACAATTAACAGAGTCTGTTGAATTAGTAAATCACAAAGTTCACACAACCATGACCTTGATTAGTTTGGTGAATAGGAGGGGCAGTTACTAAACAGTATTCACTACTCCCTGCTACTCACCAGTAATTGTAATAGGTACCACAATAGAATTCCTCCAATTGAGTTTAGTCAACTACCCACTGGGTCACTTAAGAGTGATATAATTAGGTAGAATTTAGAGTAAATTGGACAGAAATGGTGATGTTTTCTATAAAGCTTTGTGAACCCAAGGTGAATTCGTACCACTCAAAAGAAAGCAAATAAAGTAGTACCACTCAATAAGATGTAAATAAAATGCTAACACTTAATGAAATGTAAATAAACAATATCATTCAATGAAATGATAAACAATACCATTCAATATAATACTACTATATTATAAATAGCAATACTTTAACTAAATCCTCCTGCTCTAATTCTGAGAGTTCTTAGGGGATGGAATAACACCAGTTGAACAGCCCTGAGTATAATGAAATGGAGGAGAGGTTTAGAGTTCTTGTGATTGTAGCAATCCTGTATTGCAAAGTTCAGTAGATCTTCTGCTGGCTATTTGTGATTGGAAGTTAGGTACCTAAAAACACTATGTCCTTCTAATCATTGGGATGAGGCACAAAAGGAGGTTTTAAATAACTTCACTGAATCAAACAACCTTCTCAGCAATCTCTGGCTTTTTGAAAGTAAACTGGTGACTAGCAGCAATCCAGTATATCTAGTAACTATAATCCAGGATGCGATTATGATGACTTGCAAGACAATGTAAGTACTCTTATAGATGGGCCTAGGCCCACTCACCAAACCAAAGGGGTGACTGCAGATAAACTGTCCGGCTGTTCAGATGATGATGATGATGATGACAATGTAAGTAATGTTATAGATGGGCCTAGGCACACTCACCAAACCAAAGGGGTGACTGCAGATAAACTGTCCGGCTGTTCAGATGATGATGATGACACTGGAATCGCTGGTACCCCTTGCACTTTTTTCCTGGGAAAAACAGCCTCCACTGTACTCCTTACAGCTCTCCTTGATCGATCAAACGGCTGTTACTGTGATGGCTGCAATGCTGGAACGAACTCAGATGAGACTAGGCTGGTTCCGCCAATCACCCTCCAAGATGCTGTAGCTCTGCAGCCCGCTGGGTCACTCACAGAACTTTCAGCCTGCTGGAATCACTGCATATAGGCTGCAGGCCATGATCCCTCTCTAAAAAAGAGCAAGGAGAGAGGCGCCTCTAAGTGCAGGATTAAAGATGATATGTATTACAAACCGCCATTTGGAAACTCAATCGCTGTGTCCCACCCAACAGTGTCAGGGGTTACAAGGTTTCCATTCATATTCTGCATGGCAAGAGCTGAGGTAGAACCCGCTCTCTGAATTGTAGGAATCAGTCTATCAGAGCTTTCTCCCAGGGTGTTATAAGTTAATCATCTGGGTGGGTGAATGTTTCTTCGAAGACGAATAGGTGAATTAGAGTCCAGATGAGAGGCAGTACTCTCTTGAGGATTACCCAAGGAAGAGAAGCTCTCTCAGTTTCTAACTCAGGATGGGATATAAACTCAATATCAGAGGTAAGAGTATGGTCCTGTATCTGGTTCCAGGCATAAAAAGTCAATACATGCTAGGTCTAATGAGCCCTGACTGTGTAGGTGCTCATAGGAAGGGTCTTTCTCTGAATACAAGATAGGCAAGGGCGGAATTAATTTTCTATCTCCCTTCTCATATCAGGCCAATAAAATCTAGCTTTGATCAACTGAAAAGTCCTTTCTATACCCAGATGCCCATGTTCATCATGTAGAGACACCAAGACTGAACTGCGCTGTTTCTCAGGTAGATACAGCTGCCAAGTTTCCTCGGACCCCTCACTAGGGCCTCTTCTATGAAGCAATTCATCTTTTAACTGTAGCCGATTCCATTCTCAATGCAATATTCTGGCATGCTTAATGGCACTCCTCAGAAGTAATTGAGGGTCTTGTTGCGTCAAAGCCTGCAAAATCACATGTCCAAGGGGTCCTGTTCCTAGTCAATCTCAATCTATTTTCTAGTCAACTGGGGAAGCCCTTCACTCCTCACTTGAGTCAGCCCACAATAGGCTATTGGTATCCCTGCTGGTGAGACTCCTATGGTTTCAGCACAGACTCCTCCTTTCAAGCGATGAACCAGTCCTTTACATAAAGCCTGAAGAACATCCGCTGGCACAAAAGTCCACTCTTGGGCCCCCTGGTCCTGTTGATATGGACGGCGGGTCAGAGCATCTGTATCTCTATTTCTGGAACCAGGACAATATTTGAGGCTGAACTGAAATCTAGCTAAGGCAGCCCGGAGGCATCCAGCTTCGCAGTGGTCAGTAAAAAAGTCAACAAATTATTATCAGTCTTGACGACAAATTGTGCTCCATACAAATAATCTTGAAGTTTGTCTAAAACTGCCCCCTTCAAGGCCAGAAATCCCAACTTATGGGCTGGATAGCTTCTCTCAGAGGGGATGAGACTTCGGCTCACATAAGCTACTGGCCGAAGATGACCACCTTGCTCTTGATAAAGCATCCCTCCCAATCCATCCTGGCTGGCGTCTACATGAAGCTTGTAGGGTTTAGAAGGGTCGGCATAAGCTAGGACAGGGGCTTCGGTTAAACTGTTTTTTAGTCGTGGGTAGGCTTCCTCACACCTGGGGGTCCACTGCTCAGAAATGGACTCCTTCTTCCCTCTTTGACTTGTTTTCTTCTCTTTAGTTTCTTTGTCTTCTTCTCCAGAAGCCACATGCAGCAGTTCATTAAGGGGTTTGGCTATCTTAGCGAAATTGGCAACAAACCTTCGATAGTACAAGCAGAACTACCAAGAAGGATTTCAGTTCCGTCACAGTCTCTGGCCGGGGCCATGCAGTGACTGTTTCTAGCTCCATTGGGCAAAACTGACATTTCTCTAGGGGCAACTTTAATCCCTCTTTGTGGAGTCTCTCAAACACTTTTTCCAACCGCACCTCATGGTCTTCCAGGGTTCTTCCAAACACTATGGTGCCATCCAGATACACCAGGACTTCTACCAAATTCATGTAACTTAATGTTTTTTCCATCAGTCTTTGAAAAGTAGCTGGGGCTCCAGTCAGCCCTTGCGTCATTCTGTTGAACTCAAAGAACCCCCAAAGGGCATATAAATGCTGTCTTCTCCTTAGCTTTGGCACACATGGGTATCTGATAGTACCCACTCTTCATATGCAGCGCACTAAACCATTTGGCTCCAGCTAAACATTCTAAGGCATCTTCAATCCTAGGCATGTTGTATTGGTCAGGAATGGTTCTCCGGTTGAGAGCCCTGTAGTCGATACACATCCTTAAGGTTCCATTCTCCTTCTGCACTACTACGATTGGTGAAGCATATGGACTTCTGGATTCCTGAATCACTCCAGACCCTTTTAATTCCGCCAACTGCTCCCTCAAGTTTTCCAGATCACTGAGAGTGATCCCCCGGGCGCTCTCCCTGAACGGCTTCTCCTCCTGAAGTTGTATCCAGTAATGAGCACTCTTGGCACATCCCACGTCGAAATCATCACTAGCAAATATTTTTTGTCCACCGGCATAGTTGAGACTTCATGCTTTCCTTCCAGACCGGAGGCAGACTGGCAGCACACTCTTCCATCTCCTTCCTCAGGCTTTGCGTGTACCTTTCTCTCTTTTCTTCTTCAAGCATGACTGGGGTTGCAGCACTCACCTGGCCCACAGACATCCTTGCCTTCAATATCTCAGGACAGTCAGAAATTTTCTGCAGGCTAATAGGCACTTTCTTCTTATTCCTCAACAGGGCCTTCGTGGGTACTATCTCAGGAACCATGGCCAAACCTGCGGCTTCCATCTGCACATCTGTTTCCAACACCACAAAGGGCCCTGGATGATCCCAAGTCAACTTTGCAGTAGCCTTCAAACAGGTAACTTCCCCAGGCTGAAGCACCGTCTCTCTCATGTTCAATTTCCAAAGTTGACCTACCCCATTTTACCCCAGAGCTTTCTTCTCCTGAATCACTTGCTGGCAAGCTTGATACAGACTGGGGTGAATTTCCTCAGGTACCATCCCATCTTCCCCAACCGCCTTTTCCAATAATCTTCGTACTAAGTCCGTATTAGTCCCCATTATCATAGAATTGTGCTTGGCTCCGACTAGTCTCAAGGCACACCACGACAAGAGTGTCAGAAATCCCCACCCTCCCAGTGGCAGCTGGCCCAAAGGAGATTCTGATGGGAATATACCAGTCATATGGAAATCGGTTGGTACCAAATCCCCAAATTTCCAATTCCTCCAACTTATTCAAGAGTATATGTTTCAGATACTGATCATAGAAGTCTCTTTAAAGAAGGGTGACTTAAGTTCCAGTGTCTAACAGAGCTCGGGTGTATATACCTTCCACTTGTACAGAGACTATGGGAGACGGCCCTACTAACTTCTCTGGTAGGGCACCTTTCTTTGTCTCACGAGAATTCCTTATCCAGCCACTCTGTGAGGATCTAACTCTGGACCGAGAAATTGACCCAGTATTGACTCCTTGCACCTGGCCCATAGACCCCGGCGATGGGTTAGGTACTTCCTCCTTCTTCGGACTTCTCTTCTTTGGGCTTCTCTTCTTTGGGCTTCTCTTTGTGGAGCTCAGATTCTTCAGGTGCTCAGTTGGCTCCTTCACTGAGAGCCTCTGAAGTTTCCTGCCTCCTGGGTAGCCAATATCTGCTGTAGTGCCTTTAATAATTCTGCCATGAAGTGAAAATCCTCTTCTTTCTTCGGGCACTGTCGCCTAAAATGACCAGACTCCTTTCCATCTGAGTAGTAACTTGAGCTTCCATGACTCAATAAAGTTTGTTGTAATTGATCCTGAGCTTGAGCCACCTGGCCTAACAGCTTAACTGGGGACTCTTCAAGCGTTGGTGAGGACACCGGAATTCTAGTGCTCTCTCCCCACTCTGAACCCTCCTCAATGTCGACCCCAATTGTCTCTGACTCAATTTGAACTTGTTTAGCTAGCGCCCTTCCAGCTTTTTGGGTAACATTTGTCCCTCCAAGAGATCCTTGGTTCTTTTCATCCAACAGGGTCTCCTCTTCTCTGACCATCTTGACCAATTTGGGATAGGTGGGTGCAACCTATATTCGTTTTAACAGCAACTGTAATACAATGGGATGATTAGGCCTTGCTCCTTGTAGAATCCTTTCCCATCTCACCTTATCAGCTTCTTTTGGGTCAATTCCTTTTTTAGGATGATTTGGTGCAGGACTTGATCCACTCTAACAACATATGCAGATAACTTTTCCCCTCTGGACTGGTGAGTATGTTCAAATTTGTACATCAAATCTTCTCTACTCTTCCACACACTGCACATCCACAGCCGGACTTCTCAGGCTCTCACTTATTCGTTGCCTTTTTACAGCCTCAGGCACATTCCAATCTTCTACTGCTTGAATAGCTTGATCCATCCAACTGTCAAAGGAGGCTGAGTTTATGATTTCTGCATATTGATGGTGACAACCACCTGCAAGGGAAACCCTCTTGATCTTTGTTTTGTTTACGGGGAGCTAGGGAGCGGGTTGGGCAGACTAGATGTCTGCCGACTACCCACGATCGCTGCCCCTCAGTGACAGAACGGAGGTCCGTGTGTGTAAATACAGATCTCCGTTCTGACAGGGGGGAAGCAGTGTGATCCTAGGCTCCCTGTATATGGGAGCTGCAATCACTCTCCTCCCCCAGCCAGCCCAGCCCCCACACAGTTAGTAACACATCCCAGGGAACACAGTTAACCAGTTGATCGCCCCCTAGTGTTAACCCCTTCCCTGCATTTTCATAGCACTGATCACTGTATAAATGCCAATGGTCCCAAAAAACCTTCAAAATTGACCAACATGTCCACTGCAATGTCGCAGTAAGTACCGCTAAAAATCACAGATCACCGACATTACTAATAAAAAATAAAAACCCCATAAATTAATTCTCATTGTTCGTAAACGCGGCAACTTTTGTGCAAACCAATCAATAGACAACTATTTTTTTAACCGAAAGTATGAGGAAGAATATATATCTGATCAACTGATCAAACATTTTAAGTTTTTTTATATTTTTTTTGGATATGTATTTTAGCAAAAAGTAAAAAATATTGTTTTTTTTTTTACAAAATTGTCGCTCTTGTTTTGTTTATAACACAAAAAATAAAAATCACAGAGGTGATCAAAGCACCTGGGGAGAAGGAAAAGTGGAGATGATATATAAACCGCAAAGGGAGAAAAGAAGAGAAGAAACTGCGTATTACTCTGTCCTGGAGGTGAGGTAGCATCCAATGTAAAAATCCATTTTTGTTCATATTGTAATAGAATTTTGTTCCAATCACCCCCTCTCATGCCTGAATGTATCCTGTCCAATATTAGAAATTTGATCTTGGGAAAAATTCCATTGTGGACTGGTGTTACATGTCTGCTGAGTGGTAATACAGGGTTGCATGTTTGCATGCTAGTGATGTGTCTGGAGGCTCGCTGAATAAACTCTAATTTAGTCTTCCCCACATAAAAGCAAGCGCATTCACAGTTTAGTAGATACACGACCCCTTGGGTCTTGCAATTTGCATAGTGATGTGGTGAGAATCTGATGCCATTTGGTAATATGGGACATTTTGAGGTATCCATGTACAGGCAGATCGAGCATCCTCCACATTTGAATATGCCTAACCTTTTAGTGGGATCTTTTTTCCCACCCTTATATTCAATTGAGACCAGTTGGTCTCTCATTGATCTAGCTCTTTGGAAAGTGAATGCTGGGCATTCCGTTAGTGTTGGTCCTATGATAGGATCCATCATCAGAACGCGCCAGTATTTCTGCACAATAGTGTTTTTTTCCCTGTCACTTTGGCCCCTTCTGGAGGGTGGGGCTGTGTATTGGAGTGATTGTATGGGGTGTGACACTATTCTCGGGGCAACTTTCTGACCAATATTTCTTGCACTTTTTACACCAAAATCATTGTCTGCTGGTTTATTGACTCTGGCTCCCTGCGGTAAGTCATGAGCATATTGGGTTAGCATACCCAATTTTTCCCTTCAAATGTATGTAACAAGATATATTGTATTTGATGTGGTTTTTAACCTCTCATTATGACACATGATTTTTCATATACACAGTTTTTGTATTTTATGATCCATAGAGACATCTCTTTGGAACTAGAAAACCTACTGTCCCTGATGAAGACTACCATTCAGTTAAGTCGAAATGCGTTGGATTTGGGTTGTACTCTTTTGTATGGTTCCAATCAGGTTATCCAATGGTATATTGACTGCAGTCATTGACATCATGTGTTTGTTTTTAATCCACTAACTGTCATTTGTGTCTACATGTTTAAATACACTTTTTTATATTTTTATATTCCTTTTGTATCCTTGTCCGGTAAAGTCCCATTGTGAGGAATTTGCAATTTAGTACGGTATCTTATTGGGGATATGGACAGGTTATCATTGATCCAATCAGGTGGCGGAACAATTTAGTTTTGACTACTGATCACTTATGAGCCAGGAGGCTGAGTTTATAATTTCTGCATGTTGATGGTGACAACCCCCTGCGAGGGAAACCCTTTTGATCTTTGTTTTGAACTTTATTTTAAATAAACATGGGCTACCATGCCCTCAAACAGAGATCCTGGCTGTCACAAACTCACTGAAAACACACCTACCACAAGAGCTAAAGACCCCCATGCCACAACTATTATATTAGAAATAGCAATAAATTAATTAAATCCTCCTGCTCTAATTCTGAGAGTTCTTAGGGAATTCAATAACACCATTTGAACAGCCCTGAGTATAATGAAATGGGGGACAGGTTTAGAGTTCTTGTGATTGTAGCAATCCTTTATTCCAAAGTTCAGTAGATCTTCTGCCGGCTATTTGTGATTGGAAGTTAGGTACCTAAAAACGCTATGTCCTTCTAATCCTTGGGATGAGGCACAAAAGGAGATTTTAAATAACTTCACTGAATCAAACAACCTTCTCAGCAATTTCTGGCTTTTTGAAAGTAAACTGGTGACTAGCAGCAATCCAGTATATCTAGTAACTATAATCCAGGATGCGATTATGATGACTTGATGACTTGCAAGACAATGTACGTACTCTTATAGATGGGCCTAAGCCCGCTCACCAAACCAAAGGGGTGATTGCAGATAAACGGTCCGGCTGTTCAGATGATGATGATGACGCTCCACTATACTCCTTACAGCTCTCCTTGATCAATCAAATGGCTGTTACTCTGGCGGCTGCAGCACTGGAACAAACTCAGAAGAGACTAGGCTGGTTCCGCCGTTCACCCTCCAAGATGCTGTAGCTCTGCAGCCCGCTGGGTCACTCACAGAACTTTCAGCCTGCTGGAATCACTGCATATATGCCGCGATCCCTCTCTAAAGGCACACACACAGTCCACTGCTGATTGATCACGCCATCAAAAGAGTCCTGAGTAAGCTCCTCCTCTCTCTTAAATAAGTTCTCCCCCAAGGCACTGTTTCTCCCAAGAAGCCTATTGCAGCACAGCCCACTGGGAAATGGAGTCCTTCCTCATCAGAGTCTATAGTTGTTTCCATCTTGTCACACTACAATTCCCATAAAGCATCACTCTCCAGGGTCAGGTCCCGTTCAGCAGGTTAGCACTAGAGGGAATGCTCTATAATATTCCAAGGGCACAATTGTCTATATGCCAAAGGAGTGTTTCTGGACTCCTGGCTACAAAAGAGACCTTGTTTTTTTTCCTACCCATGATACAAATATCTTTGGTCTGTAGGTATGACTTTTTTTTTTTACTTTGGATTTCTGACCTGGCCTGACCCTCAACCTTTGCCAGTATGCTGCCTGACCTTTAACTTCCCTTACTAACTACTCTCACCCTTGCTCCTCAGTACCTCACTCAGGTTTGCCTCCCTAGCTTTTTTACCTCTGGCCTGTCTTCGACTATGCTCCACCTTTATCCTGTGTGTGCGACATCCTGCCCACCAGTAAGGTAATCACATTTTTTTGTTGTATAGTGTTTCCAGCAAAAGCCCTAATGAAAACCTGCAAATCAAAAATTAGCATCCATGTTAAGGGCCTGTCTTCTGACCAGCTGGTAGAGACTAGTGCCCTTTACTGTTACTCAGCTTGCCTCTGATGCCTGGGATCATTATACAGTGCCATCATCAGCACTTTTGACTCCAACATGCATATTTAAAAAGTACAAAACTAATTCAGCCCTACCTTTCTTTCCCCTGCAGAAATAAATTGTTACAACAGCAATGTGCTGTTAATTCTTATAAGAGATATGTTACTGCGGCGATAACTCTGTTAAATCAGGTTTCTTAGACTGTATTCAGACTCCTAACTGAAAAAAAAAAAGCTAAAAAAATATTGAATTGGATAAATAAATCAACAAATAAATAAAAACTCTTCCTCTCCCTAATCAATTCCCAGGTCCCAAATATATTGGATGATCTGAATGACATTTGTGTTTGCTGCGTGACTGAGCTGCAGCACGGTGGCCAAGACCATACAGCGGTTTAACAGGACAGGTTCCACTCAGAACAGGCCTTGCCATGGTTGACCAAAGTACATAAGCAAACTTCTGAAAATGTCACCTTCATGCTTATTTCTGTCCATACAATTCTGACTTGAACTTATCCTAATGTTACACTAACAATTTGTGCAAGCAGATTATGTTTTCCTTTGTGTCACAATGTAATGTTGAAAGGAAAAAATGCTCCCTGAAATTAAAGTTTGAGCTTTACAATAGAAAAAGAATGGAAAGAAATCTAGCCAACGTGAACAGTAAGCAGTATGCTGCTGTTTTGGTTTTTATTGAATGGTTATGGGGATAATAAAATAATGGTAACAAAAGCATAAATTATTAAAAAATAAATGATGAAAGGATACAAACATAGCAACCCTTCTCTTTTCAGTTGTTTCTCTAATGCAGTGTTTCTCAACCTTTTTGCATGCACAATCTCAAGGTACTCCATTCTAAAATGCAAAAAACTGAACAAATAGTTTTACATATTGCAGCAACATCCACACACGTAGCACACACTTAGCACACCCAATGTTAGAGGAGATTTATTCTTCCAAAGCAAATGCACCTTTGCACACTGTTCTGACTAGTATTCCTGTGTTTCTCTTCTTCCTCAGTTTCCTTCACTCAGCTAATGTGACCCCCAGTGCTGACAGAGAGGGGCAGGAGGGGAAAACAAGGATGCCGTGCAGGCACCCGACATTCTCCTTATCAACCGATATCATACGTTGTTAGGATGACAACGGCACAATGAAAACCTGTGGCTTTGTGTAACTAAAAGGTAGGAGTTGATCCCACCAGTGGTTTGCATACAGACAGGAGTAGGGGAGAGCTGATCGGTGGCTCTCCTGACCGGGGGGGTCTGCACTGATTGTTTATCAGTGCAGCCCTCCCTAGGATCGTCACCCAGGACCACCAGGGAGCCCAGCCAGGGACCACCAGGTAGAGAAAAAAAAGGGGTTTGGGACTTTAAATGAATCATGTATCCTCAACACACAGACCACTGGGAAATTGTAATAAATGTATTTATTTTGCACAAAGCATGACACAGTGTTTGGATCATATCATAAATAGGTAAAAGCACATAGATTAGCGCTGCGCTTTTATATTTGGACTATTGTTTGTGTTCTGTGTAGGACATTGTGCTTAGCTGCTAACCATTTGATTACCTTCACTATCAGATTGTTTCGTGCAGATTTTTTTCTCTGTTTATTTTAAAAGCACATATAGTTCATATATAACGGACATATGGCAGAGCACATCATACCAAAATGATGGCAAGTACGTGCATTATCCATATACTCATATTGTAAAATATATAATTTGTGTGTCAGTACAGTAAAAAACTTTTAAAGACAGTCCAATGATCAATTAAATTGTATACATGTAAAACGCATGATGTATTGTAAACAGCTCTACGTGTTTCGTGGTCTTCACCACTCGTCAGGAGCATTGCGTGAAAAGTATCTAGATGGTATATGAAAAAAAGTATTAAGTAAGGCTAGAGAGGGTCTAGGGGGGAGACAAGGAAAACTCAACAAGTGTCTGCCCATACTTACAGGATAACTATGATCATAGTAGTACTAAGGACCAGTCAAAAATGTTGTCTCTCCCGGGAGCTGAGGCGGTAAAAGGATGAGGCAGCAAGACACCCATGACTAACCACCTGAGCGGAAGGGCGGTCCATACTTTGTGGTATAGATCAACTAGGATCTGTGAAAAAATATATATAAACGCATGTGTATATGTATATACTGATGTGTGTATATACAGAAAAAGTGATAATGGATAGCCAGTGCATGCTTGAAGATGTGGTGATAAGGGAATTGGGAACCTGAGGGCTCTGGGGAGGGGGGGGGGGTGCTACACTAAAGGAGGTTTTTCACCTTAATTCATAGAATGCATTAAGGTGAAAAACCCCAAGGGTTTACAACCCCTTTTAGGTTTTCTATTACTTTCATTTTCAACGACAATGGTAAACAGGACAAATAGAGAGGGTGAATCTCCCTAATGGGGACACAGACAGCAAGAAAAACTGACAGGTGTTCTAATCCCTCTCCACTCTGTCCAAAACTAAAAAAAACGTTTGCTTTTAGTTACACTTTAATTCCAGTTATGCATATTTTATACATAGTTACACTGTTCCAGCTTGGGCCCGTGTCATTATCTACTGTACAGTGTACAGTATACCATACCTGGATAATCCCCCTGGAAGCTGGAAATTACTGAATTAGACTCTGCTACTTCAGTGTTCCCCATTCTCTTCCCGGTCCTGCACCAGGCGCCATTCAGAGAATAAAATTATGATATTCCTGTGCTGCTAAATACCTATATCTAACCTAATTAAAAGAGGGTGTATCCTGGTGACGTAATAACGTAAAGCAGGTAGTATTTGGGCACAAGGAACAGAAAGGTGCCGGTCACTGTCATTTTATGTGAAGCTACAGTATATTCTGTTTAACAATATAGATAGTAGAAAAAGGTCCAGCATGATGGTATATAAGTGCTTAATTAAAATGTAATTGTTATTGTAGATCCATCAAGACATAAAAGGCAATCCAACACAAAGCAAGATTGATGCATTTTAGCCCTTTGTTGGGCCTTAGTCCTACAACTTTGCCTTGTTTTGGATTCCCATTTATGTCCTGATGGATATACAATAAAAATTACATGAAGTTTTCAGCACTTACCGTGATGCTGGACCTTTTGTCTCTATTCATATTGTTGAGCGGTATGTGCAGCAGCTGTCCAGGCACAGGTATTTCACTCAGTTCAACCAAGTATATTTACCATCTGGTTAGTAGCATCACATTTGTAATGTTAGAGAAATCTGCGCTAATAACAAACTGGTTTAACAAATAAATTTGAATGAGAAAAACTTGAATAAACAAAAACGTCCAGCTGCTTGTACATCAATCCTACACCCGGATGCAAAACATTAATAAACACAAAAGTACAGCGCTAAAGTAAAGTCCATATATGCATAAGACCAAATTCCGGCGTGAATGAACACCATTAAAGATCACTAATCACAGTTCATATGGATAGATCAATACAAATGAAGAGGATCAGATGTAGATAAAGTCCCCAATTCCGTGCAAGAAAAGAAGAAAGCACTCCCGTGTCACTCTTCACCAGCCACTCTATGCTCTTACCGCAAGTTGTGTGACCCCCAATAGAGTGGTCATATCACATATGTTAAATGTTTACGGTCTTCACCGAGGTCCTCCACAGCTATCCCAGAGAGTCTCAGCCTATCAGCTTATGGTCTCACTCCGCCTCTCAGTCAGCAATGGTTAGTGGGGTCACCGTCACATATAATGAATGAAGAGACCGCACAT
>BLSH010143127.1:110537-140427 GCA_018402905.1 Glandirana rugosa | reverse complement strand
TGATTGGTCTACCATTTATATGAACCAACCTGACTCACTTTATGGACACGGACCTGTCGACGACGTGTGTGGCGAGTTGTTATACTTATCATCTGTTTCCAGGTCGTAGTGCAATTCACGACTTTTGAAGTACATTAAAAATAACATATAGGTAGTCCTGTATTTTCCCTTAGGTTTTGTTCCGTTTCAACATCCTGATTCCGGGTTGTTTCCCGATTTTACGTAGTAGAGGGTGTATCCTGGTGACGTAATAACGTAAAGCAGGTAGTATTTGGGCACAAGGAACAGAAAGGTGCCGGTCACTGTCATTTTATGTGAAGCTACAGTATATTCTGTTTAACAATATAGATAGTAGAAAAAGGTCCAGCATGATGGTATATAAGTGCTTAATTAAAATGTAATTGTTATTGTAGATCCATAAAGACATAAAAGGCAATCCAATACAAAGCAAGATTGATGCATTTTAGCCCTTTGTTGGGCCTTAGTCCTACAACTTTGCCTTGTTTTGGATTCCCTTTTATGTCCTGATGGATATACAATAAAAATTACATGAAGTTTTCAGCACTTAACGTGATGCTGGACCTTTGTCTACTATTCATATTGTTGAGCGGTGTGTGCAGCAGCTGTCCAGGCACAGGTATTTCACTCAGTCCAACCAAGTATATTTACCATCTGGTTAGTAGCATCACATTTGTTTAATTTACATTATATTTTGTGGTGCACATGTAAATGTGAGTGCATTTAAAATATTTTTAATAGTTTTAATAATTGTGATATAATTTTTAATGGAAAGCACTATGAAGGAAATGTATTGTGTTACTTTGAGTTAGCTTCACCCCTCTCTGGAATGGAGGAGAACAGTGGTTAATGTTTTTTTTTTGTTTTTCTTTAATAAAAGACTTCTCAAAAACTGCCTCCTGTCTTTTTTCACACTTCACTTTTTTTGGTGAATGAGTAGTGGCACTATGTACCCCATACTCATTCACATAGAGATTGGGGCCCAGGATCTGGGGGCTCCCTTGTTGAATGGGGCTTCCAGATTCTGATATGCCCCCCAACTGCATACCCCCACAACCACTGGCCAGGGTTATGGGGAAGAGGCCCCTGTCCCCATCAACAAAGCACCCCTGCTTTTTGTGGGGGACCCCACACAATTTTTTTTAAATAATTTTGGCGTGGGGGTCCTCTCAAAGTCTATACCAGACCCAAAGGGCCTGGTATGGATTGGGGGAGTGGACCCCACTCTGTGTTTTTTTCTTAATTTTTATTTGCGGGCAATTCTTTTTTTGCGGAGTCAGTACAGGAGTCACTGCTTGCTGCCAGCTACCATGGGATATGTAGCCCTTGGAAAAAATCAAACAACAGAGGAGAAACTGCAGAACATGCAGGAAATCCAGGAGGACATGGAAAAAAATAGCCAGCAGACAGGCAGAACAACCTAAAAGGATATTTTCTAAGTGAACTTATATTGGATTGTCAAAAATAATTGTTTGTATTGTTATTATAATGCTGATGTTATAAAATGAAAGCATATGCTTTGACAATCAAAATAATTTTCAAATTCAACATGTTTATCACACATCCTTTTGTGTGGAGCTGCACTTTGTCCTGCAAATTTTCAACCTCCCTCTCATTCTTCAATGTCTGCGATGGCTGCACCACACTCGTGATCCAAATAGCAAATGGTAAAGCCTGCATTGTCAATAATTCTAATGCAGGGCTATTTAAAAGATGGCTGTAGGTAGTCATAGATCATTATTGGCCATTCCACCCAAACAGATGATGCAGTTTTTGGTGGATGCTGGAGTACCAATTCACCACTCAGTGTGTAATACTTCTTTGAGACAATGGGGACGATTTACTAAAACTAGAGCATGCAAAATCTGGTGCAGCTCTGCATGGAAACCAATCAGCTTCCATTTTTTTTGTCAAAGCTTAATTAAACAAGCTTAAAGGGTATGTTCACCTTTACAGAAAAATCTGTAAAGTGAACTTACACAGGACCCTCTCCTCACCCCTCCCCCAGTCCTGCTGACCTGGAGCACGGCAATCTCCCTCTAGCAGACATCGGGTCGCCGCCTCACAGTCTGGGGATTTCAAATCCCCGGACTGATACAGCGACAATACGATCGGTCAGTGCGGGGGGATCGCCTGTTTCAGGTACAGCGGGACCCTGTGCAATGGGAAGGGGGTCCAGTGTAAGCTCACCTTACAGATTTTCTGTAAAGGTGAACTTACACTTTAAGTGTAGCACCCCTTAGCGTTGCTAGAGTTAGTTTTTGTACACTGTAGATAAATTGTTCAGGCTTGGCTGGCAGCTAAGCCTGTGTTTTTTTTCTGGGTCAGGGTTGAGTGCAGCATCTCTGAGACCTCTCCCTACTTCTAGAAACACGCAGAAGGTTTTAGAAGGATGGGAGTGGAGGGGAGGAGGATCTGCCTGGAGCATTCTGAGGGTCCTGATCAATCCCCAACAAATGGGGGCAGGCCCCTTCAAATACTCAGGGTCTGCCCAGCTGGGGCAGTGTGGAGTTCGGGTAGAAGATGAAGATAACGTGTTAGGCTGTCGGAGGCCTTTGAGAGTAACCCTCTAGTGGGGGGGAGGGGGTGAACTCAGGCCTGGGCTGCGGTGAGGAAGGGACCCTTCTTCAAGACACACAAGGGGATCCTGACCAGAAGGCATGGAAGCAAGGAGAGGACAGCAGGATAACACTGCCAGGCAAACCTCCAGGTAGGAATACAGCCACGTGGGCTGGTGAGTGTTGCAGTCAGAGGACTGAGAGGCATGCGCGAAGGGACTGGGTGCAAGCAGTCTGGGATGTATGCAGAGTCAGCAGAGGCATCGGGAGGGGGGCTGACAGGGCCACAGCCCAGGGGATGCCCCCCGAAAAGCCCCGGGTCTCGGGTATGGAGAAGGCTATCATTGGCCTCTAGGCTACCGTGCACTCTCGGAGAATCACCAGAGCCACCTGCCGCTAGAGGTCCGGCACTGGTGATGTCTCTGCCACCATTTTAAAGAAGACCAGCTGTTGTGGAGCATGGTCACCCACAGAGGGGAAGAAACAAGAGGCGGAGCTGGCTGCCAATAGAAACCTGTTGTGGGAAAGGGGACGGGGGTTGGCGGCAGCTCCGTTTCTATTGGCAGCCAGCTGCACCTCGTGTTTTTTTCCCCTCAACGAGAGACCATGCTTCACGAGAGCGGGTCTTTTGTAATGGCGACGGAGACTCCGCTGGGGACACCCTGATATAAGGAGGCACTCTGAGTGCTGGGGAAACCCTGATGGAAGGAGTCACTCTGACTGCTGGGAACACCTGATGTAAGGAAGCCCTCTCCTGGGGACACCTGATGGAAGGGAGCACTCTGCACGGAACACCTAATGTAAGGAGGCACTCTGCTGGGGACCACTGATATAAGGAGGGACTCTGCTGGGGACACCTGATGTAAGAAGGGACTCTGCTGGAGACAACTGATGTATGGAGGGACTTTGCTGGGGACGCCTCATGGAAGGAAGGACTCTGCTGGGGACACCTGATGTAAGGAGGGACTCCGCTGGAGACACTTGATGGAAAGAGGAACTCTGCTGGGGGACACCTGATGTAAGGAAGCACTCTGCTGGTGACCCCTGATGTAAGGAGGGACTCTGCTGGGGACACCTGATGTAAGGAAGCACGCTGCTGGTGACCCCTGATGTAAGGAGGGACTCTGCTGGGGACACCTGATGTTACATAGTTAGGTTGAAAAAAGACACAAGTCCATCTAGTTCAACCAAAAAAAAACAAAAAAACTTTATATATATATATATATATATATATATATATATATATATATATAAAACCAAATAATCCCATATACAATCCTTCACCCACAGTTGATCCAGAGGAAGGCAAAAAAAAACCCAGCAGAGCATGATCCAATTTGCTATAACTGGGGAAAAAGTTCCTTCCTGATTCCCAGAGAGGCAATCGGATTCACCCTGGATCAACTATACCTGAAAATGTTAGTACCCAGTTGTATTATTCACATTAAGGAAAGAATCCAGGCCTTTTTTAAAGCAATCAACCGTGCTAGTCAAAACCACCTCTGGAGGGAGTCTATTCCACATTTTCACAGCTCTTACTGTGAAGAAACCTTTCCGTATTTGTAGATGAAATCTTTTTTCCTCTAGACGTAAAGAGCGCCCCCTTGTCCTTTGTGATGACCTTAAAGTAAATAACTCAACACCAAGTTCACTATATGGACCACTTCTATATTTGTACATGTTGATCATATCCCCCCTTAATCTCCTCTTCTCAAGAGAGAATAAATTTCCGATCCTCTAATCTTTCCTCATAGCTGAGCTCCTCCATGCCTCTTATTAGTTTGGTTGCCCTTCTCTGCACTTTCTCCAGTATCCTTTTTGAGAACTGGTGCCCAAAACTGAACTGCATATTCCAGATAAGGTCTTACTAATGATTTGTATAGGGGCAAAATAATGTCTCTATCTCTGGAGTCCATACCTCTCTTAATACAAGAAAGGATTTTGCTTGCTTTGGAAACAGCAGCTTGGCATTGCATGCCATTATTAGAGTGGTAGTAAACCCGTTGCCAAAAAAATAAATAAAAAAAAAAACCTGCAAGACAATAGCATAATATGTTAGTATGCATCGCATACTAACATATTATGAAATACTTACCTTAGAACGAGGCCCCCGATGCCCGAGTCGGTCAGCGTTAGGACGCTGACATGTTGGTCCTCTTCTTTCTTCCGGGTACGCAGCTCCGGCAATGTGAGTGGCCGGAGCCGCGTGACGTCACTCCTGCGCATGCTCTGAGTTGCCGGACGCCTCAGCCGGATCATCAGAGCGCATGCGCCGCTAACGTCAGCGGCTGCATGCAGGGCGAATATCTCCTAAACAATGCAGGTTTAGGAGATATTCTTTTTACCTACAGGTAAGCCTTATTATATTGGGGGTTTACTAACAATTTAAGCTTATGATCTACCAAAACCCCCAGATCCTTCTCCACTATGGATTCCCCCAGTTGTATTCCCCCTAGTATGCACGATGCATGTATATTCTTAGCCCCCAAGTGCATAACTTTACATTTATCAACATTAAACCTCATTTGCCACACAGTCGCCCAATTAGTCAGTGCATTGAGGTCTGCTTGTAAATTGGAGACATCCTGCAAGGACGTTATTCCACTGCATAGCTTGGTGTCATCTGCAAACACTGAAATGGTACTTTTAATCCCAGACCCTATATCATTTATAAATATATTGAAAAGTAAGGGTCCCAAACTGAACCTTGGAGTACACCACTGATAACCTTAGACCATTCCGAATAAGAATCATTAACCATTACTCTTGGAATTCGGTCTTTTAGCCAGTTTTCTATCCAATTACAAATTGATCTTTCCAAGCCTGTAGACTTTACCTTACACATTAGCCGTGTATGGGGAACGGTGTCAAACGCTTTCGCAAAATCCAAGTATACCACGTCCACAGCCACCCTTCTGTCCAAGGTTTTACTTACCTCCTCATAAAAAGAAATCAGGTTTGTTTGACAACTTCTGTCTTTCATGAATCCATGCTGTCTGTTGCTTAAAATATTTTTATCCAACAAGAACTCATCTATGTGGTCTTTTATTAAACTCTCCAGTATCTTCCCAGCTATAGAAGGTAAACTAACAGGTCTATAGTTATTACTTGGTAAAGACTTTGATCCCTTTTTAAATATAAGCACCACATTGGCCCTACGCCAGACAGAGCTCAATTCCTTTAGGATCCGTGGATGGATGCCATCCGGTCCAGGTGCTTTATCTACCTTTATTCTGTCTAAATACTTCTGGACCATTTCCCTTTTGAGCCATTGTGGATCATTTGGGGCTGTGTCACTACCACCCCTGACATGGGCATGAGCTCCCCCATGCTCCTTTGTATACACAGAGCTGAAGAATGTATTTAATACGTTTGCCTTCTCTTTTTCCCCAGTCATGCACTCTAGATTATTTTGTAAAGGGCCTACATGCTCAGATCTGACCTTTTTACTATTAATATATTTGAAGAATTTTTTGGGGTTTGTCTTACTATCTTTTGCAATCTGTCGTTCATTGTGAATTTTTGCATTCTTAATTTCCTTTTTACATATTCTGTTATATTCTTTGTAACATTTAAAAGATGATAGTGTTCCCTCATTTTTATATTTTTTAAATGCTCTTTTCTTATCATTTATAACTTTTTTAACTTTGGCCGTGAGCCACATAGGTTTTCTGTTTAGCCTTTTAAATTTATTGCCCATGGGAATATACTTTGCAGTGAGTTCGCATACAGTTTTTTTGAAAAATTCCCATTTCTGTTCTGTGTTCATCGATGCCAATATTCCCTCCCAGTCTAAGTCCTGGAGAGCAGCCCTCATCTTTGTAAAATTTGCTCTCTTAAAATTAAGTGTTTTTATCTTTCCCATATGTGTTTGTTGCTTGCAGCTTACATTAAATGAAATCATGTTATGGTCACTGTTACCCAGATGTTCTTTTATATGAATATTGGTAATTATCTCTGCATGGTTTGAGATGACCAGGTCCAGCAAAGTGTAATTTCTAGTTGGGGCCTCAATAAACTGGACCATAAAATTGTCCTGTAATGGGTTTATAAATTTTTGCCCTTTAGCTGTCCCCGCAGTGCCATTACTCCAGTTAATTTCCGGGTAGTTAAAATCCCCCATTATTATCATTGTCCCAGCCCTTGCAGCTCTTTCCATCTGTGCAAGGAGCAGAGTCTCCACCTCCTCTTTAACACTGGGAGGTCTATAACAAACTCCAATGATAACCTTTGTAGTGTGCACACCCATGTGCAGATCTACCCATAATGCTTCAGACTCATCACACTCTCCATCAGCTAGTTCCTCATTCACACTCGCTTTGAGATCACTTCTCACATAGAGACAGACACCTCTGAATTATTTTGATTTCCTTTTCTTTGTTGAATGCAAAGGTGGATCATCAAGGACTTAAAGTTCCAATAGGATACAAATCGATTGTGGGTGATCTGACCGTTGTATAGCCGTAATTAACATTTTCTGTTGACTGATGTGGTGTCACAATACAGAAGACATTTTATGAAGGGGGGGTGGCTCCCCCCTGCCCGGCATAGTTAGCTCCCGGTTGGGGTGCCGGCGGGGGGGACCCTCCTGCTCCTAGATAACCAGGAAGATAGACATCAGACTTCGGCCAGTTATGGGTACCTGTGGCAGGCCAACGTCTCAAAATAGGTCAGACACATTGGTATTTGTATGTGTATCCCTGTTTTATCACCTTTGCCATATGTGGCTATATGTAACTTTGTACGTGTATTTTTTTTTTTTGTCTTGAAAATTAATAAAAATGTTTTATACAAAAAAAAAAAACATAGAGACAGACACCTCCACCCCTCCGTTTTACCCTGTCTTTCCGAAAGAGAGCATAGCCAGGAATATTAATAGCCCAGTCATGTGAAGAATGAAGCCAAGATTCAGTTATACCAATCAAATGATAGTTCTCCTCATGCACCAGAGCTTCCAACTCACCTATTTTGCTTGGCAGATTCTTGGTATTGGTGAACAAACACTTTAATTCACTGTCACCTTTTACACATGTATCCTGCATATTTTTAATTTTAGTACAAACAGTACCATTTCCAATGGTTAATTGTAACATGGGAACCTTCATATCATCTTTCTTAGCCCTCCCCCCATCATTCCCCAATCCACCCACCAATAGGGGCTGACCCCTGTCTGACCTGTCTACCCCATTATAATCGAATGCACCCTCACCCGTCAATCCTAGTTTAAATACTCCTCCAGCCTTCCCATAAACCTCTCCCCTAGCACAAGAGACCCCCTTCCATTTAGGTGCAAACCATCTTTAGCATATAGGTTGCACCCCAATGAAAAGTCAGCCCAGTGCTCTAAAAACCCAAAGCCCTCCTCCTGCACCAGGTCTTTAGCCATGCATTCAGGGCTCTAATCTCCCCCTGCCTTTCCTGTGTTCCGTATGGCACAGGCAATATTTCAGAGAATATTGCCTTGGAGGTCCTTTCCTTCAACTTGCAACCTAATTCTTTAAATTGGTTCTTAACCACTTGCCGACCGCCAATCGGCAATTGACGGTGGCAAAGTGGCTCTGTAACGCGGATCGCCGTCATATGACGGCGGCCGCGTGATCGCGCCTAGTGAGCGCGCGCCGCCGGAGGCACGCCCGCGCGCTCACTGTGTCTGGGGAGGGCCAGGGAGCGGGTGTGGTGGCTTCGATTGCCGCCGGCTACCCGCGATGGCCCCCCCGGAGCGAAGGAACGGAGGTCCGTGTAAGTAAACACGGACCTCCGTTCTGTGAAGGGGGAAGGGCTGTGATCACAGCCTTCCTGTATACGAAGGCTGTGACCACTTCCCTTCCCCAGCTAGGGCAGTCCCCCTACAGTTAGAACACGCCCAGGGAACACAGTTAACCCTTAGAGCGCCCCCTGCAGGTTAACCCCTTCACTGCCAATGGCATTTACACAGTAATCAGTGCATTTTTATAGCACTGATCGCTGTATAAATGCCAATGGTCCCAAAAAAGTGTCAAAATGGTCCGACATGTCCGCTGAAATATCGCAGTACCACTAAAAATCGCAGATCGCCCCCATTAATAGTAAAAAATAAAAAAAAAATAAAAACCCCAAAAATGAATTCTCATCATCCGTAAACGCGACCACTTTTGCGCAAACCAATCAATAAACGCAGATTGCGATTTTTTTTATCGCAAATATGAGGAAGAATATAAATCGTCCAAAAACGGTGAAAAAAAATGTTTTTTATATATTTTTTTTGGATTTGTATTTTAGCAAAAAGTAAGAAATTAGTTTTTTTTTGCAAAATTGTCGCTCTTCTTTTGTTTATAGCGGCGATCAGAAATGACACAGAGGGGATCAAATACCACCAAAAGAAAGCTCTATTTGTGGGAAAAAAAGGACGCAAATTTCGTTTGGGTACAACGTCGCACGACCGCGCAATTGTCAGTTAAAGCGACGCAGCGCCGAATCGCAAAAAGGGCTCCGGTCCTAAGGCTGGAAATCCTTCCGGTCCTTAAGTGGTTAAGGAACCTCCACCTTCCATCTATTTTGTCATTGGTTCCAATGTGGACCAAGACAGCTGGGTCATGCCCAGCCCCTCCCAGTAATTTATCAACTCGGTCCACCACATGCTGACCCTGGCACCAGGGAGACAGCAAAACATTCGGTCGAGGCGATCCAGGCGAAAAATTATTCTATCAGTCCTTCTAATTATAGAATCCCCAATTACCACCAACTGTCTAGGCCTACCTACACTACCCCTACCACCCCTACTAGATGGGCTGCTCTCCCGGCTGTTAGGATGTAAGAAGGGACTCTGCTGGGGGGACACCTGATGGAAGGAGGAACTCTGCTGGGGACAGCTGATGAAAGGAGGGACTCTGATGGGGACACCTGATGGAAGGAGGGACTCTGCTGGGGACAGCTGATGGAAGGAGGCACTCTGCTGGGGACACCTGATAGCATCTGGTGGCAGGTGACGTGGCAAGTGACACACTCAGGACTCCCACTGATTCTGCATTATAGTGAGTTGAATGATTTCATTTTATATTACAATGTAATATAAGAAATAATGTGCTTCAATCATCCTGACACCATAACAACCATGGTGCTGGGACGCTTGAAGCGCTAACACCATGTGTTTGGAGTATCTTTATCTGTTGATTGTTAAACTTTCTGGGATACACATATTGCCATTGTGGTGTAGGATCTGGGCCTGCTGTCCTTCCATCCCTCTTTCTTTCCTTCCTTCTCTCTCCTTCCCTCCCTATTTCTTTCTTCTTTCTGTCAGGACACCTGGGGTCAGGTGACAGATGCAAACTGCTGGGGTGCGAATTGCACCACTGAAGTGTGAAGCGCACCGATAAGTTTGCGAAGCACACCGCTAAGGTTGTGGACCTATAGCTGACTGCTACTAATGAGCTCCGGCTGGTACGGAAAGACGGGCCCCTGGAGCACTGACACTGAAACACAGGGAGCTAGTGCATCGGTTTCCCCAGAGCGCGGAGTCTAAGAGCCAGTAGGTATTGCCAGAGCCTCTGGTAGTGAGGATGGACTTGGCTGGAACTGGATTCAGGTCGCGGCCCCTGTGGTCCCCTAGCTTACGCTTGGCTGGCTACAGGTGGAAGAGAGGAAGCAGCAGCGCAGGAACAGCAAAGATAGTCAGCGGCCTAGCCAAAGGTCAGGGCCACAAGCAGAGAGGGACAGATGGAAGAGCACGCCAAGGTCAGGGTATCAAGCAGACAGGAGAAACAGAGAACAAGCTGAAGGTAGGGGTATCAAGCAGGCAGGGATAGTCAGAACAAACCAAAAGTTGGTAAACGGAAATAGACTCAGAGCATACGACAGGAACAACCACACACGAAGCCAAACACACACAACATTGATTGATAAGGAGCCTTTGCAGCACATGATCTTAAATAGTGTTTCCTTAATTGGAGACTGGGGTGGAGTTCACTGAGAGGAGATTACTTAGCCCACAGGTGGTGATGTGCACGGCCTCTAGGCTGACACCACCAAGAGGTAAGCAAACAGACAGGAAATGAATGTTACTATGGGTTCATGACAGTATCCCCCCTCTTACGAGGCCTTCAAATCCTTGAAAACCTAATTGATGAAGTTTTGAAATACAGCTGGGGCGTTAAACAGCCCAAAGGGCATACCAAAGGGCACAACCAGGTATTCATAATGCACGTTTCTCGTTTTAAACGCGGTTTTCCATTCGTCACCCTCACTTATCTGGATCAGATTGTAGGCACCCCTGAGATCCAACTTGGTAAAGATGGAGGCGCCTTTCAACCTGTCGAATAGCTCAGAGATTAGTAGTAAGGGGTATCGGTTCTTGATTGTCACCACCTTTAATCACAAAGCATAATCAATGCAAGGTCTTAAGGTGCCATTTTTTTTTGGCAACGAAATAGAATCCTTTTCCCACCAGTGACGAGGACTTCCGAATGAACCCTTTCTCTAAGTTTTCAGCGACATATTCTTACATGACCTGGGTCTCACAGATGGACAGAGGATAGGTACGACTCCTGGGCAGAGTTGCTCCTGGAACAAGGTTAATGGCACAATCAGAGGACCTGTGAAGAGGAAGCACTTTAGCTGATTTCTTGCAGAAGACATCCTGGAAATCGCTATATGCAGTGGGAAGGGTAGAAGAAAGTGATGTGAACAGGAAGTTTCTCCTTTGGGACCACCTTGAGTAGACAGGACAAAAAACAGGAGGACCCCCAAGTCAATATCTGCCCGGAAGACCAGTCAACATGTAGAGAATGGAGCTGTAACCAGGGAAGACCCAATATGATGGGGGTTGATGCCTTAGGTGGGACAAGAAAGGATATCTCCTCCTGGTAGAGTATTCCTAATGACATCTTAACCGGAAGGGTCTGGAAGCGGATAGGACCCCTTTGAAGAACCGTACTATCGATCGCCGAGAACACCAATGGAGTGGCTAGAGGCGAAAGGGTAAGCTTCATGGAAGAAGCTGTTTTCCAGTCCATAAATTTGCCAGCAGCTCCAGAATCAAGGTATGCCAGGACCAAATGAGAAGAAGCACCGATGTGAAGGAATACCAACAGAAGGAGACGTGAAGGTGAGGTTGTTTGGTCTAATACTCCACCTTCCAAATGTATTAAACCAGAGCGTTTCCTGGACACAGCGAGCAAGTGTCACAAAAATGCCCACACAGTAGAGACACAGGCCCAAAGTTCTACGTTTAGCACACTCCTCAGGGGATAGCCTGGTCTGGCCCAGCTGCATGGGTTCCTCAGATGGCAGGGGATGCTCCAGGGATTGCAGAGAGGAGATTTCAGGCTGACTAGGGACCAAGGAATGCTGGAATCTTCTTTCTCCCCTGAAAACTAATATCAATCTGATTACACAGAGAGATCACATCGTCCAGATTTCTGGGGATGGTTCTCCCCGCTAATTCGTCATTTACTCGATCAGAGAGACCCTGTAAAAAGGTTGCAACTAAGGCCTCATTGTTCCAGTTGAGTTCAGCAGTCAGAAATCCGAAAACGAAGAGCATACTGCCCCACAGAAGCAGACTCCTGGTGGAGGCGTAAAAGAGTACTAGCTGCTGAAGAGGCACGACACGGTTCCTCAAAGATATTCCGAAAGAGTTTCAAGAACCTGGACAGGCTAGAAACCACTGGGTCACTCTTCTCCCACAGAGGGGGAGCCCAGGCTAAAGCCTCGCTGGACAGGAGAGAGATAATGTAGGCCACCTTAGCCCAATCAGACGGGAACTTTTAAGGCTGGAGCTCAAAATGAATGGGTGCACTGGCTGAGAAACCCCCTGCAGGCCTTAGAGTGCCCAGAGTAACTGGACAGAGCCGGTAATTGCAATGGGTTAATGGCTGCAAGTGTGACTGGAACCAATACGGCCGCAGGCTGCGGTTGAGGTTGTTGCACTGGGGGTCCTAGGGAGACCTGTAGCTGGTCAAAGCCGGATGCCAAATCCTGTAGGAATCGCATCACCTGAGTCTAACTAGACTCCTGGTTCTCCAGTCTGTGGACTATTCCCTGCAGTGGATCATCTGCAGGTAGCGGAACATCAGCTGAGTCCATGGCCGATCAAACTGTCAGGACATCTGGGGTCAGATGACAGATGCACACCGTTGGGGTGCGAATCACACCGCTAAAGTGCAAAGCGCACCGCTAAGGTTGCGAAGTGCACCACTAAGGTTGTGGACCTATAGCTGACTACTGCTAATGAGCTCTGGCTGATATGGGAAGATGGGCCCCTGGAGCACTGACACTGAAACACAGGGAGCTAGTGCATCAGTTTCCCCAGGGCGCGGAGTCTAAGAGTCAGTAGGTATTCACCAGAGCCTCTGGTGTTGAGGATGGACTTGGCTGCAACGGGATCCAGGTCCTGGCCCCTGGGGTCCCCTAGCTCACGTTCCACTGGCTACAGGCGGAAGAGAAGAAGCAGCAGTGTAGGAACAGCAAAGATAGTCAGAGGCCTAGCCAAAGGTCAGGGCCACAAGCAGACGGGGACAGACAGAATTGCATGCCAAGGTCGGGGTATCAAGCAGACAGGAGAAACAGATAACAACCCGAAGCACGGGGTATCAAGCAGGCAGAGATAGCCAAAAGTCGGTAAACGGGAATAGACTCAGAGCATACGACAGGAACAACCACACACAAAGCCAAACACACACAACATTGATCGGCAAGGAGGCTTTGCAGCACATGGTCTTAAATAGTGTTTCCTTAATCGAAAACTGGGGTGGAGTTCACTGAGAGGAGATTACTTAGCCCACAGGTGGTGATGTGCACAGCCTCTAGGCTGACACCACCAAGAGGTCAGCAAACAGACAGGACATGAATGTTACTATGGGTACATGACACCTTCCTCCATCCCTCATTTATCTCAAACTCGAACCACACCCCCTTTGAGCCTCGCTCCCTGCAAGCCATGCCCATTGTTTAGCTTAAACCACACCCATTTTTTGCCCATTCGCGCGCTGCATTTCTTTGGGCTGAAGCCCCTGGTCTTTTTCCCACCTAGCAACGCCCCTGAGAGTCAGTCTGGGAAGACTGTGGAAAAGTAGCCAGGAGTTAGTGTAAGGGGCAGTTGCAGCCAGGCAGTCTGCCAGTGCCTGAAGAGGTGGTGCTGGGATCAGTGGACACAAGGGAATAGAACAGCTAAGCACTAAGACCTCTTTTCTGCTACACTGTCAAAGGGGCCTGCAGTCCTTGCCTGCAAAGGACACTTTCTCTGGATCTAACGGTGTCTGTGTTGGATCGTCTATTCACTTCAATACTTCTATCGTGTGAAAAGCAAATTCATGTTTACATTAAATACCCAATCATCTGTAGATACATTTACATGATGGGATAATTGAAGTGACTATTACAAACTTTTTGAGGATTCTCGTCTTTCTGTAAGTTGGCCTTCTCCCTGTTGGGTTTCAGATTTCACTAGGTCCAGATTGATAAGAATAGGTGCAATTTATTCCATACACTGCAGTGGAGAGACACAACACAGAGACCCAGCTCTACGAAACTTTCAGCCAAACAATTTATACATATGAATATGCATAAGTTGTGGGTGTGTTTTTAGTGTATTCTAGGTGTGACCTTAAAACTTAGTCCAATCAGTGTCCTTATCTTCTTATTAGCAATCAAGCAGTTAAATGTGTGGTTTTCCCATGTGACCGATAGAAAGTGAAACGATAGGTGGGCAGCGCCATGACAGTTTTAGATTAAACTGTTTTTTGTTATAAGAAGTCCATTCTTGAAGCCAAAAGGGAGTGAACTGTTGCTTTTTTATCTCAGCAGTGAAGGTCATCTTAGTCTGGAAATTCTGTGTCTAAAAGAAACAAGCAAGCACATTACAAATTCTTAAAGTGACAGTGTATATATATATATATATATATATATATATATATATATATATACTGTGTGTGTATGTATATATTAGACCCCTAAATTTCTACTCTTTTCCCTCCTCTTGACACCTATGGTTGCGTCACTATCATATCTTCCCTGCCTAATATGATACCAGAGGGTCCACAGTACTACTTCAATGCTAAGTGGAGTAAAGCTCTTCTTAGGGTGTATGTGGATATATATGTTTACTCATTTGCGTCACCCATCTTGGCATCATATGAATCTGCTAATCTGACTATCTGATAACACTCTATTTCTTGGGATCATCTTCCTTAGTTCTAACCGCCATTGTAGTGATCTTTTGTATTTCACATTTAGCACACCTGAAAAACAAATAAGCAAACAATCCTATAAGGCTGCATTCACACAGGGGCGATCCGACTTCAGGCACGACTTTGCTAGGCAACTTGCAGGCTACTTGCAGGCTACTTGCAGGCTACTTGGAGGCAACTTGCAGGCAACTTGCAGGCTACTTCAAGCTTGACTATGCCAGGCGACTTTGCCTGTGGCCAATCAGAGCGGGGAGGGAGGTGGTTGCCCTGGATAAATTCTTTTCTTAGTCGCTTCCATGTAGATGGGGGATCCGACTTGGAGGCGACTTCTATTGAATCCTATGGGCACAAGTCGGATAGAAGTTGCCTAGAAGTAGTACAGGAACCTTTTCAGAAGTCGCCTTGAAGTCGGAGCGACTTCAGTCGCGTATATTAAGAAGGCTCCCATTCATTTCAATGGGATTTCAGATGTCAAGCGACTTGGGGCGACTTGAGGCAACTCAAGTCGGATCGCAAGTCGCCCCTATGTGAATGGGCACTAATAATTATTCCTATGTGGACAAAAAGAATTTGTTGAATCCATGAAAATTTACTATTTCTAAACAAAGTGTAATCTGGGTTTGTCATATTATCTATCATAATAACACATTGTATTCATTTTGTTGCTGCTGAACAAGGAGACATTCCCAGGGGCCTTAGGTTATATTAAACATAAAATGTATTTTCACAGTAATAGAACATTTGTGGTATTTCTAGACATACTGGTATTTGGGTAGCTTTGTATTGCTTAAAATCAGAGTGGAGATAAATGGGTTTAACGTCTGGGGTCTAACTAAGCCCAATTTCTGGCTTGGCCCATAAAAATACAGCTTTTCAGGTAGTTAAATTTAATGGGAATAGGTACAAGATGTATGCCTTTTGAACTGTCTGGCCTATGTGAATAGATTCAGCAATTACTCAAGTGACCTCTTATGACAGCCTTCATTTGTGATTTTCCTGTATAGCCTTGACTACTAAGATCAATCAAAGGCATAACAGTAGTTTACTAATCTTTTGAAATTGGCCATACTTTCTTGCAGTGGCTGGCATGTATCCACATCACTTTACAGCTGTGGCTGTAAAAGCACTTGGAGCACTTGGTAGGGTCCTTCAAACTGTGGTCCCAAAGGTACTTTCATGTGTTCTTTCACTAAGACCCAATCACTAGGCTTGTGCAGTGGCGTACTAACACGGGGCGGGGGGTGCCACACATTGGGGGGGGGTGTCAGCACGGCTGGGTTTGATCTCAGCAGGGGGGTGGAGACTTCCAGTTCATGTCCACAAATATAGCAATCTCCTGTTGTACAGTTGTATGGATAAACCTCTTCTCCAAGTCCCCGGCGGGGACCAGGAGACAGGCAGTGGACTATTTCTTCATTTTCGGGGCCGCGGATTAATCAGCCGCGGCACTCCCGGCGGCTCCAGTGTATTCATATAGAAGAGAGCGGCGCATGCTGGTCAGATTAATCCGCGGCACGAAAATGAACAAATAGTCCGCTGCCTTTCTCCTGGTCCCCGCCGAACACAGGGGACTTGGAGAAGAGGTTTATCCATACAACTGTACAACAGGAGATTGCTATATTTGTGGACATGAATTGGGAGTCCCCACCCGCTCTACCTCACTCCCCCCCAGTTTCCTCCAGCCCAAGCCAGTTACCCATCTGAGGTGCCCAGGAGGAAGGGATGTACCAGCAGTCCCATGCTCCCAGCTGGTGAGGAAGGACCAGGACCCAACTGCAGGACAAGACAAACTGTGCACCCGGGACCCAGGTAGAAGAAGCTGGGGGGGGAACTAACAATGGTGCATTTGGAATGACACATTTGAGGGCCCCCCTGCTGCCCCCCATTGACGGCCACGGGTGAGGCTGCGCTAATGGGCACTGATCAGGCTGGGCTGATAGGCACTGGTGAGGCTGCATTGATGGGCACTGGTGAGGCTGCATTGATGGGCACTGGTGAGGCTGCGCTGATGGGCACTGGTGAGGCTGCATTGATGGGCACTGGGGAGGCTGCGCTGATGGACATTGGTTAGGCTGCATTGATGGGCACTGCTGTTGAGGCTAGATTGATGGACATTGGTTAGGCTGCATTGATGGGCACTGCTGTTGAGGCTACACTGATGGACACTGGTGAGGCTGTATTGTTGGGCACTGGTGAGGCTGTATTGTTGGGCACTGGTGAGGCTGCACTGATGAGCACTGATCAGGCTGCATTGATGGGCACTGGTGAGGCTGCGCTGATGAGCACTGATCAGGCTGCATTGATGGGCACTGGTGAGGCTACGCTGATGGGCACTGGTGAGGCCGCGCTGATGGGCATTGATCAGGCTGCATTGATGGGCACTGGTGAGGCTGCAGTCATTGCCATAGAAACATTTGTAAAGGGGGGAGTTAGTAAGATGACCACATCCATGTGGGGGCATCAGAAATATTTCTGCACTCAGGCATCTGTGACCCTAGGATCGGCCCTGTGAGGGGCATTACTGGCGATTAGGGTTCACTGGTGTTGCCCTCTGAAGAGTGAACCACAGTGGATCACTTTTCAGAGGATGTTTGACAAATGACAGAGAAGCATTATATTGCCTCCTCGCCCCCCTGATTTAATCCCCAAAAATCTGCACCACCTTGCGTTTTTCAGGGGGGGGGTGCCAGATATAGGATCCGTCCCGGGTGCCAAATGCTGTAGGTACGCCCCTGGGCTTGTGCAATTTGTTTCGTTCCAAACTTCGTTTTTACCGAATTTTGCAAAATTCAGAAATTCGGACGGATTCCGAATTTTTCAGAATGTTAGTTTTTCCAAATCGCAGTAATTCGGCAATTGCTGTAATTGCGGTAATTCGGAAACTCGCAGTAATTCGGCAATTGTGGTAATTCGGAAATTTGCGGTAATTCAAAAATTCACGGTAATTCAGCAACTGCAATAATTGCGGTAATTCGGAAATTCGGCAGTCGGAACAGCCGAAAATCCATAATTTGGAAATCCAAAAATTAAAAAATAACAAAGAACATTTGAAATAATAACTAACTAACAAATAACCATTAAATTATAGGTATTGAAATTTCCTTGAAAATATGGCTGTTAGTGATACATTTCATATTTATTTCCGAATTTCTGAAATTTGGAAATAAGAAAGAACATTTGAAATAATAATAAATAACTATTAAATTATAGGTATTGGAATTTCATTGAAAATATGGTTGTTAGTAATAAATGTAATATTTAAGTTCACTAACAGCCATATTTTCAAGGAAATTCCAATACCTATAATGTAATAGTTATTTATTAGTTAGTTATTATTTCAAATGTTCTTTGTTATTTTCGGCTGTGAATTTCCGAATTACCACAATTGCCGAATTACCGCAAATTTCAGAATTATTGAATTTCCCAATTCCGAATTTCCAAAAAAATACAAAAACGAAAAAAAAAAAAAATTTCAGCCATGCACAAGTCTACCAATCACCTGGTTGTAAATGATGTGTTGCGATTACTCGATCTGGAATTGAATCAAAAACAAACTTGTGCATCGCAGTTAGTTGCTTGTATTAGACAATTATATTAAAAAACCCAAACCATTATACAATACAACAGTCTGATGTGGAAAACACAACCCTGTCTTAGGTGGGCCCCCAAACAAAATCTCATACGGGCTCAAGTTCTCTGACCTATAAGTAGGGGTCGTCCCGATGCTGTAAAGAACCAGAGGCAACAGCTCTGACCACTATCTCTCTGCTGACCCTTCCATCCTTCCCTACATTAGTTTAGCTAGCCTATTTTTAATAATCTCATTGCATTTTTCTACTTTTCCTGAACTCTGAAGATGATCGGGGGTATGGAAGGCCTGCTCAATTCTCAAGTCTTTGCATATGATTTGCATGATTTGTCCAGTGAAATGTGTTTCTTGGTCACTCTCAATGGTTTCAGGGACTTCAAAACTACCTATTATTTCGGAAAGGAGCTTCCCTGCTGTTGTCTTGGCATTTGCTTTAGCCACTGGCCGGGCTTCCATCTAGCACAGAAAACATGTCTTCGAACACCAAAACATATTGGTATTGGCCTGATTTGGGCAATTGGATGCAATCAATCTGAAGTCTTTTGCAAAGGGAATAGTGGCTTGGTCAAATGTCTGTGTTACTCTGGTAATTTTTCCTGGGTTATTTTTAGCACAAATTATGCATCCCTCAACAAAGTCTTGACATGCGTTTCTGGAGTACCGAATAAACCACCTAGCCTTTTTAATATTTCTTCATTGTCTTAGGGCCTACATGACCTAGGCCAGTGGTTCTCAACTCCTGTCCTCGGGACCCACCAACAGGCCAGGTTTGCAGGATAACGGAAATACATCACAGGTGATATCATTTGCTGCTCAGTGATTTCAGTATTCTAGTCTGCATCTCCCCTAGGTGATACTTAAAATCTGGCCTGTTAGTGGGTCCTGAGGACAGGAGTTGAGAACCACTGACCTAGGCCATGGGCTAGTTACATGATCATCTTCTCCGTTTGTTGCAATTTCTTAATCAGTTCTTTCGCTTTCTGTATTTGTTCTCTTCTCTCCTCCAATCTTTTACGGGCTTATCTTCCTTTGCAAAATCAGTAATTAGGGTCATAATTGCTTCCAATAGTGTTTCAGCGGTCTTACTGGCATCAGCCAGTGGGTTTCCTTTTTCTTCCAAGGGTTGTCCTCCAGTATGTGCCTTGACCTTCAGGATGGCTATTTCCTATGGGAGGGTCACTGTTTCCCAAAGTTCTTGAGCATATTTCCAGTTTTGAATTGGTTCTCCTGCAGCAGTTGTGAATCTTCTGTTCTTCCATATAGGTCCATAAACATGGACTACTTTGAGAGCATACCTGCTATCAGTGTAGATGTTGGCTGTTTGATCCTTTGCTGCTTCACTTACTCTGGTGAGCATGGGCGTCCGCAGGTAGGGGCAAGGGGGGGCAATTGCCCCCCCCTGGAATCAGGCATCAGATCAGGGGTTCCCCACTAGGTCCTTATCCTCTTGGGCCATGTATGCAGTCTCTGACCATTTCCTGTACCATGTCTGCAGTCTCTGACTGTCTCCTGTGCTATGTATGCAGTCTCTGAATGTCTCCTGTTCTATGTACGCAGTCTCTGACCGTATCCTGTACTATATCTGCAGTCTCTGACCATCTCCTGTACTACGTCCGCAGTCTCTGACCGTATCCTGTACTATATCTGCAGTCTCTGACCATCTCCTGTACTATGTCCACAGTCTCTGACCATATCCTGTACTATGTCCGCAGTCTCTGACCGTTTTCTGTACCATGTCTGCAGTCTCTGACTGTCTCCTGTACCATGTCTGCAGTTTCTGACCGTCTCCTGTGCCATGTCTGCAGTCTCTGACCGTCTCCTGTATCATGTCCGCAGTCACTGACTGTCTCCTGTATCATGTCTGCAGTCTCTGACCATCTCCTGGATCATGTCTGCAGTCTCTGACCATCTCCTGGATCATGTCTGCAGTCTCTGACCATCTCCTGTACTACCTCTGCAGTCTCTGACCATCTCCTGTATCATTTCTGCAGTCTCTGACCATCTCCTGGATCATGTCTGCAGTCTCTGACCATCTCCTGTACTACCTCTGCAGTCTCTGACCATCTCCTGTATCATGTCTGCAGTCTCGGACCATCTTCTGGATCATGTCTGCAGTCTCTGACCATCTCCTGTACTATGTCTGCAGTCTCTGACCATCTCCTGTATCATGTCTGCAGTCTCTGACCATCTCCTGTATCATGTCTGCAGTCTCTGACCATCTCCTGTACTACATCTGCAGTCTCTGACCGTGATAATGTAATTATGACATTGTCAAAAAGGGGCAGAGCATGGATGACCTTGAAATGATGCCCCCCTCTGGAAAAAGTTCTGCGGACGCCCAAGCTGGTGAGTGATACCACTTTGGCAACTTGCGCTGAAAGCGATGAAGGAAGTAGTTGAGTCTCAATGACTTCCTCCAATGTTGTCACCGCATATGCCGTTCTTGGGACTCCATCTTTGTCCAGACGAGAACCTCTACAAACAGGATCAGATCAGGATTTTCAAGAGGAGTGTCCTTTACTGCAGAGAGTTGCTGCATTTCTTCTTCCATACGTTTTAAGCAGATGCGGTCACCCTCCTCTTCGAGGTCTTCTTCTCTCTCTGGGAGAAAGCGGGCAGGATTGATTGTAGTACATCTTTTCACTTCTATTTCTCCTGATTCAAGCAGGATTGCCTCATACTTGCTCAGCCTTGCTGATGACAAGTGTTTGGTCCTTGCTCTTTTCAAAAAACTGTTAGAGGTTGGTTAATCCTTGCAATGGCAACTTTCTTAACTAGTAGTGCAGCAGCTGCAACTGCTTTTACACAGGTTGGTGTTCCTTGGAGGAATGGATCCAGTAGTACGCTTTAGGCCACAGTGCGTTTTCTGGTCAGGCAATTTGAGAGCAGGCGTGACCTGGATATCAGCTTTCAACTGAATGAAGACAGTCTCTAGTTCCTTTGCCCGTTCAAAGGGTGTGGTCGGGGTGGTACACAAGGACTTCGACTTGGTGTTAGCATCTGGTATCCATTGTCTCACATATGACACAATTCCGATGAATTATCTGAACTGTTTCTGATTTTTCAGCTGAAGCATCTTTGTTATTGTCAGTTTTCTTTCAATGTCAATGTGTTTGGTTCCATGGTCTGGACAGTGACAAAGGTATTTTATATGAGGTCTGCACCATTGTACCTTTTTCTTTGACACTCTGCAATTCTGTTAACTGAGATATTTCAACAGAGAAAGATAATCTTGTTCACAATATTCCTTTGTATCTGTTCCTCTTGGCAAGGTGCCCAATTTTACCTTAATTTCTCTTTGAAAGTCATTAGCTCCTTGACCATCATCTTCAGCCACAAAAGCATTCTGCTTAAAGTAATCAAAACATCCTCAGTCTTTTCTGAAACCTCCATTGAAGCATTCTCTATTCCTCTCAGATTTTTCTGTCAGTAAATCACTTACTGAAGAAGATAACACACTTTTTTTCCTCTTCTAAATAAACGTGTCTTTCTGCCAATAACCTTTTAGTTACAGTTAATTCCTGGACAGAGACTTTCTTCTTATACAATTCACATATCTGCTTCTTTAAATCATCAATAACCTTCTAATTTCTCTCTTCTGGCGTGTGTTTCCTTGTCTAACTACTGCATTAACTTGCACAGTTCATTTAATATTCTGACATGCTGAGATACTAAAATTAGCCAGGTCATTCTCACTTTTTTTTTTTTGCTTTTTGCACTGTAGCTTCAGTCTCTTCCTGGGCAGTTATATCTTCTAGGTCCCTTATCAGCGCGTGGAACCTTCTCCCTTTCCACACTCAGTAGGCTGGAACGGAGAACTAAACATTTAAATAATTATAATAAGCATAGCTACCTTTTTAGGAATTAAAAAGGCTGTCAACTGCAATCAGCTATTTTCTTTATTTGTTTAAAATAATCCTAGAGTTATATAGCAAAAACTTCCCTCGCATCCGCCACCAGCATGCTCTTGCGCCCACCGTGCGCTTCGTGAGCGTGCCCGCGGTTCGGGAGGACTCGATGTCTCGATTGTCTAACAGAGAGCCAGAACGGGGAACCGCCGATGTAAATATGGCGGTTTCACAACAGATCTACTGATCCCTGTGATCGGGATCAGTTAGATCTGTTATGTCCCTGCCAGCCCAGCCCCCACACAGCTAGAACACAGTGGGAGAACACAGTGGGGGAACACAGTTAACCCCTTGATCACCCCCTTAGTGTTAACCCCTTCCCTGTCAATGACATTTATACAGTAATCAGTGGCTATTTAAATTTCTGATCGCTGTATAAATGTCATTGGTCCCAAAAAAGTGAAAAAAGGTCCGACATGTCCACCGCAATGTCGCAGTCCCGATAAAAATTGCAGATCGCCGCCATTACTAGTAAAAAAATAAATTTAAAAAAATGCCATAAATCCATTTCCATAGTTTATATACGCTATAACTTTTGTGCAACCCAATCAATATACGCATATTTTGATTTTTTTTTACCAAAAATATGTAGAATATATATCGGTCAAAACTGATGAATCATTTTTTTTTTTGGATATTTATTATAGCAAGAAGTAAAAAATATTGTTCTTCTTTCAAAATTGTCGCTTTTTTTATATTTATAGCGCAAAAAATAAAAACCGCAGCGGTGATCAAATACCTCCAAGAGAAAGCTCTATTTGTGGGAAAAAAAGGGCGTCAATTTTGTTTGGGTACAACGTTGCACGACCGCGCAATTGTCATTCAAAGAGCGACAGAGCTGAAAACTGAAAATTGGCCTGGGCCGGAAGGGGGTTTAAGTGCCCAGTAAGCAAGTGGTTAATCACTTCCTTTACCCTACAAAGTTTTTCACATAGCCTACTTTTTGATTTCACATTACTAATTTCTTAGATATTCAAAACTCTCTGACTTCACACAAGAATTTGAAGGGAGTGGCACCTAGCTCCTTTTCCACATAGACACACAAACGAAAATGGGAGGGGGAGGAATCTGCAAAGGCTCTTCCTCATCTTTGGATCCCAAATGATCACAAAGGATGACCCTCAAACATCATTATTTTACAAAACATCCATACTTTACATACTACATCTATACATTATCTTTCTGCTTCAACCATTTCTTAAACATTTAGATAACGCTTGCATTGCCTGGTCTAATTCTCTTTTGCTAGACCTATCAGTGATATACGTTAGAAAAACTTTGACATGCTCATAATTAGTTAAAGTTCCATCACGTTGCATACTTTCAAAAATCCAATATTGTACACATTTAAAAAACAAAAACCCACGTTAAGATATCGTAAACTCCTTCTGGTGGAATTGGATGTAGCCTACTTTTCGTCCACCCTATAATGGTCTTGGTGTCATTTCTTATACTACTGTCCATATCTGTCTGTCATTTCTGTCTTCTTGTGCCACTTCTACCTCTCCCAGCTTGAGAGGTCCATGGGAGTACCGTGTTCCCAATTTAGAGTCCTCACTCTTGAGTCTTTAATTACAATTTTGGGTCGTCACCCAAATTGTTACTTCCCGGGATACACACAGTAGCTGCAGGGGCGTATCATGAAATTAGTGGGCCCGTGTGCAAGCCCACACTGCACCAATAATCCCCAGCTGTCAATCAGGGACAGATTATCCTTATGTGCAGTGTTGGCCAGAGCACTGTGGGGGTCCCCCCACCCCTCAGGGCCCGTGTTCAGTGAACACCCTGCACCCATGGATGATACACCACTGAGTAGCTGTCAAATGGCACTTTATTACAGTTGGCCACACAGGCTTTTACACTTGCCGCATGGACATTACTCGCCACACAGGCTCACACTACAGCCCTTTGGTTTGACCTTCTCACAAGTCTCATAACTCTGTTAAATTGTAAAAAATATAAAACGGGTGATGGCGTCCCTTTAGGTGCTACTGGTATGGTGAACAAATGATTGGTTATGCTGCCCACCTAAATTACAGGCAAAAAACTGCCTGAAACAAATCTGTGCTATGAGTGTATAAGAGGTTAAGGCGCTACCTTATCAACCAGTGCAATGGTGTAAAACATATGTGAATGTTGTCACTGTCTGCCAAAGAACGGGACAAATTTGGGAAAGACACATATAAACCCAACAAATATTTGTGCAAAATCAAGCAATGGAAGTGCAACAATGTGCAAGCAAAAACATTACATATCACTGTGACAAATTCATGAAATATAAAAGTCTGCAAAAAAGTGCTAGTGCAAATGTTCCCAAAGTTCTAATAATATACAGCTCTGCTTGTGAGGTTAATGTCAGGAGTTTACACTCGCCAAACCGCAAAAAAAAACACTTGTTGTGTGTGGTGTAATCTTGAGGGGATAGACCAACAGCGTCAACACTTTCCCGCCAGACGAAGCCGCTCATGTAAAACATTAAAAAAATTATTCATAGCGTAACTTGGTTTGGATAAATAGCACAAAGTTGCTGAAGTAGATGCTGTCACTCATTTTTGTTGGTGCCTTCCGATCGGCACAGGCATTGACCGCATCTGTGGGATATCACTGGGTGCGTGTCTCTGTAGCGTGCCTTCCAGGAAATCGGAACCAAGGAGTATCAGGAACTGGAAATGACATCAGACAAAGGTGTGGCTTCTATGCATTTTGTGTTCTATGTGAACACATCATCAGGAAGTACACCTACCGTGGGTCATCATGGGTTATTTAAATAGCTATAGGAGCTTAGGGATTTGGCTAATAGCCATTTCAAGACCCCATTCAATGAAAATGGATTAATTACAATGGGCAATTCACAAACAATCAAGATGAGCATTCGCACTTGAATGTTGCCTGCATACACTTAAAAAATTATTTTAATACATAAACATAAAAAAATATATATAAAAAGTGAATAAAAAAGTGTAAATAAAAACAAGATATAAAACAATTTTAGAAGGATACTTTTACATGTATTATTTCTTTGCTGGAAAGCCCGGAGGGTGGTGTGTAACCCCAAAACTTATTCACCCCCTATCAGAAAGAAAAATAATCCCAGGTTCCAGCAAATAAATAAACCCTTTCCTCAATTTGTGTCTGGTGTAGAGATCTTTCCTACTCACAAGCTGTAGGTGTGCAAAGAAAGTGCACAATGTAATAACGGGAGCAGGTTTTTATATGGGTTATTAAGGATTTGATGAGTAAGAGTGTTAGGTCTTTTGAACTGGTCTGAACATATAAGAGACTAAACTAAAGTCAGAGATTACTTTTACACTTGGACTTCGGCACATTTTGGAACCTTTTTAATGACCTCTAGTGGAAACTCAATAGGCTGATATAGTATCTAGGAATCTTCAATATATGCCCCTATTGGTAATTTGTCAAACCTTCACCATACTTGTTGACATTATTAGTGACCTCTAGTGGTGATTTGGTATACTGGTATGATATCCAAAAATCTTCAATAATAGGGGCATTTAAACCACCACAAACCCTGCTGTTGACATCTAGTGGTTATTATGAAAAAATACTGTCAAGAAACTTTATATGATTATATCTATTGCTGGTATTATTTCTTTCCAGAAACTTTTACTCCAAGATGTTTATGCATACATTTAATCTTTTTTTCCGGGTATTCAACAAATAGTGCGTACAGACTTTCACACTTCTACAGGCGTGGGAATCTGTCTTGACCTTATATACTTTAAAAAAGCTATTTAAAAAAGGGTGGGATTAACGAGGATTTAATCGTTAGAAATATAAAAATTTAAATCAATGTCCACGTTCAACCCCAAGGGATGGATAGTATCCAATGTGTGTGTCCACCATGTTTCGTTATGTGAAATTTGTTTGACCAAATCACTGCCTCTCCAATGCTTGAAAACTTTATCTATCCCTATGAACTCCAGTTTCATAGGGTCCCTATTATATTTTTCTCTAAAATGTCTGGAGATGTTATGTTTCAGGCTGACTTTTTTGATGGTACTGACATGCTCATTTATTCTTTTACATAATGGTCTGGTAGTTCGTCCAATGTAATACAAACCACAAGGACATGTGAGTAAGTAAGTTACAAAGCGGGTTTGGCACATAATAGGTTTATCAATGTTATATTTCTGACCTTTAGTGTCCATAAAAGATGTTACTTTTCTTCTCGTGTCGCCTGTGGATTTACAGGATTTACATTTCCCACACCTAAAAAATCCTCTACCTTCCAAGAAAGTGGGGGCTCTTACTGGGGGGTCAATAACATTTTTAGCTATCCGGTTTCGCAGGTTCGGTGCTCTTCGATAAATGAATGATGTTTTTTTGGGAGTAGTTTCTTTAGGATGGGATCTTTGAGGAGTATTGTCCAATGTTTCTGAATAATTTTTTCTACACTCCTGTGTTGGATATGGAATCCTGTAATGAATGCCAGATTAAAGATTCCTGTTTTCGATGGTTTCCCTTGTAAGAGAGTGTCTCTACTGAGTTTGGCCACCCTCCGGGCTTTCCAGCAAAGAAATAATACATTTAAAAGTATCCTTCTAAAATTTTTTATATCCTGTTTTTATTTACACTTTTTTATTTACTTGTTATATATATTTTCTATGTTTATGTATTAAAATCATTTTTTAAGTGTATGCAGGCAACATTCAAATGTGAATGCTTATCTTGATTGTTTGTGAATTGCCCATCGCAATTGATCAATTTTCATTGAATGGGGTCTTGAAATGGCTATTAACCAATCCCTAAGCTCCTATAGCTATTTAAATGACCCATGATGACACGGTAGGCGTACCTCCTGATGATGTGTTCACATAGAACACGAAATGCATAGAAGCCACACCTTTGTCTGATGTCATTTCCAGTTCCTGATACTCCTTGGTTCCGATTTCCTGGAAGGTGGAACGCACGCTACAGAGACATGCACCCAGTGATATCCCACACATGTGGTCAATGCCTGTGCCGGTCCGAAGGCACCAACAAATGTGAGTGATAGCATCTACTTCAGCAACTTTGTGCTATTTATCCAAACCAAGTTACGCTATGGATCATTTTTTTAATGTTTTACATGAGCGGCTTCGTCTGACGGGAAAGTGTTGACGCTGTTGGTCTATCCCCCCAAGATCACACCACATACACAAGTGTTTTTTTTGCGATTTGCGGTTTGGCGAGTGTAAACTCCTGACATTAACCTCACAAGCAGAGTTGTATATTATTTGAACTTTGGGAATATTTGCACTAGCACTTTTTTGAAGACTTTTATATTTCATGAATTTGTCACAGTGATATGTAATGTTTTTGCATGCACATTATTGCACTTCCATTGCTTGATTTTGCACAAATATTTGTTGGGTTTACATGTGTCTTTCCCAAATTTGTCCCGTTCTTTGGCAGACGGTGACAACATTCACTAATGTTTTACACCATTGCACTGGTTGATAAGGTAGCGCCTAAACCTCTTATACACACATAGCACTCATAACTCTGTTGACACCCCCAAACATAGAAACAAAACATCAACAATCCACCAACAATGAAAATTATTATCGGCTCTATTATTTCTGCAACAGGTAAAGTAAAGGAGTTATTTGGATCAAACTATGTAACATCAATATTACTCTAGTTTACACTCAATTTTATCTTACCATCTCATCCAAAACTTCTTCAGCCAATGGACCTCATACACTGATTACTAGTCATGATGGCAGGCAGAATAAGTAAGAAAAAAATTATTTTCCGTGGCCATTTGTCTGCCTGCCAAGGCTTACGAAATCTCTTTGACTGGGAGTCCATTGAAGCTGAATCTGAGTCGCCGCACCATTTTGTTAAATCAGATTAGGGAGTCTTTAAAAAAAAGACCTTTCAGATGAGACAGTAAGTCCAGATTGATAAGAATAGGTGCAATTTATTCCATACACTGCAGTGGAGAGACACAACACAGAGACCCAGCTTAGGTGAGCCGAGCAAAGACGGGAAGTATCTCTGGTCTACAAAACATTCAGCTAAACAATTTATACATATGAATATGCATAAGATGTGGGTGTGTTTTAGTGTATTCTAGGTGTGATAGTAAAGCTTGTATATTTTTAGCAGAGATCTTAGGGAATAAAATGGCGGTCATTGCAACTTTTTATGTCACATCATGTTTGCACAGCAATTTTTCAAACACGTTTTTTTTTTGGAATTAAGAAAAAACAACAGTAAAGTTAGTCCAATTTTTTTGTATATTGTGAAAGATGATGTTATGCTGAGTGAATAGATACCCAACATGTCACGCTTTAAAATTGCGCACATTCCTGAAATGGCGCCAAACTTTGGTACTTAAAAATCTCCATAGGCAACGCTTTAAATTTTTTTACTGGTTACATGCTTAGAGTTACAGAGGAGGTCTAGTGCTAGAATTATTGCTCTCGCTCTAACGCACGTGTGTGATTTGAACACCGTTTACATATGCGGGCATGACTTAAGTGTGCTTTCGCTTCTGCCGCGACCTCGCGGGGACGGGGCGCTTTAAATTTTTTTATTTATTTTACCTTTTTTTTGTATTTTTATACTTTCTCTTTAAATTTTTTTTTGATCACTTTTATTCCTATTACAAGGAATGTAAACATCCCCTGTAATAGGAATATTGCGTGACAGGTACTCTTTATGGAGAGGTATGGGGTCAATAAGACCCCACATCTCTCCTCTAGGCTGGAAAGACCAAGATCAGAAAAAAAACAGTGCTCTCTGTCTTTTCAGCCAGGTTCATGGGTATTGTTTACATCACGTGACTTGGACGTGATGTCATACGTTGCGCCCGGACCTCCGAGGCGCATAGAGGTGACTGGTGACCATCTGGTCATCAGTCATCTCTACGGGCGGCCCAGGAGCAGCACCGGAGGGCAACGGGAGGGGGACGTCCCCTCCCGTTGCCGATAAGAACGATCATAGCGGCTGAACTGCCGCTATGATCATTCTTATGGTGCAGAGAATCGCCGGCGAATTAAAATGATATCTGAATGATGCATGTAGGTGCCAGCATCATTCAGATATCACCACTTAAAAACGTCTTTGGATGTCCGGCAGTTAGCAAGTGGTTAAATTGTTTTTTTGATAAGAAGTCCATTATTGCAGCCAAAAGGGAGTGAACTGTTGCTTCTTTATCTCAGCAGTGAAGGTCATCTTAGTCTGGAAATCCTGTGTCTAAAAGAAACAAGCAGGTGCATTACAAATTCTTAAAGTGACAGTATATATATATATCAGATAGATAGATAGATAGATAGATAGATAGATAGATAGATAGATACAGGGCTTTTTTTCTCACAGAATAGGTGCAGGAACCCACCCTCCCCAGTCAACTCCCTGCCCCAACCCCACCCCCTCCCACCCCTCAACCCCGCCCTATCCCCGCCCCCAATCCTGCCAATCCTCTGGGACGAGAAGTAAAGTGTTGCCAAATAATGGGTGTAGTGTGAAGGCTCACCCTCTCCCCCCATCCACAGTTCACCTCCCTATCCACAGGTTACCTTCTCTTCTTTTGTTCACCTCCCCCACCCACAGGTTACCTTCTCTTCTCTCTTCCACCGTTCTCCCCCTCCCCCCACAGCTCACTCCCCCCCTTTCCACAGCTCACCCCCACCCATAGGTTACCTT
>BLSH010143127.1:95009-107599 GCA_018402905.1 Glandirana rugosa | reverse complement strand
AGATGCTGAAGTACAAAAAGAAAAAAAATGGGAAGAAACACCCTACATTCGTAGGTGGACAGATAGGAAGTCGGCAGCCCACACTTGCAGTATCCAAGACTTAAAATGTTACTAAACCCAGTACCCCCCACACACACACACACAGGGCACACTGCTTATAAATCTTTTTATATTAAAATACTGCCACAATATTCCTTTTTGCATGATCTGTATACCATGGTTTCATGATAACCTGCACAGTTTGTCCATAGTTGTGTATTTAAGTAGGAGGAGATTTCCACTACAGCCTGTATACATGCCCACATGTGTGATGCCAATATCATGTGACCTGAACAGTTCAACTGAAACAGGAAATGTACTCTCCAGCATAGGAGACCAAATTGAGAACGTGCAGCTTTACCACCCTGCTGTGTGTTATATGAACTTGCTTAGATTGACAGTGCAGGAGGGAAGAATCTATGCATACAGGATTAAACAGCCTTTTTAAAACAATGCTGAGGATTAACCCCTTAAGTTCCACAGTGAGTCTAACAAGCATGCTATGCTGCATATACAGGCTGGTTTTACTGTTGTGGGTTTAGTAACACTTTAAAGCCAGGTGCTTTCTCTGAGTGTTTAAACACCTTGCTATGGCATATTTTTTTCTCTGCAAAAACAAAAACAGTGATTTAATATCTACATCCCCCAGAGTCACCACATCATTAGAGCAATAGCAGCCAAGGTTGTATCTGTGGATGCTGGAGAACAGAGAAGACCCCAGGAAATGTGAATCACCATCTTCCTCCTGTGTCCCTCTCTACAGGGCATGTCTTATCATCACAAAGGTGTCAAAACTCAAAGCAGCATTGATGACTAACTGTTGAGTCAGGACAGAAATAACAAGCTTACAAATGTCAGCAATGGTAATTTGAATCACAGCAATAACAACTGCCTGTCTTATTACTGAGATAACAGGGAAATAATGACAGACTGGGTTGTGGTAGCATTTCATGAAAAGCCATATTTGTGGTATCATACCCTCAATAAACAGAGACAAAATAATTCAGTTCTATCAGTCTTAGCCATCTAAACTTTTTTGACATTTGGACAGTGAGGGGTTAGAACCTCTGCTAAGCTGAATCCTGTCAGTGTCCCGAACTAGGAGATGTATGTTCTCTTCCTGTTCTCGTATGTTCACTTCCTGTCTCCTGGATAGGAAGTGAGGAAAAATCTTTGTACCGTATTGTCAGGATCTTTTCAGAGCTTGGACCCGCTCTGTGACATCAGGCAACAGCGAGCTTTAGCCCACTATCAGTTGAAAATGGGTCACAGGAGTTCAGAACGAACTAGCTTTGGCTATACTTTTCCTTTAAAGTAATACTAAAGTAAATTTTTTAAAATTAAAATAAAAAAACCTGACATACTTATCTGCTCTGTGCAATGATATTGCTCAGAGTGGTCCCTTACCTCTACTTTGGTGGTCCCCCGCCAGCGTTCTCCGCTCTCCCTCACCTCTGAGTGCCCCCATAGCAAGCCCTGTGCACTCATGTGGGTGTGCACTCAAGCTGGGCTGTGTGCATCCATAGACCCACAGAGTGTGACTTGGCCACACTCCCTGCTCCCTCCTCACAGGATTTGACCGACGGCATCAGAAGCCTATGACTCATTGCTTTCAGTTAAGCCTGTGAATCCAGGAGGAGAGGAGAGCGAGGCAGCCAGTGGGGACAAGACTGGATCAAGAGAGTTGTCAAGCAAGTGTTTGGAGGGAGGAACAAGTAGTGGAGTGTTTTTAACCTTAATGCAGGGTCGACGATGCCAGATTTTTCTTACAGAGCAATATTGATTTCCATAGTTTGTATGAAGTATATCCTGTAATAAGGGGAAAAACTTCCTTGGTTGAGCTGGTGGTTGGGGGGGGGGGGGTTGGGATCGGTCAAACTGGTTAGTCAGTTGGACTATGTTAGTTAGCTACAGTGTAAATGTACTGTATTTGTTGGGCCCTGTGTGGTCAGATGTTATATTTTATGCATATAAACTCAATAAAAAGAATTTAAAAAAAAAACCTTAATGCAGAGGACTGAATGCAGCCACAGAGTGAGCTGGGGGAAGCACCCCCCCATGAAGTCACATGATCATGACATAATGCGTAGGGCGTGGCTGGAGGTAGACATGGACCAAAAGTGACACACAAGCAAGTGAATCCCGGTACCTGTTGTGTTTTTAATTGCACTTACAAGTTTATATAGTGTGAGTGCAATTTTAACTTTAATAAATTGGTTTACATGTGTAGCGGTGTCCCCGACCCCTAGAGGCCTAGTGGTGACCTCCAGAGTCAAAGAGAGTTGACATCATTCCTCAAAGTGAGGGTTACTAGGCATGGTGGGTATAGTGCAAGATGGAATGATTGGGCGCCAGTCACTTTATGAATGCAAAAAGAGATTTTATTGTCTCTTAACAAGAATTGGGGAGAGAGGGCTTAGGACCAGGATACCCTTAGGCAGATGCAAAAGCAATTGGCAGACTCCCATTAAGCTGAATGCAGCAACTGCATTTGTAGTACTGCTGTCTCCTATAGCAACTGAGCTCTCAAACTTCGATGTAGATCTGTACACATAACTCACAGTATCCCATTGCAGATCTTTCTTCACATCTCACAATATCCTACTGTAGATCTTCACTCACTGAGCTCTCAGTGTCTCACTAGACTTCCAGATCCCAGCCACCGCTGGATCCCCTGAGCTCTTCCACAGCTAACCCACTGTATACTCATCAAGCTTCACCCACACTCTCCGCTGGGTCCCTGCTGAAGCTTTCCCACTTCTTCACCGTCCCCAGCTGGTGAAAAAGCTGCTCTGATACTTCTTAAGACTTCCATACACTGGCCTCTGATAACAAGAGTAGTTGTCCCTCTGTGGCAACTGCTTCCCCTTTACCTCTGGCCTTGATCCTCACTTGCATCTGGCAACAGGAGTGGTCGTCCCTGATGGCAACTGCTTCTCCTTTGCTTCTGGCATCAACTTGGTTCCCCCTTCGCCTGAACCTCTGCAACTTAGTTGGGCTTATGGCCTGAAGCCCCAACCCCGCTCTGCTTCTCTCAATCTTGGACATGCCTCAGATTGTCTAGCAGCCAGGTGCTCCTGGGATAGGCCTCAGGCTTCTAGCCTAGCAATACAACACACATCCACCCAGACAGCCATACAAGTGGCACAGAACCTTGATCACCTGACTCCTCCCAAGTAAATAAGCTCTCCCAGCATGCCATGGGGCCAAAGAAACCATTGCTAATTGGCTGAGACAACATATCCACTCCATACCTGGATACAATGTGATCTTGTCATTCTAATGTCAAAAGCACCACCCAGTGACAGAAGGGAGAGATGCATAAACTCCAGGCTTAGGGCAACAACCAGTAGATCCCCTACCAATTAGCCAGGCTATTTACCACCTAGCAAACTAAATTTGTTAGCATTCCTGTTTAGGACCAGTGTGCTACACATGAGTTTACAAACTACATAATAATGGGAAGAGTTGTTATCTCTACAAAGTTTTAAAGTTGTCTGCATTCCTGCTAGGTATATCACCCCTTGTTTCCTGTCCTGGTGACAGCAGTTTAAATAAACAAGGATCACTAAATGACAGACCGCGGTCCGGACCCAGACCGAATGACAGTTCTGTCTGGACAGCACCACTTAGCAGCTGGGTGTCCTCTCCGGAGTCTCCTGCTGTAATCCTCATAGCAGAGCATGGGGCGGGGGGTGCTGCAGATCTGGACAGAGAGTCGGATGTGAGCACTTGTTAGCTTAATAAGTTGGGCAGCTCTCGCCCTCCATCCAGGGCTATGACTACAGTACAAGGAGGATTGTAAATGGTGGGGGAGCTGTGATTGCTTGGGGCACTGTGAATTAGGGAGAACTGTAATTGCAAGGGGGCTGCAGTTTAAGAGGTTCTGTGATATGAAGGGGAATTGAGGACACTGTGGGAGTGCAAAATCTGGTGCAGCTCTAAATAGAAATCAATTAGCTTCCAGGCTTTTTTGTCAAAACTTAATTGAACAAGCTGAAGTTAGAAGCTGATTGGCTACCATGCACAGCTGCTCCAGATTTTGCACTCTCCAATTTTAGTAAACGAACAGCTGTGGGACTGCTGTAAAGGAGAGGCTGTGATATAAAGGGAGGGTGAGACTGTGAGGACACTGATGCAAATGGTTGTCGCATTTTGAATGACAATTGCGTGGTCGTGCGATGATGTACCCTAACAAAATTTTTATCATTTTTTTCACACAAATAGAGCTTTCTTTTGGTGGTATTTAATCACCTCTGCGGTTTTTATTTTCTGCGCTATAAACAAACAAAGAGCGATGATTTTGAAAAAAGAACAATATTTTTTACTTTTTTGCTATAATAAATATCCAAAAAAAATATAAAAAAGAAAATTATTCATCGGTTTTGGCCAATATATATTCTTTTACATATTTTTGGTAAAAAAAAAATCGCAATCGGCGTATTTTGATTGGTTTCGCAAAAGCAATTGCGTCTACAAACTATGGGAATAGATTTATCGCGTTATTACTATTTTTTTTTTTCGGTACTGCGATATTGGGGTGGACATGTCGGACGTTTTTGACACATTTTTGGGACCAATGACATTTATACAGCGATCAGAAATTTAAATGTCCACTGATTACTGTATAAATGTCATTGGCAGTGGAGGGGTTAACCTGCAGGGGGCAGTGAAGGGGTTAACAGTGTTCCCTGGGTGTGTTCTAACTGTGGGGGGGATGGGCTGGTTGGGACATAACAGATCTAACTGATCCCAGTGACAGGGATCAGTAGATCTGTCATGACCCATTCACAGAACGGAGAACCGCCGTGTTTACATCGGCGGTTCCCAGTTCTGAGGCTGCTACAAGTGATTGGCGGGTCTCGGGCGGACATCGAGTCCGCCCGACCCGCGGGCATGCCCACGTAGCGTGCGGCGGCCGCGAGTGCGCGCGGGGAGCGCGCACGAGGCAGGACCTCCATGGACGTCCTTCCTGAATTTCAGAGCCGCGCTGTAGCCGTCTTTCGGCTATAGCGCAGTTCTGTACTGCTTAAAGGGGGGCTGTAATGTAAAGAGGGTTGTGATGTGAAGAGGGAGCTGAGGACACTGATACAAAGAGGGGGACTGTGATGCAAAAGGTGGGGTTAATGTGAATGGGGGGCTGGGGACACAGATGCATACTTTCCAACACTCCCGAAGTTCCTGGGACATTCCCAGGATTTAGACCTATTTTCTGGTCTTACCGATACCCGGGAAATGTCCAGAGAAATTCCCTTTTTCCCGATTCTTCACCGCCGCCACCACCGCCATAGGTCCGTGGCCAGTGCTGTTTCTGGCGCCTTTTTACTGGAGACCAGCACATGAAGAAGAACCAAGAGGCGGAGCCCAGGCGGCAATGCTTTCATTGCCAGCCAGGCTCCGCCTCTTGGTTGTTCCCATCGGCCTCCAGTGCTGGTAAATGGCGCCGAGGCTAAATTAATCAGAGGCATGCAGCCACTGGCACTGGCGTCGCTACCCGGGGGGTGAAGAGGGGTGCTTACTGGGGGCACATAATGTAAGGAGGCACACTGCTGGCCTGGGGACACCTAATGTAAAGAAGCACACTGCTGGGGGCACATAATGTAAGGAGGCACATCGCTGGCCTGGGGACACCTAATGTAAGTAGGCACACCGCTGGGGGCACATCATGTAAGGAGGCACACCGCTGGGGACACATAATGTAAGGAGGCACTCCACTGGCCTGGGGACACCTAATGTAAGGAGGCACACCGCTGGGGGCACATAATGTAAGGAGGCACACCGCTGGCCTGGGGACACCTCATGTACAGTATCTCACAAAAGTGAGTGCACCCCTCAGATTTTTGTAAATATTTTATTATGTCTTTTCATGTGACAACACTGAAGAAATGACACTTTGCTACAATGTAAAGTAGTAAGTGTACAGCTTGTATAACAGTGTAAATTTGCTGTCCCCTCAAAATAACTCAACGCATAGCCATTAATGTCGAAACCACTGGCAACAAAAGTGTGTACACCCCTAAGTGAAAATGTCCAAATTGAGTCCAAAGTGTCAATATTTTGTGCGGCCACCATTATTTTCCAGCACTGCCATAATCCTCTTGGGCATGGAGTTCACCAGAGCTTCATTAAGTTGCCACTGGAGTCCTCTTCCACTCCTCCATGATGACATCACAGAGCTGGTGGATGTTAGAGTCCTTGAGCTCCTCCACCTTCCATTTGAGGATGCCCCACGGATGCTCAATAGGGTTTAGGTCTGGAAACATGCTTGGTCAGTCCATCACCTTTACCCTCAGCTACTTTAGCAAGGCAGTGGTCATCTTGGAGGTGTGTTTGGGGTTGTTATCATGTTGGAATACTGCCCTGTGGCCCAGTATCCGAAGGGAGGGGATCATGCTCTGCTTCAGTATGTCACAGTACATGTTGGCATTCATGGTTCCCTCAATGAACTGTAGATCCCTAGTGCCAGCAGCACCCATGCAGCCCCAGACCAGGACATTCCCACCACCACGCTTAATTGTAGGCAAGACACATTAGTCTTTATACTCCTCATCTGGTTGCCGCCACACACGCTTGACACCATCTGAATCAAATAAGTTTATCTTGGTCTTATCAGATCACAGGACATAGTTCCAGTAATCCATGTCCTTAGTCTGCTTGTCTTCAGCAAACTGTTTGCGGGCTTTCTTGTGCATCATCTTTAGTAGAGGCTTCCTTCTAGGACACCAGTTATGCAGAGCAATTTGATGCAGTGTGCGGTGTATGGTCTGAGCACTGACAGGCTGACCCCCCACCCCTTCAACCTCTGCAGCAATGCTGGCAGCACTCATATGTCTATTTCCCAAAGACAAACTCTGCATATGATGCTGAGTATGGTCACTCAGCTTCTTTGATTGACCATGGGCCTGTTCTGAGGGGAACCTGTCCTGTTAAACTGCTGTATGGTCTTGGCCACCGTGCTGCAGCTCAGTTTCAGGGTCTTGGTAATCTTCTTAAAGCTGAGGCCATATTTATGTAGAGCAGAATTTCTTTTTTTCAGATCCTCAGAGAGTTATTTGCCATGTGGTGCCATTTTGAATTCCCAGTGACCAGTATGACAGAGTGAGAGCGATAACACCAAATTTACCACATGTGCTCCCATTCACACCTGAGACCTTTAACACTAACGAGTCACATGACACTGGGGAGGGAAAATGGCAAATTGGGCCCAATTTGGACATTTTCACTTAAGGGATGTACTCACTTTTGTTGCCAACGGTTTAGACAGCAATGGCTGTGTGTTGAGTTATTTTGAGGGGACAGCACATTCACACTGTTATACAAGCTGTACACTCGCTACATTGTAGCAAAGTGTAATTTCTTCAGTGTTATGTTATCACATGAATAGATATAATAAAATATTTACAAAAATGTAAGGGGTGTACTCACTATTGTGAGATACTGTAAGTAGGCACACTGCTGGGGGCGCATAATGTAAGGAGGTACTCTGCTGTGGGCACCTGTTGTAAGGAGGCACACCGCTGGGGACACCTGATGTAAGGAGGCACACTGCTGGATATCTGATTGTATCTGGTGGCAAATGACACACCCAGGGCTCCCACTGATTCTGCTTTACGGTGAGTTGAATGATTTGATCTTATATCACAATGTAATAATAGAAATAATGCATTTCAATCATCCGGATACCATACCAAACCACGTGTTCGGAGTATCTTTATCTGCTGATTGTTAAAGTTTCAGGATTACACATATTGCTATTGTGGTGTAGGATCTGGGCCTGCTGATCCTCCATCCCTCTTTCTTTCCTTATTTCTCTCTCCTTCCCTCCCTATTTCTTTCTTCTTCCTCCATCCATCATTCATCTCAGACTCGAACCACACCCCCTTTAAGACATTCCCCTTTAAGCCACACCCACTATTTCATTTAAGCCACATCCATTTGGCAACTATGCAGATGTAAAGAGGGGACTATGATGTGAAGGGGGGGCGCTGAGGACACTGCTGTAAAGTGGGGGGCTCTGATATAAAAGGGGGTTTTCATGTGAAAGGTAGCTATGATGTGAAGTGTAGCTTAAAGACACTGATATACAAGGAGGACTGTGATGTAGTATAGAGCAACCAGGAGATTTGGACCCCTGCCTGAATAAAGTTTTACTGAATGGCCCTCTGTGAATTTTAATTTAAGACCCCTGACATAGACAATAGGCAAAATCAACATTAAATTAATAATTTTTTGTGCAGAAATGTTTTACAAACCTTTTTTTTGCAAATTTAGTTAGCAGCTCCTACACATCATATATATATTTTTTTGTATTTAAGATCTGACATCAAATAATAAGAGATTTTAATCAGCAAGATTGTGTGAAGTTCAGTAGCATTTTGCACCTCCAGAGAGCGTCAAGCAGGATGGTATGCAAATGCAATCAACTTCATGCCACCTAGTGCTGACCAAACATGGATTTTTTGCTGAGAACAATGTTAGCTCCTATAATTACTTGTAAATTAAACAAACGCTCACAAAGGCAGCCTCTTCTTCCTTTTGATAAAGATAATATCTCTTTTGGAAGAGTGTTTCTTATACAAATAATTGATTGATATCATAGAAGTATTTTTCCATCTTCTGTTTAAACCTCAGACTTAACTCCAAAAAGCTGCACAGAGGGGAGTGTTCCTATACTTGTTCTCAATTTGGACACTGCAAACAATTTTTCAAAATGGCCACTTTAACATTAATAATAATAACAACAACTTTAATATTACATTATAACATTAATAAGGACACTTAGGCTGTAGTCACAACTGGGCATTTTGAATTGTGGGCAGAATCACTGCTATTCTGCCCGCAATTTCAAAATGCTCTGCTAAAATGACAAATTGCACAATGCGAGTTTCAGATGGCATTCATTTTAATGGCACCTAAAAACACAGTGTAGCTCTGGCACGATAAATCACCCCGTAATCGTGGTAAACAGGATCACATGAAGTTTGTCGCCTAAAAAAGGATCAGCTTCTTTTGGACAACAAGCTTCTTGCGATACAGTTTGCAGCCATTGCAGCACAATTTATTGTGTGACAATCACGGCAGAACCACTCCATGTTTTTTGGGCCCAAAGTGTCAATATTTTGTGTGGACCCCAATTTTTTCCAGCACTGCCTTAACCCTCATGGGCATGGAGTTCACCAGAGCTTCACAGGTTGCCACTGGAGTCCTCTTCCACTCCATGACAACATCATGGAACTGGTGGATGTTAGAGACTTTGCGCTCCTCCACCTTCTGTTTGAGGATGCCCCACAGATGCTCAATAGGGTTTAAGTCTGGAAACATGCTTGGCCAGTCCATCACCTTTACCCTCAGCTTCTACAGCAAGGCAGTGGTCATCTTGAAGGCGTGCTTGGGGTCACTATCATATTGGAATACTGCCCTGTGGCCCAGTCTCCGATGGGAGGGGATCATGCTCTGTTTCAGTATGTCACAGTACATGTTGGCATTCATGGTTTCCTCAATGAACTGTAGCTCCGCAGTGCCGACAGCACTCATGCAGCCCCAGACCATGACACTCCCACCGCTATCCTTGACTGTAGGCAAGACACACTTGTCTTTGTACTTCTCACCTGGTTGCTGCCACACACACTTGACACCATCTGAACCAGATTTATCTTGGTCTCATCAGACCACAGGACATGGTTCCAGTAATCCATGTCCTTAGTCTGCTTGTCTTCAGCAAACTGTGGGCTTTCTTATGCATCATCTTTAGAAGAGGCTTCCTTCTGGGATGACAGCCAATCAGACCAATTTGATGCAGTGTGCGGCATACGGTCTGAGCACAGATAGGCTGACCCCACATCCCTTCAACCTCTGCAGCAATGCTGGCAGCATTCGTATGTTCATTTCCCAAAGGCAACCTCTGGATATGATGCTGAGCATGTGCACTCAACTTCTTTGGTCAACCATGGCGAGGCCTGTTCTGAGTGGAACCTGTCCTGTTAAACTGCTGTATGGTCTTGGCCACCATGCTGCAGCTTAGTTTCAGGGTCTTGGTAATCTCCTTATAGCCTAGGCCATCTTTATGTAGAGCAACAATTCTTTTTTTTCAGATACTCAGAGAGTTCTTTTCCATGAGGTGCCATGTTGAACTTCAAAGTGACCAGTATCAGAGAGTGAGAGCGATAACACCAAATTTAACACACCTGCTCCCCATTCACACCTGAGACCTTGTAACACTAACGGGTCACATGACACTGGGGAGGGAAAATGCCAAATTGGGCTGAATTTGGACATTTTCACTTAGGGGTGTACTCACTTTTGTTGCCAGTGGTTTAGACATTAATGTCTGTGTGTGGAGTTTTTTTTGATGGGACAGCAAATTTACACTGTTATACAAGCTGTACACTCACTAATTTACATTGTAGCAAAGTGTCATTTCTTCTGTGTTGTGACACGAAAAGATATAATAAAATATTTATAAAAATGTGAGGGATGTACTGTATATTTACAATGGCCCAACTTGAACCAATTACTGTGTATACACCATACCTTGCTGATGCCCTTGGAAGCTGGAAATCATGAAGTAAACACTGCTTCTCCAGTGATCTGCACTTGCTGTCGGGTCCTGTACTGAGCAGCTCCCCTGCTGCATTCTGAGCACAGGAGGTCAGCTGCTCAGCATAGGCACCATTCAGAGAACGAAGAGCTAGGGCGGTGATATTATGATTTCCACCTCATCAATTCAGAGAATGCTTGCACTGTTTTTTGAGTAAGACCTAATTATTGTGTAGCGCCCCCCATAGTGGTAGGTGCTTTTTGAGAAGATTTTTGCTAGGAGAGGCAAAATTTCGTCAGGCCTGACAGAAGTGCAGGCCTAAATGTTTTGATCAGGGCAGGGGAGTAGCTCAGGGAGGGCTGGAGATTGCAGGAAGGAACACTCATTGGATATTCCTCCCCTTTGGTCCTGGAAGGTTCTGGAAAAGGGAATGGATGAGGAGGTGTCACTTTCTGATGTATATTAAGGAGCCCTGACCAATCCCCAACCTAGATTGGCAGGGGGCAGGCCTCTTTAAATACTATGATCTGCCCAGCTGGGGGAAGGAGAGTGGTTCAGGTGGAAGAGTGGAGAATGTAGCAGGTGCTGTAGAGCATGCCTCACCCGGCAGGGAGCCCCCAGTCTGGGGGGGGGGTGACCTTGGGGCCTGGAGGCTTGGGTGCAGCCAGGAGTGGAGTTGGTACCTGGAGTAGCACAAGGAAGCAGGAGAGCAGCAGAAGTTGTACATTACAAAGTCTCTTTAAAGGATCTACTGGTGTCGGTGAGTGACAGACCCTGAGAGCTGGATGAGAAGGCTGGAGCAGGCTGGGATGGGGCAGTGGACAGTCTGTGGAGGTTGGAGGAGCCAGTCAAGGGAAGGAGTGCCACTGGACAACAAGAGCAGCCTGGAAGAGTGGCTGGGAGCTGTAGTCCTTCAACACCCAGCTAGCACCAAAGTACTTAGCTACACTTTGAGGGCCTGTAGCTTCACAACTGGAAGCCCGTGGCCCTCGCCTGTAATGGTTGGTCCGGAGGTCCTGCTGGCAGAAGTGCAGGCCTCACCATGTGCTAGCTGTGGTGGAGGAAGAGGTGTCATGGAGGCCTGATAAATTGCCTTTCAGGCCAGGAAACTAAGCAGCACGCTGGAGAGGAGTGAGGAGAGGAACGGTCAGCAAGTGTTTGTGCTGGGGGTAGCAGGAGTGTATATACTGCAGTGTATATAGAAGGTTCCGTGATCTAATTTGTTGGGCAACCCACAGTTATCGCTTCTCCCTATCCAAGTTCATCCCCAAAATAAAACCACAAAACAAAGTACCGGCCTGTTCCATGACTCCGGATGTGTGAGAAATGGTGTGATTGAGGGCAGCGGGAAGGTGAACCACAAGTATCAGCCACCCCCAAGGGGGTTCATGGCTACAACTGTAAAAAATAGTGCAAATAGTGTACTTTAGCTCACAGCACATGATCAATAACCAGTGGTAATGCTCAAATAATATATATATATTTCATATTAGTTTATAAGCGAATGCTGTATTCCAACTAGGAATAGAATTCACAGAGGAACTGTTAAGCTGACAACAGAGACAGAAAATTAACAGTAGTGTTAGCAGCTTAGCTGACCACTTTATTACAATGTATATAAAGCTTCTGGACTCCCAAATTTGGAGAGTGCAGTGCACTAAAAGCTGATGGTGGTATATGAGGTGGCAGTATGGAAAGACACCATGCAGTAAGGGGAGCAAGGAATTTTACACTCTCAAATAGCAGCAGCATCCAGAGAGTAGTACTGTGGTGGAGTTCGAAGTGTATGTCAAGACAAAAAAGAAAAAAAATATATAAGCAGTAGGCCTCTGCAATAAATGCACGGTATTTTTTTATTGATATGTTTTTTGAGGTATTTATGTATGTTTTCTTTTATTATTCATCAAATATATTAGTCCTATATCTTTAAAATGTATGTCAGGAGAAAACAAAAACTTTTTAAACACATCTCTGGAATATGTGCGCATTTCCCCATGTTTCACCCCTTCAAAGT
>BLSH010143127.1:68566-89794 GCA_018402905.1 Glandirana rugosa | reverse complement strand
GACTCGGTAACCGAGGTCGACGACAGTTAGTTTTAATCACTGGATTACTCCTCTCTCTCCCCTCCCCACGGGGGTATCGTTCGACGATCGACACCCCGTGAGTCGTCCTCTCTTCCCAGTCCTCGTGGTCGTTCCCGGGGCTCTTCTCCTCCTGGCCCGACGAGACACGTTTTGGTGACGTGTCTCGTCCGTTCATATTGCACAAACAATAAAAATTAAATTTTTTTCGGTTCTGAAATTATAGTGAAATTCGAAATAGAGATTACGAGACTTGTAAAGGATTTTCAGTCTTAACAATGTCGTCTATGACATTTGTCACGCACAAAGGTAATGTTGTACACCGTCGACAACACACATACACAATGCATGGACTGCCACCTCAGACAGAACACGTCCCTTCCCGCACTCTCGGGCCTCTGTCTACACTACCAGGGGTCCTTGAATCGGGTGCGCAAGAGCGGTTGTTCCCTGCACAAGACAGACTCCACCGTCAGGTACGTAACACATACACACAACAGCTGCCACATGTTGTAATGGAAACACGCACTGTTTACAGTATCTGCTGTAACAATTCTGACTTTTAGGAAATGTTCAGAGCATTAGAGATAAAGCTTAAAGTGATATTAAAGTCTTGGCTTTTTTTAAATTAAAAATAACAAACACGTTATACTTGCCTGCTCTGTGCAGTGGTTTTGCACAGAGCAGCCCGGTCCTCCTCTTCTCGGGGCCCTTGCTGGTGCTCCTGACCCTTCTCTCCTGCTGAGTGCCCCACAGCTAGCAGCTTGCTATGGGGGCACCCCTCCCCTCTCTCTCCTCATTAGGTCACTAATTTTGATTGACAGCAGCTGGAGCCAATGGCTCAGTTAATGAGGAGGGAGAGTCCCAGACAGCCAAGTCTCTCATGCAACATCACTGGATTGAGATGGGCTCAGCAAAGTATTAGGGGGGCTGCTGCACAGAGAAGGTTTTTTTATCATTAATATAGAAAGGTAATTAAAAAAATATAATTTTTATTGAGACATATTTAGAAAGACAAGAAAGATAAAAACATATATTGAGAACTCCTCATTACATGTACAGGTCTTGGTAGGTTTTTAACAAAGGTTGGTCATACAGTGGTTTGGTTACATTCCTACATGTTTCGTCTGTATAGGCTTCTTCAGGGAATTGTAGACCCTCTATAATTTGTATAACTGTACATTCCTACATGTTTCGTCTGTATAGGCTTCTTCAGCGAATTGTAGACCCTCTATAATTTGTATAACTGTACAAAAGAAAGAGATTCAAATCAATCTAGTAACCGATACATAAAGAAAAAGACAAAAAAATAAAACAACATAAGCTGTATTTTCTTACAAAACTATTTTTTTGTTGATCTCATCTGGTCTGTATTTCCTCTGCTTACCCAAAAGTTCACCAGGACCAGCACACAACCTGCACATGTCACAGAGGAGGGAGGAACACCGTGTGTCCACAGGGGACAAACAAACAAAGTCCAGCATAAAATACATAGTTATCTGGTAAATGCAAGCTTAAATAAAAAAAGCATTGCATTTGAATCAGGACATATAAATTTAATATATCCCATTAATGGCTTAATTTGCCTATAAATTAACTTACTTTGATGTAGGGTATTGTGAAGAAAATATCAAACAGAGGAAGCCAATAAAAAGAATTGAATAGTGGTAAATCGCATAGGGAAAAGTGTGTGGCTAAAAACAAAAAGGTATAGCTAAGGTCTTATACAGTAAATAAATATATTCAATACATATGGGTCATCTTTATAAAGAAAAAAAGAGATCTAATGAAGTTACTGTATTATACTTAATTAAAAGCTCCCTGCAACAGCATAACAATTAGCTTAGCAAGGAGGATACAAAATTATTAACCATAAGTATCCAAGGCAGCAATGCCCTTAATAAAGGATGGAATAGATATATAATAAAGAATTCAAGGAGCATGAAAAAATGATACCTTTAGAAAGGATCGCATGGGTATAAAAGCTACAAACCTAATCACATGCAAGCAAAATACATGGCGTCCCTCCGGCTCCAGCATATATGGAAGAGTTGAACGTCTCCCACTCGCTCGGCATGTGACCACTGGCGGCCGGTGAAGCCGTTTTGGCCCCTCCCACTTCTTATAAGCCACACCCCTTATAGACTCCACCCACTCAATGCACAGTATAACTCAGCTGTCAGTCCTAATTCTCAATAAAATATTGCTGGCTCATTCATCCATTAAATCCCAAAAGTAAAGAACTACATTAGCTGTGAGATCTGCACAGGAACCCAGCACAGACTGGTGTTATGTGGGTTTTCATGTATGTGCTATGCCATCAAGCTCTATCCTAATTCCTTATTTTATAATAGGAACGCTGGAAATCCTCCACTAACCCCTGACACATGGTGAGCCATAGAAATGTCCCTGGTTTTTGGAACTGACCACCTTCACTAACATAAATCTTCATTATCTGTCAAAAAAAGTTCAAAATGTAATTATAAAATCAGGCGCTTTAAGATGGCATTCATTGGAAAGCAGTTATTGTAGAGAAATTGTCATGATTAGACATTCCTCTTGTTCTGTTGTTTGATGCTGAGATACACAGAGGCTGAGCAAGGCTCCATAAAAACCGGCAGCTTCAACCCACACAGCAACAACTCCACTCCTGGTGACTTCTTGGTCTCTGCATTGTAAGGCATGAATCATTGCTTACAATGCACTGAATGCAGGGTGAAGAAGTCACCAGAAGTGGAGTTGTTGCTGTGTTGGTTGAAGCTGCCTGTTAAACAGTAAAGTATGAAGAGCTGAGGGTGTGCAGTGCTGCTGAGCTCTGTAGTCCCCCAATGTCAGAAGACTAATTGCAGATAAATTACTGCCTGTGTATCCCTGAGAACTCCCTGTGATTTACATGCCAGCTCAGAGTTCTTATCCTACTGCTGAGCTTTGGAAGGGACCTGTTCAGCCTTATCTGTTATCTATGGATGCAGACTAATCACTGCCTGTGTATTGCTGGGAGCTCCCTGTCATGTGTGGTCAGAGATCTTACCTTGCAGACACAGCTCTGCTTGGATCTGATTGTCCCTCTGAGCTTCTCATTCCCTCAAGCTGTAGTCATCCATGATGATCCATCCAGGCTTCCTCTCCTCTCCTCCATTGAGTGATCACTCATGTCCTCCTCCTCTGCTCTGTACAGGATGGTGGGAGGGTGATGGGTCCCTGGTGGAGAGTGGAAACACTGCTGGAGGTAGAGACTAAGTGTCAGAGTGTGACTTGTGGAGGGAGGGGGGACATGGCTGGGCAGCTGGCCAGAATGTGTAACTGCAGTCTGAAAAGATCTTGGCTCCCCCCCAGGCAGAGACCAAATGGGCTAGGCAGTTTAAGGTCTGTAGTTTCATACACCCCAGAAAGCTCATATTCTTCTATTCTAGTTGGAAAGCAGCCAATGAGGGTGGAGAATTCATTTTACTGTGTTCTAGATAGGGCTTTTTAATGAGATTTGGGACAGCTGCCCTGTTGCTAGGTAGATTGCACTTCTATTTCTTATCTAATCCATCTATTTCTAGCAATTAGCAATAGCAGCACAGCTAGAGAGAAATTCCAAAGATTTTTTTTCTTTGGAGTTTCTATCTAGCTGTGCTGCTGTTGGTTAATAATTATAGTTATTTTTTATTTTTATTTCTTACTTACCAGGAGACCTTATGGGCGAGCCTCCACTGCGTGTGAAATCACCAAGCTAGTGTGGATGTGATACGAGTACCACAGCCCGAAGCCGACTACAGGACCAGTGGGCCGCGCGATCAGAGAGATTGCGTGACACGCCCAAAGGAAAGGGACAGCCCCCAGTGCAGATGATGCAACACGAGCTGACCTCCCCCAGGGCATGATTAGATTAAGCACTCAGTGTCAGCAAAGAAGCCGACAACACAGGGATGGATGGATAACCATAGGGGAATATCGACCAACTGACAGGCAGCACCTGTGCGGGCGTTGTATGAGATGCAAACGCCCATCGGCGTCCATGTTAACACACAAGGCGCCACACAACCTCCTACTGGCGTACGGGGGAAGAGGGCCCGGGGACAAAGGAATGTCCAGATGTGGGGACAAAACATCCGGACCAGACCAAGTGAGACAGACAAGGCAAAAACAACAAACGAAAATAATTACACATTGTGCAAGAATACGTATTACATGCAAATAGAAAATGTACACATATAGAACAATAGATATTTATATATATGTGACATCAAAGCAAATTACAGATACATTCCGGGAACCTGGTAACTAAATTTAACATGAGGGAGCCCAAGGTGGTATAGTGCAGGGAAAGCGGATGATGGAAAAGAACAAAACTAATAAGCAAAAGGAAACAGAAAATTTAGCCAAAAGAAAAAGTGAGGACGGCAGAGAAATATAAAGTGAAAAAAGTAAATCTATGAATCCCGCTTAGAGAAACGGCATGAAACTAAGAGTTTCATTTAAACCTGGGTGCTGGGTTGCACTCGGGGTATAAATCCAACGTGATTCCAGTTGCAGAAGGGTCTAATCAACACTTCCGCCTCTGGTATGTACAGGTATGTGTTCAAGGGCCATAAACTTGATCATATGGCCATCAAAGTCCTTACATTTGCCCACCTGGTACCCAATGGCTGTACTCATTTGCCTCTTAATAATGGGGTTTTATGCATTTGAAAAAAGGACACTTGGTTTTGCCTATGTACAGTAGAAAGCTCCAAGTAGGCATCTAGCTAAATATACTACCCCTGGTGTCTGGCATGTGACTTTGTGTTTAACCACGTGCCGACCGCAGTCTGACGGCGACAGAGTGGTTCATTATCGCAAACCGCCGTCATATGACGGCGGCTGCGATAACTAGTGCGATAACTAGTGTTCGCACGCTCACTGTGTCTGGGGGGGGCCAGGGAGCGGGTAGGGAGTACTCGATCGCCGCTGGCTACCCACGATGGCTACCCGCAGTGAGAGAAAGGAGGTCCGTATAAGTAAACACGGATCTCCGTTCTCATAGAGGGGGAAGGGCGGTGATCACAGGCTTCCTGTATATGTATGTACAGGAAGCCATGATCATCCCCTTTCCCCAGCCAGGGCAGCCCACACACAGTTAGAACATGCCCAGGGTACACAGTTAACCCTTAGAGCGCCCCCTGCAGGTTAACCTCTTCACTGCCAATGGCATTTACACAGCAATCAGTGCATTTATAGGACTGATTGCTGTATAAATGCCAATGGTCCCAAAAAAGTGTCAAAATGGTCCGACATGTCCGCTGCAATATCGCAGTACCGCTAAAAATTGCAGATCGCCGCCATTACTAATAAAAAATAAAATAAAAACGGCAGAAATTAATTCTCATCATCTGTAAATGCGGCAACTTTTGCGCAAACCAATCAATAAACGCCGATTGCAATTATTTTTTTACCAAAAATATGAGCAAGTATATAAATCGGCCAAAACCGATGGAAAAAAATGTTTTTTTATATTTTTTTTTTTGGATTTGTATTTTAGCAAAAAGTAAGAATTTTTTTTTTGCAAAATTGTTGCTCTTCTTTTGTTTATAGCGGTAATCAGAAATGACGCAGCGGTGATCAAATACCACCAAAAGAAAGCTCTATTTGTTGGAAAAAAAGGACGCAAATTTCATTTGGGTACAACTTTGCACGACCACACAATTGTCAGTTAAAGCGACACAGTGCCGAATTGCAAAAAGTGCTCTGATCCTAAAGTGGGAAATCCTTCCGGGGCTGAAGTGGTTAAGCATGGGAATGATGCACTTGGACCTTGGATCTTTTCATTTGCACAAGGACAATTTAATGTGGGAAGTTGGAATCATCTACTTATCTCATGCAAACACATGAAGTGTTGGAGCACTGTTCAATTTACCTGCACTTGTGGTAGCAGGTTTTCAATCATAATGTTTTGCGATTTGTATGGTTTAGTACATCATTTATACAATTGTTATAATGACATATTTAAAGTGATATTTTTTTATTATTTTCACTTCAAATTATTTTCGGTAATGTTGTTACTCTTAATTTGGGGACACCTGTTTAGTCAGAACAGCACATCTTACAGATACACATAGCTACTTGCAGAAGTTTCTGATTTCTTATACTTTTGAGGCACACCTATTTATTATTATTTCCATGTATGTAGCCTGTGCCACTTTTGAATAACTTGTTTTACACCATACCTGGCACATATTATTTTACACCTAGCTTGCCAGTAAAATTAATTGGCGATTTCTTGACAGATATTCACTGGCCAATGGGTACATTTCTGAATAGATGGATGTTTCATAATTGGGATTTGTTGATCATTACAATTTAATTTTAGGTTAATTTGAGGTCCATATTGAATGTAAGGCCCAAATAACTTTAACTCTGACATATATATGTATAGTACTTTGCAAAAGTTTTAGTAAAAATGCTTTAAAAAATACACTGACTACCCTTTGGCTTCAAACCAGCATCAATTCTTACACCTGCACACTTTGTTCACTTGCACAAAGTCAGAGATGTTGTAGGATTACAGTCAGGTGTATGATTGAGGCACTTGCACAACTCCAAAGTCGCACGATTTCCAGTGCGACTTTGGAGCACGAATTTGATGTGACTTCATTAACTGAAACAGAAACAGCTTTGTAGGAGGCTTAACGCTGGATGAGAAACAACCAAACTCTGCTACTAAGGTGGGGTTGTGGAAGACAGTTTCATGTCACAGGTCATACACCATGGCAAGACTGAGAACAGCAACAGGACACAAGGTAGTTACACTGCATAAGCGAGGAATCTCCCAGGCGAAGATTTCAAAGCAAACTAGCGCTTCATGATGTGCTGTTCAAGCTCTTTTGAAGAAGCAAAAAGAAACGGGCAACATTGGGGACCGTAGACGTAGTGGTCGGCCAAGGAAACTTAATACAGCAGATAAAAGACGCATTATACTTACTTCCCTTCGACACTAGAAGATTGCCGGCAGTGCCATCAGCACAGAACTGGCAGAAACCAGTGTGACCCAGGTATACCTATCTACTGTCCAGAGAAGTCTGGCAAGAAGTGGTCTCCATGGAAGAATTGCAGTTGAAAAACCATACCTCTGAGGTGGAAACAAGAGACTCAACTATGCATAAAAACATAGGAACTGGCGTGCAGAAAAATGGCAGCAGGTGCTCTGGACTGCTGAGTCAAAATTTGAAATATTTGGCAGTAGCAGAAGGCAGTTTGTTCAGCAACGGGCTGGAGAGCGGTACAATAATGGGTGTCTGCAGGCAAAAGTGAAGTGTGGTGGAGGTTCCTTGTAAGTCTGGGGCTGCATTTTTGCAAATGGAGTTGGAGATTTGGTCAGGATCAATGGTGTCCTTAGTGCTGACAAATATAGGCAGACATTTATCCATCGTGCCATACCATCAGGGAGGCGTGTGATTGGCCTAGGTTGCCACATCATCCCTTTAATCCAGGACACACATCAATTACGCAGGTTCTGTGGCTGATTAAGGTGGTAATTAAACTCACTTGGCACCTTATCTGCATTAAATCAGCCTCAGAACCTGTGTAATTCATATGTGTTCTGGATTAAAGGGATGATGTGGCAACCCTAGATTGGCCCTAAATTTATTCTTCAGCAGGATAACAATAAAATTAAAAAGATAAACAGAAAATGAATGCTAGCTGGTAAAGCAATAACTAAACATATACTGGAACCTCACTATCTGTTAGTGGGCTAGACTCAGCCAACTTCAAAACACAAATTTTCAGCAACCTTGCTTAGTTTTTTGCAGCTTTCAGTGGTTACTTTCCTGTGCCCCAGGTCAGTGAGAGAGAGTTATTTTACAAGTCTTTTCTTATATACTAGCTGCAGTAATAATTAGACCTCAGCAGAACCAAAACCTGGTCAGGATCAGAACCAACCATAAGTGACATAATACAATGTAGAAATAAAAACCTGATCTGTATCATATAATTACTATATAATTCTTAATCTCTCACATATGACAGGGAATGTGGAGAAATATACCTCCCTTCAAAGACCTTCCCCTTCTACTTAACCCAGGCAATTGATCTGTGAATGGGCATCTACACTCCTTTGAAATACACTAGTGCTGTGTTTAACCGTAAACTTAAAGGTTCAAAGTGAAAAGAACCACCTAGTCACCTGGTTATTTTTTCCTTTATTTTGAGACATCCATTTAAAGCAGTGGTTCTCAACTTCCGTCCTTGGGACCCACCAACAGGCCAGATTTTAAGTATTACCTTGGGAAGATGCAGACTAGAATACTGCAATCACTGAGCAGCGAATAATATCACCTGTGATGCCTTTCAGTTATCCTGCAAACCTGGCCTGTTAGTGGGTCCCGAGGACAGGAGTTGAGAACCACTGATTTAAAGGGTACTTGTTCAGTAATCAGTTTAAACAGTCTTCCCAAAAGGTAACACCTGAGGGCTTCCGGTACCGTTTATTACCCAAACACTCAAGCACTTGAGTGGCATGGCTTCTCACATGAAAATTCGATTTCCTATTCGGGTACACCACACAGTGCTCTTCCCAGTGTCTGATTTGAGATAGAACTGCACCCACTTCAACATTGGAGGCATCCATCTGGTCTACCATCTATTTTGTGAAGTCAGGAGTCACTAACGCTGTTTGTGCACACAGGGGTTGCTTCAAAGTCTAGAACAGTGTTCTCCAACCCAGTCCTCAAGGCCCACCAACAGGTCATGTTTTCAGGATTTCCCTCAGATGACTCAGCTGTGGTAATTACAAAGGCAGTGAAACTGATCAAATCACCTGTGCAAAATAATGGAAATCCTGAAAACATGACCTGTTGGTGGGCCTTGAGGACAGGGTTGGGGAACACTGGTCTAGAATGCTTTTTCTGCCTCAGCGCTCCATTTCCTCATAACCAACCCTTTACTTTTGGTGAAGTCTGCCAAGGGGTCTGCAATGGAAGCAAGATTATCAATGAAACATCTATAACAACCTGTAATTCCCAGGAATGATCTGCCTTTTTTATTTATAGTATTGAGGTCACTTTTGAATTGCTTCAATTTTTTATTTTATTTGGGGCTTTATTATGGCTTTATCAATGAGGCAATCCAGGTATTTTGTTTCCTTCAAATTGTGGAGCACTTTTACTGCTTGGACCTTGAAGAAGGGGAGATACCCCCAAAGCTTGTCCTGAAATTTTTTTTATGTTAGTGCAAATAAAAAAAGTATCACGGACAGTGAAATTTGCAGTTAGCCCTGCTTTCCTTAAATAGTCTAGTACAGCTTAAATTGAGTTAGGGACCTTAGATTGTAAGCTCCTTGAGGGTAGGGACTAGTGTGAATGTACAATGTATATGTAAATGCGCTGCGTAAATTGACAGCGCTATACAAGTACCGTGGTTGTCAACCTGTGTTAACCACTTTAACCTACAGATAAGCCTAGAATAAGGCTTACCTGTAGGTGCCCTGCATATCTCCTAAACGTGCACGGTTCAGGAGATATGCAGTGTTTTGCATGTGCCGATGTCCTGTCGACACATGCACAGTGAAGAAACGGCCTCCATGCCGTTTCTCCACTGACACTGTGCCATGACTGGCGGCTCCTGCAAGCATGCGCGGGAGTGACGTCACGTGACTCCGGACAGTCACAGAGCATGAGTCGCGGCCCCGGAAGGAAGAGGGGCAGAAGATGGATGCGGTCTGGAGCGGAGACATTGCTGGACGCTGCAGGCTTTGTTTCCAGGTAAGTGGCACATAATGGGCTTGTATGCGATGCATAGTAGCCCATTATGCTTCTACTTTCCAGGGTTATATTGAGGAAGTAAACCCAATCTGGGTTTACTTCCTCTTTAAATAAAATTAAAAAATAAAAAAATCATGAAAAGTGCATACAGTCAGAGCTGTAAAAGACTATATCATCCAAATTGGCAATAAGGTTTCAATATCTTGTCTATCATCCTCTAGACTCAATCAGGAGCCTCATGCAAGCCAAAAGGCAATCTTTTATACTAGAATGGCCCCTCTAGGGCGTAGATTGCTGTCTTTTCCTTATCATTTTCAGTAAAAAGGTACCTGCTAGTAGCCTTTTCTCAGACGTGGTTAGATATCTGGCAACCTGTCAATAAGTAAGCATCAAATTTGGACAAACTATTTAAAGTGGTAGTAAACCCTCCTATCATTTTCAGCCAAGGAAGCTGCCATCTTGACCTCTGTTTAATCTACAACTGCCGTGATGCTGCACATGTGATCAGCTATGACACCAGCCATTGGATGGTTTGACAGTTTGGTTTAGAGCACAACCAATGGGAGTGTTACATTTCCGGCACGTGCCGGAAATGTAACTGTTTTTTAAACTTTTAAATTGATGGGTTTACTACCGCTTTAATATTCTAAAGTCATTGCAAAATCTAAAACTTTCATCTAGCTTTGAAATGAACACTCTCAGACTTGACTGGTCTCTGTGGGTTTCCTCTATCACTCCCAACTCTAGCATTTTCTTTATTTCATCTGTGATTGCTTCCTGAAGAACTTTGGATATTCTATATGGCTTCATATTTACCCTGGCATCAGGCTCAATAACAAAGTCATGCTGAATAACTGCAGTTAGTCTGGGTATCTCAAAGAAAATGCCCCTATTCCTTATAAGGAACTATTCTGCTTAATTTTTATGGGAGCTGATAAGGTTTCTGTTATTTTTATTTCTGGTATCAAGGCGCCTGTATCATTTTGAGGAGTTGGCATGACAACCAGAGTTTCCCTGTCCTTTCCCTGACCCATGGCTTCATGAAATTAATGTGATAAATGTATTCTGGTTTCTTTTTCCCAGTTTATGGACTTTATGATTTCCTTCTCCTACATTCTCTAAGATCTCCAAGGTACCTTGCCATTTGGACAGAATTTACTTTCAACTGTGGGGGCTAGAACTCGTACCCTATCTCATGGGTTAAATTTATAAACGTTTGGCACCTCTATTATAACCACTTAAGGACCGGAAGGATTTCCAGCTTTAGGACCGGAGCCCTTTTTGCGATTCGGCACTGCGTCGCTTTAACTGACAATTGCGCGGTCGTGCGACGTTGTACCCAAACTAAATTTGCGTCCTTTTTTTCCCACAAAGAGAGCTTTCTTTTGGTGGTATTTGATCCCCTCTGCGTCATTTCTGATCGCCGCTATAAACAAAAGAAGAGCGACAATTTTGCAAAAAAAAACAAATTTCTTACTTTTTGCTAAAATACAAATCCAAAAAAAAAAATATAAAAAAACATTTTTTTTCACAGTTTTTGGCCGATTTATATTCTTCATCATATTTGCGATGAAAAAAATCGCAATCGGCGTTTATTGATTGGTTTGCGCAAAAGTGGTCGCGTTTACGGATGATGAGAATTCATTTTTGGGGTTTTTTTTTTTTTTTATTTTTTACTAATAATGGTGGCGATCTGCGATTTTTAGCGGTACTGCGATATTTCAGCGGACATGTCGGAACATTTTGACACTTTTTTGGGACCATTGGCATTTATACAGCGATCAGTGCTATAAAAATGCACTGATTACTGTGTAAATGCCATTGGCAGTGAAGGTGTTAACCTGCAGGGAGCGCTCTAAGGGTTAACTATGTTCCCTGGGCGTGTTCTAACTGTAGGGGGACTGCACTATCTGGGGAAGGGAAGTGATCACAGCCTTCACGTACAGGAAGGCTGTGATCACAGCCCTTCCCCCTCACACAGAGCGGAGGTCCGTGTTTACTTACACGGACCTCCACTCCTTCACTCCGGGGGGGGGGCATCACGGGTGGCCGGCGGCAATCGAAGCCGCCGCACCCGCTCCCTGGCCCTCCCCGGACACAGTGAGCGCGCGGGCGCGCCTCCGGCGGCGCACGCGCGCTCACTGTGCGCGATCTGGCGGCCGCCATCGTATGACGGCGTTTTGCCTTACAGAGCCACTTTGCCGTCGTCAGATGCCGATCGGCAGTCGGCAAGTGGATAAACAATTTTCTGGGTTTCCTGGGCTTGCTCTATATGTTACTGAATAAATGTATATATGTGGGCCAGGGGCTTGCTAGTCATTGTTGAGAAGCATGGAAGGGACTCCCATGCTTCTCAACAATGACTAGCAAGCCCCTGGGGTACCTACTATAAAGTAACTCAAAAGGTGCGTAGTGATACCCCGCAGGAGCAGCTGGTAATTTGAGGTCCTCTGCTCTCTCTAGCTCTAGGCCAGGCCTCGCCCTCGCTGACACCTTGACTGGGAACTCACAGCTGACATACAAAGATGGCACACACTGCTCTTTAAAAGGTAAATCAGACTGTATTAGCAGGTTAATTATAACAAAACAGATTGGTACATCAACTTCAATGTACATAAACACAACAAAACAAATACAATGCACCCAACAGAGGTAACTCTGGAAACAGACCCAGCTTGTACTGCAGTATCAGCAGCATAAACAGTAGCCTTCCGAATGAGAGGTTACGCCTCAAGTGGCCAACGAGGATTACAACCCCTGGAAAAAAAGTATGGAATCACCACTCTTGGAAAATATTCATTTAATTGTGTAGAAAAAAAACTAATCACAGAAATGCCTCAAAACTATTTTCATTTAACATTCCAACCTTCTGGCTTTAAGAAACACATATAAAAAAGAAAAAAAAAGAAAAGAAAGAAAACTGTAGTCAATTGCAACTGTTTTTGCAGATCAAGCAGAGGAAAAAAAATATGGAATCACTCATTTCTGAAGAAAATATTATGGCATCATCAGGTACCTTGCAGTTATAAAACAAACATCTGCATCAGATTGCATCTGCTAATAAGTCTGCAGTTAAAAAGAATGGTTGCACACCTTGGTGAGCTGTTGCACCGACCTGATTGAATCATGGCTCCAATGTGAGAGATGTCAGTTGAAACAAAGGAGAGGATTACAGGCGGTCCCCTAGTTACAAACATCTGACTTACAAACTACTCCTACTCACAAACGGAGGGAGCCAACAGGAAGTGAAATTAAATCTACCCCTAGGAAGGGAAATTCAAACTTCAATTCAAAATCCAGTTGTCCTAGCTGTGACTAAGCACCTGTGACAAGGTGTGAAACGTGCCAGCTGGTGACCCATCTACTCCTGTGTTCCTGCTTGGTGTGATGTTTGTACTTTGGATTTTATGAAGTTACTTCAATAAAGATGATTGCATAGAGTGCGGACGTCCAGCACCTTGTTTCTTCATTTTCATCCACTTTGACTTTGAACACATGAGTGCCACAGGGCTATGTGCTCTGTCCCGCACATGATTGCATACCCATTCATGCCTCTAATACTATAGTGAAGGTCACAGATGATACCACTTTATTCAGACTTGACAATGATAAAACAGCCTACAGAAAGGAAGTTTAACATCTAGTTAAGTGCTGCATAGACAACAACCTAATACTAAATAATAAAACGATTAAGATGGATATTAATGGACTTCAAGAGCTCCATGAAGACCAACCATTCTCCTCTACATAGATATGAAGGGGAGGTGGAGACATCAAATGTGAACAACATCAAATTCCTGGGAGTTTACATAACAGAGTTGTCATAGTCCCTCAAAAGTCACATCTGGTGAAGGTGGCTATTTTTTTCTTAGGAGACTAGGAGGAGGTAACTAAACCTAAAAAAATAAAAATGTAATATATTGTATCCTGCCAATCACTGGATGTGGTGGCTGCATTAGTTTTTTTTTATCAAGCTGTTCCTATATTTTCATCTGGTGATCAGCCAGTAGCACACCTCCTGTCTTAGGGTGGCTACATTCACTCACCTACTGTATCTATGCAGGACCACCCCCCCCCCCTCCTAAAAATGACTTGTAAGCTCAATAAGGTGTAACTAATCACCTTCTCAATGGCACACAAAACCATTTGACTTTCACCTGTGATCAGCTGTGGTCATTTTGACTAGCTCAACATGAAAAGAGATTTCCTGGAGCATTTCAGTCCCTGGTAGTGCAACTGAAGCAAACAATTAACTGTGGATGGCAAGGCACTGTCAAAAGATCTCTGGGATAGTGATGTGGACAGGCACAAGTCAGGAGATGGATACAAAAAATGTCAAAGGCTTTATCAATACCTAGAAGCACAGTGAAGTCTATTATTAAGAAGTGGAAGGAAGGAGAAAAAGGTGATTGTCCTTGCATGCCTAGTCAGAGCCCTGACTTAAACCCTATTGAAAATTTATGGAATGACTTGAAGACTGCAGTCCACTAAAGTCACCCTCAAATTTAACTGGACTTGAGCAGTTCTGCAAAGAAGAGTGGGAAAACATTGCAAAGTCTAGGTGTGCAAAGTTAGTAGAGACATATCCAAACAGACTACAAGTTGTAATTAAAGCAAAAGGTGGTTCAACAAAATACTGACACCAGGGGGTGATCCTTTTTCCAACTCAGTGAATCTGTTTTTAATTTTTTTTTTCTGTAGATAAGTATGTGCATGTGTTTATTGCTGTTGTCAGACAGCTATCATGTACAATTTGATTGCATTGAATACAATGATAATAAAGAGTCTAGTCTAAGTGGTTAGCACTTCTGCATGGTAGCACTAGGGTCGTCAGCTTGAATCCCAACCATGGCACTACCTGCACAGAGTTTGCATGTTCTCCATGTGCCTGTGTGGGTTTCCTGCAGGTATTCTGGTTTCCCCCCACACTACAAAGACATGCTAGTAGGTTAATTGACTCCTAGATATAGGACTCTAGATTGTAAGCTCCTTGAGGGCAGGGTCTGATGTGAATGTACAATATATATGTAAAGTGCTATGTAAATGATCAATGCTATATAAGTGCTTATAATAAATAATAACCTAAGCTTAGCTAACCAGGGCAGGTGCAATGATCCTTCAATAGGAGTCCTGATAGTTCAGCAGCTAATGAAGAATCTTGATTGAAATAATATATATTGATAAAATAAAAATCAAATGAAATGGGGTTCCATTTCTGTAAGGCATGTTCCTAAGGAATGTCCATTCTCTTAGGACACTAGCAAGAAACTGAAGCAAGATGGGAATGGGGGGCCTGCTGATATTTTTTGTTTGCTGGTGTCAGATTTTCCTGTAGGCAGCAGTATAATCCAGCTGTCTCAGAATTAATTCTGACTCTATGTCCCTTAATGAACAGTTAAGAAAACTGGATGACTAATAGACCATAGGCAGGGTGAGATAAGAATGCATTCCAGTCACCCAAACACAAAATGAGGTTAATGCATTACACAGCAAAGACATGATGATGAATGAAATGGTTATAAAACAAAATTGTTCGTTATGAATTACCGTTTTTTTTAGGCTATATTCACACTTCTCCTTACCTGTGGCTTTCATTAAATGCTTCATTACCTTTTTCTTACTAGCTGCAGTTACAGTGGGCAGCCGGTGACTCTCCAGGACGTTCATTAGTTGAAACACAACATCGTGTTCAGCAATGAAAGCCTCCAGTTTCTCCACAGGCCTAATTCATAGTCTCATCAGAAAAGTTCACAGGGTGACCCGGCATTGGTATACACAAGTTAAATCCTTGAGCCCCCGAGAAAAGGAAAACACCAATTACATCTGCAGTCTGCAAAACTCTAGTAACTTTACCAAGATTGTTCTGTCATTACATACAGCAAGATAAAATATTGCATATACTATAAATATATATATATATATTTTTTTTTTTGTAAAATTCTGTTTATTATTTTCTTTTTTCTTGAACACACAAGTAAGACATATACATACAATTACAGACAGTTACAGATAACAATGAGGCACTTCAGAGTGCAAGTGCCTCAGGACCATTGGTCCATTACAACCTTCCAAAAAACATTACAGCCAATTGGCTGAATGCCCTCCCTCCCCTCCCAACCACCACCAGCTCCCCTGCTAATGCTGTCTCCCATAATAAAGTGGTTCCTCCTCCAATTCCTGAGCCATCATTTTAGCTTGGCGATTGAATGAGGATTAAGTATTAATTTATTGTGTTGCTATGTTATCTACATGTGCTGACCCCCCATGCGGAATAAAATTGGGATGACCAACATTTCTTATATTACGGCCTTCAACATACTCTCAGAAGTACCTAACACCCTTATTTATAATACACTGTTGCCTATCCCACTGTAGAGGTATTTTTTATCCAGGTGTGCCAGACCTTATGAAACTTTTTCTCACATCCTCTGGCCGAGAAAGTCGCTTTATAAGAATAGTTCCATGTTGTTCACCAAACCCTTCCAGAACAACAATGTGAGAGCAGCCATCTTTTTCCAATGTAACAGAATTGCTTTCTTAACATAGAAAAATAAAATATTCACTAAGGTTCTCATGGCTCTAGAATGAGTCACCTCATCCACTAATCCCAAGAGACAGGTCCTAATGGAGATCGGTTTGGGTATAGAAAGAAGTGAAGAAATGCAGGAGGTCACTTCCTTCCAAAAGAATTGAATTTGATTACACTTCCAATATATATGGTATGGTCAGCGGTCATTGGGAAGTGTGTACAGCGCGAACATTTAGTTGATAAGGCTGGATACAATTTTGCCAGACTAGTAGGTGTATAACAGATTCTATGAATGAATTGAACTGGATTAACCTGTCTCTTGTGGATACTAAGTATTGAAAGGGCTAATCCCACATGTCACCCCAGTCCTCACTCTGAAGGTCCACTATCTCAGCTGCCCAGTATTCCCTGCACTTGGTCACTGCCTGATGTATTTTTTTTTTAAAAACTCTTTGTATACTGTGGAGAGTGTCTTGGCGAGTTCCTTAGCTGATAATAGACATTCCAGGTCAGATGGCAAAGCTTCTACTCTTTTATCACTAAATTGAGATTGGAAGGCATGTTGGATTTGGAGGTAACGAAACAAGTAAGATTTCGGCAAGTTATGTCTGGCTTTTAGTTGATCAAACATTATGAGGTCTCCTTCTCTAGTTATATCCTCAAGTGTCTTAATACCTTTAATCGACCATATTACTGGATGAGGGTTATGAAGGAAGTGTGATCATTTAGGATTCATCTATAGCGGTGCTGATGGGGAGACACCCTTATAACTCTGGCATGCCAATTTTAGAGCCACATCCCATGCTTTAATCACTGCTCTCATGGAGGTTGTTAGTGGGAGACTAGTACGTTGACCCCTGTGAATTGCTAGCCGCAAACTCTCATAAGATCCCAGATGGGCAGCCTCCAGCACCGTGGCTGAGTCTCCATCATCAGCCATGAGCCACCAGTGTACAAACACCATTTGGCCAACTATATAATACTTGTGCCAGTCCGGGAGAGCCAGTCCTCCTTGACCTAGTGGTTCCTGGAGTGATTTTAATCCTATGCGTGAGGGTTTAGGGGACCAGAGAAATGTACTTGTCAGGCTATCCAATTTTTTAAAGAATGATTTAGGTATCCATATTATGGCAGTTCTTAGAAAATATAACATTACTAGAAGTATTTTCATTTTAAGGAGGCTGATCACCTCCATCAAAGATAAAGGAATCTTTAACCAGCCTTGAATTTTTTGTTTGAACATCGATAGAAGGGATATTAGATTGAGGGATATTTAGTCTTTGACATCCGCCGATATTTTAATTCCCAGATAGGTCAAGGACGTGACCCACTTCAAGGGTATATCCGGGTCCTTAGCCCCTTCATCCAGAAGGAGAATGGAGGACTTACTCCAGTTTACTTTTAGTCCAGAGAATGTGGCAAACTTATTTAGTATATTAAGAGACATCTGAAGGGAGGCCCCGGGGGTCTTTAAGGAAAAGGATAAGATCATCCGCATATAGTGCGAGACATTCATTGATGGACCCAACCCGTATGGCATTTGAGTGGCTAGCCATTCGGAGGGCTATTGCGAGGGGCTCCATAACTAAGGCGAACAGGAAAGGGGACAGGGGACATCCCTGCCTGGTGCCCCGTCCTATAGTAAAATATGGAGAAATCTCCAGGTGATGTCTCAGTGCCACTTGGGGGGAGCTATACAGTAACCTAATCCACCCTCTCTATTTGGGGCCAAAACCCATCTTCTCAGGACCGTGTGCATGTACTGCCAATTGACCGAGTCAAAGGCTTTCTCAATATCTATTGACGCCATTACTCTGGGAGAGGAGCCCTCATTTGGAAGTTGTAGGTGTGTAAACACCTTACGGAGATTTGGGTCAGTGGATTTCCCAGGCATGAACCCAGTTTGGTCTATATCCACCAGTGTTGATATGATATTAGCCACACGGGAGGCCAAGATTTTTGTTAGAACTTTGAGATCCATATTCAACAGTGCAATTGGGCGATATGAAGAGCACGCTAATGGATCCTTGCCTGGCTTCAGCAAGAGTATCACATAAGCCTCAAGAATGAACTTTGGGGGGATCCGGTGTTCAAAACAGTATTCAAACAGTGCTCCCAGTCTGTGGGTCAGGGCCTCTGCACATGTCTTATAGAAGTCTATCAGGCCCAGGGGCTTTACCCGGTGGGAATGCATATATAGCTGTCCCAATTTCTTTTGAAGCGATTTTAGCTTCTAGGGCATCGCTATCTGCGTCTGAGAGAGTAGGGATAGGAAGGTCAGTAAGTAAACTGTCTAGCGCACTCTAATCATGGGGCGGGATAGGCGTATACAGTAAGGAAAAATAGCTGGTGAACACAGCCATAACTTCTGAGGGGTCTGAGACAGTGTCTCCACCCCGTCGTTTTGATAATAGGGATGTTTGGTGGGGGTGATTTGTCTGCCACCAGAAGGGCTAGGATTTTACTATTTTTTCCCTCTGAGAAAAGACAGACTGCACTCTGCTGCCCACTTCAGTGTGGGCCAAGTCTTCACAGTGCAGTGAGAGCATACGCTGAGCCTCCAGCAGTGACACAAGCAATTCCTCTGACGGGGACTCAGCATGTATCCCCGCACATTCTCTCTCCTCACTCTGCAGTTTCAGCATTACTTCGTTGTGATCCTTGCAGGTCAATTTAATAGATGAGATACACTCCCTGCGTACTACCGCCTTAAACGCATCCAATACACTAGAATTACACTAGGCACTAGAATTCCCATTGGTAGGCCAATAGGATGCAATCGAAGCTTGGATATGGGATGTGACTCACGCTTCCTGCAACCAGCCTGGCGCCCTGCAAGCCACCCACCCCCCTAGTACCAGGGGCCAACGTCAAAGTAATGGCTAATGGACTATGGCCTGATAGGCCTCCGGCCAGGTACCTAGCCCCCTGTAAAAAGGTTCAGCATAAGAGGGTTACCAAAGGCAAGATCAATCCTAGCTGCAGAGCATCGATGCAGCGACCGTCAATAATCGATTAACACGTGATGACGTCATCCGCGCTCGCCGCGTCTCGCCGGAAACAGCCGAAAGGAGCCGAGGGCGAGCCGCGCCTCTTCTGACGTCATCCACAGCGGCGGCAGCATTGCGGCGTGGACTGGAGCCGAGATGGAACACGCAGGAGGGGAGACAGAGTCTGAGACACGTGCAGCCAGCCAGTGAGTGTCCCCAGGCCCAGCAGAGATACTCCAAAGAGTCCACAGTGAGTCCGCTGAGTGTCAGAGCTTTGCTGCCTGAAGAAGACTGACCCAAGGGATCCAGGCCTGAGGCCTCAGGCTGCCAGTGTCGCTTGTCCCTCCATCCTCACCTCTGCCTCACCTCACAGGCTGCTGCATGGAACCACCACAGACCAGACCACCAGTGCACCATTCATCGTCAGACAGGTACCTCTCTCTCATACAATCCTAATGAGTTAATTAATACTACTAAAAATACTAGTACACTACTTACTTACACTTTAATGTAGGGCTGTTGTGTCTCTGCCGCACCTCATACCTGTACCTCACCTAACAGCTAACATAATTAATAACTTAACTTGTGCTGCTCTATAATAAAAAAGTAGTCCAGAGGTTTAAATAAATACCATGGCATTGGCAATTTGGCAGTCCATATTAATCCAAGTTAAAATAAACCAAACCCATCCCGATTCCGCCTACGTCATTGAAGGCGACAGGCAGCCCTATTCCCCCAGTTCCCCTCATAGAGAGACTGAGCCATTACTGTTTGATGCCCTCATAAGAAAAGCAGCAGCCAAGCAGTGTTGTCTGTTGTGTATTTTTTATTTAACTTGTATAGCAAACTTTGCTTTGCTTTTGCTTTTATGGTCACATGACATGAGTTGACAGTTGACTTGACAGTTGACACTTGACACAGTGACTTATTTCATTTTTTTTTTTATACTGACAGAGTCCATAGTCCTTACACAATTGCATGGCATGCTAAAGTAAAATGTCAGAAGGAGACCAAAAAGAACGAGAGATAAAAAATGCACCTAGCATTTTAAAAGCAAACATCTGGACACATTTTGGCTTTTATGAACAACCAGGGAAGCACGAATTGGACAAGACACATGCTGTGTGTAAAAACTGTCACACAAAAATTAAATATCTAGGGAATACTACTAACTTGAGAAACCACGTTAGCCGTTTTCACTCTGAGATGCTAACACCTGTCGCCACCACCACCAGTGCCACTGCCACCACCTCCACCAGTCCCAAGGAAATAGACCCAGCTCAGCCGAGAATTGATGCAATACTGCCGACTTTGCCACCCAGCTCTGAAAGAGGGAAGAGGATAACAAAAGCTGTGGCAGCTTTCATAGTTAAGGACCTACGGCTTTACTCTGTTGTGGACAACACGGGGTTTCGCTACCTGTTGAAGACGATAGAGCCGCGTTACAAGATCCCGTCACGTAGTCACTTTACAGAAAACGTTATACCTGCACTCTACCACGGAACAAAAGCTCAGGTAATTGCGTCAATGAGCCAAGCATGTCGAGTCGCAATAACGTGTGATTCCTGGACTTCAGTCACGACAGAGTCTTATGTCACAATAACAGCACATTACGTTAGTAAGGACTGGCAGATCTTGTCGCATGTACTGCAAACGATAGCCATTTATGAGTCTCACACAGGTGCTCATCTGGCGGAGCTACTTTCTCATGTCGTGGAAGAATGGCAGCTGTCCGATAAATCTGTAGTGCTTGTGACCGACAACGCATCGAACATGATAGTTGCAGCTCAAGTTGGAAAATTCCCTCATGTAAAATGCTTCACCCATACACTAAACCTTGCATCCCAGAAGGCACTGAAAGTGGCCACGCTATCCAGGCTTCTTGGCAGAGTGCGACGGATATCCACATTCTTCCACTGTAGCACCATAGCAAGCCACTGTCTAAAAGAGAAACAGAAATGCCTTG
>BLSH010143127.1:10511-58771 GCA_018402905.1 Glandirana rugosa | reverse complement strand
TACTATGTTCTCTACCAGTCTCTGACGTCTGTACTATGTTCTCTACCATGTCTGCAGTCTCTGACCATCTCTTGTATCATGCCTGCAGTCTCTGACCATCTCTTGTATCATGTCTGCAGTCTCTGACCATCTCCTGTACCATGTCTGCAGTCTCTGACCATCTCTTGTATCGTGGCTGCAGTCTCTGACCATCTCCTGTATCATTTCTGCAGTCCCTGATCATCTCCTGTATCATTTCTGCAGTCTCTGACCATCTCCTGTATCATTTCTGCAATCTCTGTTACTGTTAATGCACTTAGAACTTACCAAAACCCAAAAACAGAAATGTAATATATTGAAGCATACTGCTCTTTAAATTTGGTGGCTGCATTAGTTCTTTTTTTAGGCTTTTTTCCCCATTATTTTCACCTGGTGATCCCGCCAGTGACATGCCTCCTTAGGGTGTCTTCACTCAGTGCTGGCACTGATGAGGTGGCACTGATGTGCTGGCAATGATGAGATGGCACTGATAGACTGCACTGATGTGCTGGCACTGATGAGATGCCACTGGTATGCACTGATGAGATGCCACTGGTATGCACTGATGAGGTGGCACGGTTAGACACTGATGTGCTGGCACTGAAGAGGTGACCCTGGTATGCACTGATGAGGTGGCACTGATGGGCACTAATGAGGTGGCACTGGTATGCACTGAGGTGGCACTGGTGGGCACTAATGAGATGGCACTGGTAGGCACTGACCATCTCCTGTATCATTTCTGACCATCTCCTGTACTATGTATGCAGTCTCTGACCATCTCCTGTATCATTTCTGCAGTCTCTGACCATCTCCTGTATCATTTCTGCAGTCTCTGACCATCTCCTGTATCATGTCTGCAGTCTCTGACCATCTCCTGTATCATGCCTGCAGTCTCTGACCATCTCCTGTATCCTTTCTGCAGTCTCTGACCATCTCCTGTATCATTTCTGCAGTCTCTGACCATCTCATGTATACTTTCTGCAGTCTCTGACCATCTCCTGTATCATTTCTGCAGTCTCTGACCATCTCCTGTATCATGTCAGCAGTCTCTGACCATCTCCTGTACCATGCCTGCAGTCTCTGACCATCTCCTGTATCATGTCAGCAGTCTCTGACCATCTCCTGTACCATGTGTGCAGTCTCTGACCATCTCCTGTATCATGCCCGCAGTCTCTGACCATCTCCTGTATCATTTCTGCAGTCTCTGACCATCTCCTGTATCATTTCTGCAATCTCTGATTATCTCCTGTATCATGTCTGCAGTCTCTGACCATTGTTTATTGTTAAGAGATTGTGGGAGGATATTGAGGTAACAGACTCCTTAGGGCAGCATCTCTGTGTTTACGTTGCTGCCATGGAAACATGTGTGAAGGGGAGGAGTTAACAAGATAACCACGCCCATGTGGGGGCGCCAGAAATATTTCTGCACCCAGGCGTCTGTGACCCTAGGATCGGCCCTGGCTATATGCATGCATTGCATGCAGGGAACTGAGGTTAGTGTATTTTTTTAAAAATAGCAGAGGAAAAGAAATATAGTTCTTCAATTTCAGACTGCTTGTTGAATTTTTGGATGAAAAGTTGAAAACCATGGGCACTTGGGTAGTAATCGTGATGCATCGTGATGCATCGCGGAATCGAATCGAATCGAATCGTTGACCTAATAATCGTAATCGAATCGAATCGTGAGACCAGTGAAGATGCGCACCCCTAATATCTTCCCCCTGGGTCTGAGAGCACCTGGTGGATGGTAGATGGAATTTGTTTGCTTATAAGGATACAGACTCCCTTAGCAAAAGTGGAATAGGCGGCATGCAACGCCTCTGTATCCAGGGCCTACGCAGTGCTAAAACTCTATTTCCATCCAGGTGTGTCTCTTGAAGAAGGATGATATGCGGTTTAATAGGTTTAAAGTAATTAAATATAGCAGCCCTTTTATACTCATCATTCATCCTGCGTACGCTCCATGAAACTATGTTAAAAGACTTAGCCATGGGATATTTGGTCTATAGTAAAACCAGGAGGAGTACTTATCAGTCAATTATTTAGCAGGCCAGCACATAATAGTGAACAGATGGGCTCTGGTGAAGGGTCTTCAGTCTTTGAATAGAATGGGAGCTGGTAAAAAAAACAATCCCTGCCATTATGCTGGGAACTAAAACAAAAACTGAAACCAAAAAACCTGGTCCGGCATGTGGCTTGTACCCAAAGCCCAAAAACAAGATAACTTTGAAGGTCCAGCCATTGGTCCCAAAAGTTTAGCATTCTTCTGTCTCTCTCTGGCGTCTTCACAAGAGACCCTGCATCCAGGATAATAGTCAGGGAGAACCTTTCATCCTAATAAAGGGTAACGTTTAGAATACTCCAGATCTGTAACTTTAGTAGCAAGAAAATTCCAAGATATAAAAAACACAGGCAGTACGTGCATAGTAACATCCTATGGAGCCCCACCAGTTTCAGGTACAACAGGTGCAAGGGTGCAGATAGTAGCAAACCATTGTGTAATTATGGGCCGCAAAACATAACTGATGGGGAAAGGCATGCATTAAGGTTCTTTGTCCAGCCAGTCTCACGCCTCTTGCGATGTGTCAAAAAATTTGACCAATCCATTGTGTTGCACTCTTAGCTTGCTGGGGTATAGCATACTATATTGCATATTTTTATCTCTCAGCCATTTTTTTACATCATTGAAGGAGCGTCACCGTCTTTGGGTCGCAGCAGAAAAGTCAGGGAACAACATTATTTTCATATTTTCATACTTGAGCTCTTGTTTTTTCAGGGCTTCAGCTAGTATCATTTCTCTGTCCCTGTAATTCAGAAACCAAAGAAAAGGCCTGGAGGGGGCACCTGGAGGATGCTTCCCAGTAGGGACTCTGAGCCCTCTCTACCACATATGTAGGGGGCAGATTATCTAGAGACAGGAGTTGCTTAAACAATGTCTCTGCAAAGACCGCGGTTCTGGAACCCTCTGCACTTTCAGGCAGCCCCACCACCCGCACATGGTTTCTTCTCTGTCGGTCTTCTGCATCGTCAGCTCTACTCTGTAAAGATCTTACCAGATCCTGCAGCTCAGTAAGGTGCGATCCTTGCAAGTGGGTAGTATTTTCCACCTCGGATTTATGGTCCTCAGCTGCCATCACTCTGCCACGCACCTTGTCCAGGTCCTGTTTAATAATGGCACAGATGGTTGATGTGTACCAGGAGTTCTGCTTTGCAGGCCGCCAGTGCCTCCAGAATGGGCTTAGTGATCGCTTCCCCGCTATGTGCGATCTATGAGGCACCTCTAAGGGCGATCCGGGACTTTTCTCTGCTGTAGCTTTCTCCCCCACAAACAGCTGCTGCTGTTCTAGAATGTAGATATGGCATCACATGTTCCAATATGGCGGAGGTGGAGCCTGTTCCCTTGCCCTTCGTCAATGAGGACGACGACTGTTGTTTCTGTTGCGTCTTCCCCTATGCAACTGGAGTTTCATCTAAATTGAACTTATTGTGAATGCATGAATATTTTGTTTCATTATATTAAAAGAAAATATAGTATATTTTTAAGGGACATAATTTCAAATGTTGTATTTAAAGCCCAACTGAACTGTGAGTTTAAATCAGCTATAAAAAAAAGAAGCTGTGTGTCCTATGTAAAATATCTGTCCCAGTCTGTCTGCAGAAATATAGTGAATTTAGATCTGAAGTGCCACACTGAGCTAATGCAGCCCGGATACGTTTATTCCAATGTAAAATCAAATACAAACTATATATAGAGATGGCATATACCTGTATAAGACTATACCTTATTCTTACAATGCTAAATAAGTTAAATAATACTAAAAGAAATGTATATAAAGAAATATACCTGTAAAAAATATAAAATACTAACAAACCACCCAAACCAAATGGGTGTCAGTGCATAAAAATCTACTACAGTAATGCCTTGGACTACGAGCATGATTCATTCCAGAAGCATGCTTGTAATCCAAAGCACTTGTATATCAAAGTGAGTTTCCCCATAAAAAGCAATGGAAACTCAGATGATTCGTACCACAACCACTGCTGGTGTATGCAGTACTGTATGTGGCCAGAGGTGCGGGGGCGCTAGTGATGCTCTGAGACTCTCTGAGACACTCTGAGAAGCTCGGAGATGCTCATAGATGCTCTGAAACACCTGGAGACGTTTGGAGACACTCAGGAACTGCTGTCACTTTCGGGTGCTCCAACGCACGTTACGCCTGCTTACGTCTCTGAGCCTTTCCAAGTACTCCACGAAGCGCTGGGAGCCACCAGCGCCCCTGACCTCTGGCCACATGCGGTATTGCATACACCAGAGGCTTGAATCCTGCACGTCTTGCGAGACAGCACTCGCAAAGTAAATCAGGATTTAAAAAAAAAATAGCTCCTATCGCGAAAAATGCTTGTATACTGCATTACTCGCAATCCGATGTTCCACTGTACCCTGTAGTGCATTGATATCCCAGTTATAGGATAAAATAATATTAGAATATCTTTTAGATAAGCATGAAATAACAAATGAACAAATAATTCAAATAATATCAGCCATTCAGTGTGAAAATATACTAAGACGCTATCTCAGTGTAGATAATATATTAAGTGTGTATTTAGCCAAACACAGTCCACAGAAACTTTAAAGGATAATTTTACCTCTGGGAACACGTTACATGTTCTACCTGTTTTTGGGGTGGAACATGTAACATGTTACCACTGCTGCAGTTGCCCTACATTTCTCCCTGTGACAGCAGTATGGGGAGAGGCTCCCTGTGTAACAGACGCAGGTATCAGATCCTTGCCCTCCTTACTAACTTGTGACAAAGGACTGGCCAATCTCACAGTGCACTGTCACTTGCGTATCAATGCCACTTTCAGCTGCACCCTGCACAAACATTTTCTAGCTTGCGGGGTCACAATCTAGGTGCCAGCAGCCTGAAAGCAATTGTCACTGGGCTACGTTAATTAATAATAACCCTTTAGCTATCACCGCCACCTTGGGCCGAGCAGGAGGAACTCGTAATTTTAGCAATACCAATTATGATTTTAGAATAATCGTATGTAACTCACACTGTCAAAATAAGGTTTAATCATGAAAAGTTGAAATTGATGCAAATAACATATTTACAGAAAAAAAGGTGTTTTAAAAAAATAACTAATAATAGACCTAATACAGCAACAGAGAAATAAAACAGAGTTGAGAAGGAAGTATACTTGCAGGTTCCTAGATGTTATCAGAGTTCAGTTGATGAGCCAGGTATTATCGGTTCTCAAACTTGACAAATGTTCCTGATTTGATGCTACATGAGAACTGTCAAACTGTCCTGGCATTGTTTTTTTATTTGGGATCAAAGGGGTGTTGAGAGAGGCCCTCTGACCAATTAACCCCTACAGATCTGTGCTATTGCCGAAGTACGGCTCCAGCGCGGATCTGAAATGCCGGGACGACGTCCATGGACGTCGTCCTCTGTGCACGCTCCCGGCGCGCCCCGCGCGGGCGTGCCCGTGGTTCGGGCGGACTCAATGTCCGCTCGAGACCCACAATCGCCTGACAGAGCTGCAGAACGGGGAACCGCCGTTGTAAACACGCCGGTTCCCCGTTCTGTGAAGGGGGACATACCAGACCTACTGATCCCTGTCACTGGGATCAGTTAGATCTGTTATTTCCTGGCCAGCCCCGCCCCCCCACAGTTAGAACACGCCCAGGGAACATTTGTTAACCCCTTCACTGCCCCCTGCAGGTTAACCCCTTCAATGCCAATGACATTTACACAGTAATCAGTGGATATTTACATTTCTGATCGCTGTATAAATGTCATTGGTCCCAAAAATGTGTAAAAAATGTCCGACATTTCTGCTGCAATATCGCAGTCCCTATAAAAATCGCAGATCGCCGCCATTACTAGTAAAAAAAATAATAATAATAAAAACGCCATAAATCAATTACCATAGTTTGTAGACGCGATAACTTTTGCCAAACCAATCAATATACGCCGATTGCAATTTTTTTTTACTAAAAATATGTAGAAGAATATATATTGGCCTAAACTGATGAATATTTTTTTTTAATGGATTTATACTTTAGCAAAAAGTAAAAAATATTGTTCTTTTTTGCAAAATTGTCGCTCATTTTTTGTTTATAGCGGCGATCAGAAATGACGCAGAGGTGATCAAATACCACCAAAAGAAAGCTCTATTTGTGGGAAAAAAAAGACGCAAATTTTATTTGGGTACAACGTCGCACGACCGCGCAATTGTCATTCAAAATGCGACAGCGCTGAAAGCCAAAAATTGGTCTGGGCAGGAGGGGGGTTTAATTGCCCAGTAAGGAAGTGGTTAAGCATCTGAGGGGTGGTTGGTGGGAAGTCACCATGTTCATGTCCCAGGTACAGTTTGTGATAAGTATTCATATCTCTGAATATCTACTGTTTACAGACTGTTAACATCCATATTGTGGTCCAGCGTGAAATTTGCCTCAAAACAAATATAAATATGGTAGGTTTCCAATGTTTATTTCACCTAGGAGGAATAAGGGGTGCCAGTGGTTCCCCATATGGTCTGACATAGGGGTATCTGGACTTGAAATGTTACAAATTATCTGAGGAAAGTAAATATGTCCATATTATGGCTGTGCTATTGTGCTGATCGTGAGCCTCTCCCATCATACCTACCTGCCTCAGGGAGTCTCCATACCGGGCTTATGTAAGTCCATGGTTTCCATGGGTCTCCCATCTCTATAGGCTGTTCATGTACCTGGACACTGCCTATAGAATTCACTACCCTAATATATGCAGCTACAACATATATGGATTTTGGACCCAATGACAATGACATTCAGTTTTTCTGAGGCCCTCAATCCAGTCCTATCCATAGTGTATGCATGATTAATGAATGGTGGATGAATTATATGACAGCCGGCTGCTTCTGTCCCCCTTTAGTAACATTGACAACGTTGCCAATTTTAACAAAATTGTGTTTATAGTAATTGGTGTTATTGCTTCATCTTTTTGTTTATGCGAATAATTTGTACTAATAAAATTACCTTACTTCAAACAAAGCCCGGTGAGTCCCCTAGATGGGTATCTATGTGTTCTAACACAAATGTTTGCTTTGGTTGTTTTCAAACCCTAGGGACCCCATCCCAGCCTTCAGGATGAGTGGTGGTAATGTGAATGTAATCATACATTCAATTTGCTAATTCAGGTAATCACCCCAACGGGGGAATCGTTTTAACTTCTGTTGTTGTGCTATATGCATTGTACAGATTCCAGCCACAGTATTTACGACCCAAGTCTGTTAACTTTTGTAGTCACTGAAGCACTAAGTCAGACACTTTTACGGGCCCTGAGAGGGGCATTGGTAAATTGATAAGAGGTGTCTGGCATGAAGAGGTTGTGGATTGTACGAGTTGAAGAAGAAGGCAAGGGGGGGGGGGGTCACTGTAGCTGTTTCTTCTTATGACAAAATGGCAAGACTTGTGGCCTGAACAAAATGGCTGCTAAGCACATACAGTCAGGTCCATAAATATTGGGACATTGACACACTTCTAATCTTTTTGGCTCTATACACCACCACAGTGGATTTGAAATGAAACAAACAAGATGTGCTTTAACTGCAGACTTTCAGCTTTAATTTGAGGGTATTTACATCCAAATCAGGTGAACGGTGTAGGAATTACAACAGTTGTGCCTCCCACTTTTTAAGGGACCAAAAGTAATGGGACAATTGGCTGCTCGGCTGTTCCATGGGCAGGCGTGTGTTATTCCCTCATTGTCCCATTTACAAGGAGCAGATAAAAGGTCCAGAGTTCATTTCAAGTGCGCTATTTGCATTTGGAATCTGTTGCTGTCAACTCTCAATATGAGATCCAAAGAGCTGTCACTATCAGTGAAGCAAGCCATCATTAGGCTGAAAAAACAAAACAAACCCATCAGAGAGCAAAAACATTAGGTGGGGCCAAATTAACTGTTTGGAACCTCCTTAAAAAGAAAGAACACACTGGTGAGCTCAGCAACACAAAATACCTGGAAGACCACGGAAAACAACTGTGGTGGATGACCGAAGAATTCTTTCCCTGGTGAAGAAAACACCCTTCACAACAGTTGGCCAGATCAAGAACACTCTCCAGGAGGTAGGTGTATGTGTGCCTCAAAAACAGGAAGGCCATATTAGACTTTGCCAAACAACATCTAAAAAAGCCTTAACAGTTCTGGAACAACATCCTATGGACAGATTAGACCAAGATCAACTTGTACCAGAGTGATGGGAAGAGAAGAGTATGGAGAAGGAAAGGAACTGCACATGATCCAAAGCATCCCACTTCATCAGTGAAGCATGGTGGTGGTAGTGTCATGACGTGGGCATGTATGGCTGCCAATGGAACTGGTTCTCTTGTATTTATTGATGATGTGGCTGCTGACAAAAGCAGCAGGATGAATTCTGAAGTGTTTCGGGCAATATTATCTGCTCATATTCAGCCAAATGCTTCAGAACTCATTGGATGGTGCTTCACAGTGCAGATGGACAATGACCCGAAGCATACTGCCAAAGCAACCAAAGAGTTTTTTAAGGGAAAGAAGTGGAATGTTATGCAATGGCCAAGTCAATCACCTGACCTGAATCCGATTGAGCATGCATTTCACTTGCTGAAGACAAAAGTGAAAGGAAAATGAACCCCTAAGAACAAGCAGAAACTAAAGACAGTTGCAGTAGAGGCCTGGCAGAGCATCACCAGGGATGAAACCCAGCGTGTGGTGATGTCTATGTGTTCCAGACTTCAGGCTGTAATTGACTGCAAAGGATTTGCAACCGAGTATTAAAAAGTGAAAGTTTGATTTATGATTGTTAATCTGTCCCATTACTTTTGGTCCCTTTAAAAGTGGGAGGCACATATACAAACTGTTGTAATTCCTACACCGTTCACCTGATTTGGATGTAAATACCCTTAAATTAAAGCTGAAAGTCTGCAGTTAAAGCACATCTTGTTCATTTCATTTCATTAGAATTGTGTTGATGTCCCAATATTTATGGACCTGATTGTACCTATGCTTTAGCCCTGTACGCATAATCATTACACCCTGTACTAGCTGTCACTTTCTTAAAGCTGTGCTGGGCTCTGCCCACATGGCCGCGTCATGCATTCACACAGATCTGTGGATGAATAAACTCGAGTACCATCACCCTTTGCGGATGCCAGCTTGTAGCTCTCAATGAACTGCAATGGCGCTGTTGAGTACTGTGGTAGTTCATTGAGTCTTTCTGTCAATGTAAAATTGCCTGCCCGTGCGATGTGCAATGTACGATGTACGGGCAGACAGCTTACACTTTGCTGGGGTCCTGCATGGCACCAATGATCTGCTGATCACTGGTTCAATGCTTTCCCGACTCCAAATAAAAAAAAAAAAGTAAATGCTAATTTTTTTGCCTGCAAAAAAAGGTGAGCTTATCCTTTAGGCTGGGTTCACACCTAATACCAATGTGGTTCCCAGCAGGGGTCCGGTGTGTCCTGGTTCGGTCCGATTTCAACCTGAATTTTTGGGCTGAGTTTAGAACTGAAATGGACCAAAAGATGCACCGGGCTCCTGTGCAAATTTGCACCGGAGCCGCATCGGAGATATGTGAACCGGTTCCATAGAGAGGTGGTCAAAATCTCAAAAAATCTGCTGCTATTGCGAATTGGATGTGGTGTGAACCCAGCCTTAATTCCTTATTTATAAGCCTCAGTCCATCTTCATATGTTTCTATCCACTGCTGTGGCTTGATCCGAACAGAGCAGCCCACCACCAACTTAAGGATTTACACTCACCAACTTATGTTGCCCAAAATACTGTATGTTAATTTGGGCACAAACAAACATGAAAACCCAAATGGATGGACGAGCTAGACCAAGCCTTGCAGCATATCTTCCTCCAAGCTTCATAATCACACAGGGTGTGCACCTTCTGATTTTCTTCTCACCACTTCAGCACTTCACAGGTTCAGCATGGAGATTTCCCCAAAAAATAGATAAATGCCACAATAGAGTGATACAGTAAAAAGCTTTCTAAATTGTGTTAAAAGATTGCACTCACATAAAAAACAATAAAGCCCAGCATGAAGCAGCACTATAGCAATCCTCTCTCTCCCCAGCAGATGTCCGTGTCAGAATCGGAGTATTTCCTGTTCCTGTGACCCTGGCTTGACCTTCGATTACTCCTGCTTTCTGCCTGCACTGACCCTGGCTTGTCCACGACCACTTTTCTGCCTGCTCCCGTGTACCACGTTGCCCGCTCCCTGAATGTCCCTGCCTGTACCTGACTACTCTCTGCCTGCTCCTCTCTGCCTGACCGTTGCCGACCCAGCCTGTACCATACCACCATTCTGCCATCTATTTACGAGCCCCGGAAGGACTCTACCTCGCTTGCATCTGTAACCAGTCAAACCCTAGTGCCATCCTGCATTCCTGAACCTCCTGTTCCCACTATCAGGGGTTCCCAAATCAGGATATAATAGTGGCCTCTTTCATATCACCGATTGCTGCTGATGGACACAGCTCACCTCTGCTGGCCCACACACGTAACAAAACCAATCCGTAAAGCCATTTAGTTGGATAGACGACTCAAAGGCTGAGGTTACCCTACATGTGTCTGGCATTTATTTCCCTAAGCAGGCAAAACATTAACCCCTTATAGTGACATCTCTCCCTCCAGCACAATCATAGTCACTTAAAACACTCTAAAAGCTACTACAACAATATATTAAATTAAATAAAAAATATATGATATCTAATAATGTATAAAATATACAAATAATGGTGACCACATGGCATTACTAGTAAATGTAATAAAGATGACATTATTCAAAGGATCTATGGCTCTTACATGTCTTCCTCTATTCAACAAACATGGTACAATAATCTATATGAACCCAAATAAACTAATCTAAATATCTAAATGAATATATAACATGTGCAGAATATATAATACATCTTTGTGCATACACATAATATAATATTAAATGTGAATAAAATATATAATGATTATACAATAATCAAACACTCCATATAGTGACCCAAATTAAATTTATCAAATCGACATATATCAAATTCATTTCAGATATATCAAATATCCAACAATCACCAATCTTTATAAATCTTCCTAACTAATCATGATATATAATAATGAATCAAATGAACACCCATGACTAGTAGAACAACCCAAAATAAAATATACATAAATCAACTCCTTTGTTTTGGATGTTTTTAGTATTTTAGCATGTATATTTTTTTATACACTTTTTTTTTGGTTTTATTTAAGAGATTTAGTGCTCTAAGAATAAGGGATAGCCTTATATATGTCATCTGTTGAGGGGTTGTTAGCTTTCACACTATATATAACATTTGACTTTGGGTTTTGTCACTATTTAGCACGGAGTGACAGTTTGTATAGACTTGTATAAACTTTATATAATACTTTATAATATATTTATTTACAACCTGTGTGTTTTATTATATTATATTATTATATATATTATATATATATTATTATATAATAATTTAATCTACAAATACAGAAAGGTTTCTTCACAGTAAGAGCTGTGAAAATGTGGAATAGACTCCCTTCAGAGGTAGTTTTGGCCAGCACGGTTGATTGCTTTAAAAAAGGCCTGGATTCTTTCCTTAATGTAAATAATATAACTGGGTACTAACGTTTTTAGGTAAAGTTGATCCAGGGTGAATCCGATTGCCTCTCGGGGAATCAGGAAGGAATTTTTTCCCCCGTTATAGCAAATTGGATCCATGCTTTGCTGGGGTTTCTGGATCAACTGTGGGTGAAGGATTGTATATGGGATTATTTGGATATATATATATATACACTGTATATATATATGTGTGTAAATGTTTTTTTTTTTGGTTGAACTGGATGGACTTGTGTCTTTTTTCAACCTGACTAACTATATAACTATGTAACTATGTAATATTTGTCCCTTCCACCAGGGTTTGAAAAAAGAAAGAAATGTATGTGGATTGTGCAATGAAAATCTAGTTATCATTTCTGACTGATGCATCGGCACAGGCAAATGCAGCAGTTCCCATCTTTTTTCTAGAGCAGAGAAATGGGCTGATGATGTCACAAACTCTGCCTCAGCCAATTAGAGAGTGCTTTGTCTTCATTCAAAGAATGTAATGCTTCCTGTGAATGGCTGAGCAGCACTCTGCCAGACTCGATTTTGTTTGCGGGAGGGGAATGAGAAGTTCTCATCTTGCCTCGCTGCCAGGATACAGAACAGCTGAGCCTACATACAATTTATACTGAGCTCCTAGCCGCAATGACTATTAATGAAGTGAATAGTTTGGACCAGCTTGGTCCAAAAAACTATTTAAACCTAAATGCGTTTACCTCTTGAAAAAAAAATTAACATTTTGTTGCAGGTAAAAAAAAAAAAGCGTCTGCTGAGTATTAAACAATATTTTTTTAGTATTCATTAATTGATGGCACACATAAATGAGGGTGTGACAGGGGTGTGTCACCTGACTACATAGTTTGTGCTAAAAGCTATCCTGTTTCATCTGCAAAATTTGGAAGGTACAGTCAATACCAAAGAAAAGTGACCATATGTCCATACAAATGCTTCTAAATACCATCTTGGCTTTCAGTAGTTAATTTGAATGCATGTTAATTAATAAATACATAAAACAAATTAAACAGGGCCATGGACTCACGATACAAGTATGATTGCCAAGGTCTTATTAGTACAGAAAATGTAATTTACTTCATTCAACAATCAATTAAAAATAATTGCACAATATATAGAAGTGGACGCCTTTCTCAACATGTCAATGCCCAATACTGAAGAACAGGGTCTGTATTTGTATGCTCATTTGTCTATATATACAGTATCTCACAAAAGTGAGTACACCCCTCACATTTTTCTAAATATTTTATTATATCTTTTCATGTGACAAGAAATTACACTTTGCTACAATGTAAAGTAGTGAGTGTACAGCTTGCATAACAGTGCACATTTGCTTACCCTCAAAATAACTCAACACACAGCCATTAATGTCTAAACCGCTGGCAACAAAAGTGAGTACACCCCTAAGTGAAAATGTACACATTGGGCGCAATTAGCCATTTTCCCTCCCCGGAGTGATGTGACTTGTTAGTGTTACAAATTCTCAGTTGTGAATGGGGAGCAGGTGTGTTAAATTTGGTCACTGGAAGTTCAACATGGCACCTCATGGCAAAGAACTCTCTGAGGATCTGAAAAAAAATTGTTGCTCTACATAAAGATGGCCTAGGCTATAAGGAGATTGTCAAGACCTGAAACTGAGCTGCAGCACCAAGACCATATCGTAGTCTAACAGGACAGGTTCCACGCAGAACAGGACTCCCCGTGGTCGACCAAAGAAGTTGAATGAATGTGCTCAGCGTCATATCCAGAGGTTGTCTTTGGGAAATAGACATATGAGTGCTGCAGCAAAATTGCTGTAGAGGTTGAAGGGGTGGGGGGGGGGGGGGCAGCCTGTAGACCAATGGTGTGCCATATTGCATTAAAATTTACAAAAATTACAGTGGCTGCAGGTTGAAAGGGAGGGGTAATTTTTAATATTACTAAATTACAATATGGTTTGTGTAGTAATTGCTACATGAAAGTTGAGTTATGATTGTACTTACCTCCTCTGTGTGGTTGGTTTTGCACAGAGCAGCCCGGATCCTCCTCTTCTCGGGTTCCTCTTTACTGCTCCTGGCCCCTCCTCCTATCGAGTGCCCCTCAGCGAGCAGTGTTCTATGGGGGCAAGTGAGCCGAGTCAGAGTTCTATGTATCCATTCAGACGCGGAGCCCCGACCTGGCCCCGTTCCCTCTCTCCTGATTGGCTGACTGACTTTGACAGCTGTGGGAGCCAATGGCACAGCTGCTGTGTCTCAGCTAATTAGGAGGAGTGTCCTGGATGGCTTAGACATTCATGGACATCACTGGAGGGAGAAGGGGCACAGGTAAGTAATTAGGGAGGTGCTGGGGGGGCTGCTACACACAAAAGATTTTTAATTGTAATGCATAAAATGCATTAAGATAAAGAACCTTCTGCCTTTACAACTCCTTTAAACCCAGGTTCACACTGGTGCGATGCGGGAACCTGCGTGATTCCAGCACCGGTTCCCGCATCACATCTCTCCCGCAGGCAGTTTACACTGCCCTCTGCGAACTGCTGCGGGAGGCAATACATTGTAAATGACATCCCCTGATCGGTTCATAGGTCGCAGTGTGAACTGCGGATTCGGACAGGAATCGGATCGCATGGTTGTGAACACCCATGTCACTTCCTGGGGCGGAGCTGTGACATCACATGGGGGCAGGGCTTCCAGGTGATGTTATCTGGTGGCCACGCCCCATGCCAATATAAGGCACAGCACACAGCGGAGAGGGCATTCGTGAAGGAGATCGCGTCGTGTCAACATGGGAAGAAGAAGAAGGAGAAGAAGAGAGGAAGAACAGAGGGAAGGGGACAGCGGAGAAGACCGGCAAAAGAGCAGAAGACGCCGCAGAGAAGGAGAAGAAAGAAGACCCCTCAGAAGATGGAAGACCGCCGGAACAGATTTAATAAAATATTTTAAAAAGCTGTGTGGTGTTTTTTTTGTACATATTTCTTTCCAGGTAAATGGGTAGGGATACGATGTACCCCATACTCATTTACATAGGGTGGGGGGCCGGCATCTGGGGGCCCCCTTGTTAAAGGGGGCTTCCAGATTCCGATAAGTCCCCGCCCGCAGACCCCGACAACCAACGGCCAGGGTTGTCGGGAAAAGGCCCCTGTCCTCATCAACATGGGGACAAGGTGCTTTGGTGTGGGGGGCGCAGAACCCCCCCTGCCCTAAATCACCCATACTCCCCATGTTGAGGGCACGCGGCCTGGTATGGTCCAGGAGGGGGGGGGGGGGCTCGCTCGTCCCCACCCCCTTTCCTGGCCTTCCGGGCTGTGTGCTCGGATAAGGGTCTGGTATGGATTTTGGGGGGACCCCACACCGTTTTTTCGGCATTGGGGTTCCCCTTAAAAGCCGTACCAGACCAAAGGGCCTGGTATGCTCCTGGAGGGGGACCCCATGCCAGTTTTTTTTTTTTTTTTTAAATATGGTGTGGAGTTCCCCTTCATGATCTCCAGAGCACAAGTCGCATGTCAAAGTCGGATCAGTGAAGACACTGATACGACTTTGATCCGACTTCAATGCCTTTCAATGGGCTGAAGTAGGATCAAAGTCGGACAAAAGTAGTACAGGAGCCTTTTTCAAAGTCGGTCCGACTTTGAAAAACACAAGTCGGACCAGTTAAGATGGCTCTCATAGGGAATCATTGTTTTTGTGACGTAATGCGACTTGTGCTCTACATGTTGGTCCAAGAATCGGACTAGTGTGAACCCAGCCTTAAACCCGAACACATATTAATTACATGGGTTCTGTGGTTGATTAAGGTGGTAATTAAACTTACTTGGTGCCTTATCTGCATTCAATTAGCCTCAGAACCTGTGTAATTCATATGTGTTGGGGTTTAAAGGGATAAGGTGGCAACTCTATGCACAGACAAATAACCAGCAGGCACCTGGAAATTAGGAGCAATTTGGTCTGAAAAGACACAGTAAGGTGGACCACATACATAAAAAGGAAGAAAGCCTTACAGACAAATAGTTTTAAATAAGCACACAAGGATTGGCAAGGAGAAGGGAGCGTAAGTGCTATTGGATCGGCCGCCCTCAGCCATACATAGGATTAAAGAAATGTGCAGCTAAGGGTTAACACCCAGGTGAGCAATGAGTATATAATGTGAATTGTGCTGTGCGTCCATGCCCTTGGACAAAGACGTGATCCAAACTGGTCAGCGCATGACCACACGATTTTCAGTACACTGACAGTGATCCAGGACTCAACCTGGGAATGCCGCGAGTGAGAGATATCAAGAGCGATGAGAGTTAGCAGATCAGCTGTGCAATTTTTATGATTATGACACCCTTTCAAAGGATGTTTTCTGTGTAAGCAGGATTTTAAGGAGGAGGGTTCTTTTTATCAAAAAAATACAGGAGTACACTATTAGTGCCTCCCCCCCCCCCTTTTTTTTTGCATGGATTCAATATTTGATGCCCGATGGAGTAACCAGTTGGGGATAGTGGCCAGATTGGGAGAGATGACCATACACAGTTACCAGGATGGAAGCCCCTATGTGATCAGGTGAAACCATATCAAAGGCGATTATAAATTGAATTTGTGTTGAGTGCATAGCCATAAGGGGAAGGAGAGCATGCGGTGAAAAAGGTAGAGGATTATAGCTCATAAAGAACATGCGTGAGGCTGTATACATCTTTCACTGGGAGCATGCTTACTATATAAAAAACTTTTAAGGACTGAATTTTCTTCTGATTTAATATGTAAAGAAAAAGACATAAGAATGGCTGCTAACATCCAAATGAACTTGTGTTCTTAGGCTGCATTGATATTGAATGGAATTTATTTTTTATAGTAGCAGCTTCAAAGTTGTTAGGATGGGTTCACACTTGTCCGACAAACGAACCGACATTGAGAGCACATGTCGAATTACGTCACCAAATCAATGATTTCCTATGAGAGCCATCTTAACTGGTCAGACACAAGTCGGTCCGACTTTGAAAAAGGTTCCTGTACTACTTTGGTCCGACTTTGGTCCTACTTTAGCCCACTGAATATCATTGAAGTAGGATCAAAGTCGGATCCTTGTTCTAACCATCAGACTTGTGACATCCGGCTTGGTGATAACAGCAGCAGTAAAAGGAATTTATCTCACACTGGGATTGTTTTGATTGGTCAAAGGACAAGTCACTATCTCAAAGTCAGAGCAAAATCTTATCTTGTTCATTCAATTGGGATGGAAGTAGGACCAAAGTAGGAACAAAGTAGGACCAATGTTGCAGGGCAAAGTAGGATCAAAAGTCTGACCGTTTTTGTGTTGGATAGTGTGAACCCAGCCTAACTTTGTATTTGACGTGCATGAGCGCTGGGATTGGCAATATTAAGGGGACAACCTGAGCAGAAGTGATATTATTAGTTGCTATCTGTTGTAGAAAGTTTATACTGAATACTGTTATAATATAATTCATATAAGATATGAAACTAATATAGTCCTTATTAATGATAATAAAAAAATAAAAAAATGAAAAATGTGAAATAATCCTTGAAATCATAATATCCAAAAAAGCAAAAAAGTTTAGTTCATTATACGTCTGATGGTGTGTATAACCCGGGCCTGTACTGGCCATCGGGAGTACCGGGAGTTTCCCAGTGGCCCGGTGGCTCAGTGGGCCGGTTTAAGTGACAGCCTGTCAACAGGGGCTGCGCCAGGTGGGTGCTTGGGTGTGCTCAAGCACCCCCAAAATTCACATGTTGGTATGTACAAATGCTACAGTATTTTTTTTTTATTTCCTTGCCAGGATGTCCTCTATTGCTGGCTGGAAGCTGGGGACTCTTTTTTCTTGTGGAGGGATACAGCAACTTTGGCCGCAGAAGCCGATGATCTTTACTTAGAACAAAGCAGGGCTAATTTCAGAGATGGATTGATATACAGCCTCTCATCTGCCTCCTCAGCCAATTGGAAAACACTGTACCCACACCTTTCCTCCAGAGCCCGCCTTCTTTGATTTCTGAGATTGGATGTTGGCTGATGCATGGAAGGGGGGAGAGGAGAGAATACAGCCTGCTATGGGGGACAGTCTAAGAGACAGACAGATGAAGCCCCAGCCTGAACAGTGAGTGTTTCCTACCCAGCTGCCAGCATAGAGAGAGCAGGCTGCTTCTACAGTGTAGGAAGGTGGGCAGAAGATCGTTTATCCATCCATGCTGACTGTAATCTGACACCTGCATGACTTGTGCTAAGATTCTCCCTGGTGCAGACAGAACACACATCCTGCATTCATCTCTGCCAGCACAAGTCATAAGGTTCTTACAGAGACTGACAAGGAGGAAATCATTTAGGATGTCTATGTGTTCTGTTCACCCTTCCATCCAGTCATGCATCCTTCCATCCATCCATCCGTTCATCCATCCATCCATTCATTCATCCTTCCATCCATCCACCCATCCATTCATCCATCCATCCAACCATCGATATTTCCATCCTTCCATCCATCCATCCATCCATCCATCCATCCATCCATCCATCCATCCATCCTTCCATCCATCCATCCATTCATCCATCCATCCATCCATCCATCCATCCATCCATCCATCCATCCATCCATCATCTTTGACATAAACATTGCTGGTGTCACAATACAAGAAGAATGGATTGAAAAATGATGGCATTCTACTAACTCTGTTTTCCCACACTTTAGTAACAAGGGGTGTTGTGCATAGAGCACTCCTGATCCCTGCACTGTGTGTAGCGCCCTCCTGATCCCTGCACTGTGTGTAGCGCCCTCCTGATCCCTGCACTGTGTGCTTAGCGCTCCCCAGAACACTGCACTTTGTATGTAGCACAAGCCTGAATCTTGCACTCTGTAAATAGCGCAACCCCCAAAATCTGCATGCTTAACGTTGCGCACTCCTGAACCCTGCAATCCGTATGTAGTGCAAGCCTGAACTCTGCACTTTGTATTTAGCACACTTCTGAACATTGCAATCTGTATGTAGCACTATCCTGAATTCTGCACTCTGTAAATAGTGCACACCCCTGAATTCTGCACTCTGTAAATAGCGCACCCCTGAACTCTGCACTTTTAATGTTGCGCACTATCCTGCACTCTGTATGTAGTGCCAGCCTGAACTCTGCACTCTGTACATAATGCACTCCTGCACTCTGTATGTAATGTAGATCTGAAACACACACTGTGCATTTAGCACACCCTTAACCCTGCACTCTGTAAGTTACACACCCCTGAACTCCACATTCTGTTCATAGCCTGTTCCTGAACTCTGCACCCTGTGTGTAACGCTCTCCTCGTATTTAACAATGCCCATTTAAGACTCTGCGACTATTATTACAGTTTGGCCAGACCATCAGTTTGGCCATCAGCATGCAGAACCACTGGCTTTATTATATTATACAGAGGACATACCAAATCAAATAAAACAGCTACCAAAATAAAATAAACCTCAAAAACAATAACCTCAGAATCTTGTTAGCTGGTTCCCATATCCAACGTGAATCAATAAAAAGCAAAAAATGCAGCACAGCCCTACACTTCCTCTGTAAATTTGTACAAATGGACTTATAAGTGCAATGGTAAAACCTATATAGTAGGGGTGTTAAAAAATAATTGTTTAATCTATGCATCGCCATTCAGCCTTAAATGATTCTGCGTCGTTGTGGAGAACTGCTGAATTGTGATTGCACCGATGACGTCATCCCTGCGCGCTTTTGTCAGAGTCCTCCCCTCCGCCTGTATGTCAAGGAGCTTGCATCTGAAATGCCCAGGGTGCCGCTTCCCAGTGCCTGGATCATACACAGCGGGCATCTCCCACTGTATCACAGAGCCCGCTGTGTATGATCTAGGCACTGGTGAGTCTGCAATTGATGGGCACAGTGAGGTTGCAATTGATGGGCACAGTGAGGCGGCCATTGATGGGCACAGTAGGGTTGCCATTGATAGGCACAGTGAGGTGCAATTGATGGGCACAGAAAGGTTGCCATTGATAGGCACAGTGAGGTTGCAATTAATGAACACAGTTGCAATGAGGTTGCAATTGATTTTTGTGTGTGTTTGCAAAATTAAAGTGGGCCCTCCTTAGTTCCTCCTAACTATATCCAGTGCTTCACCACGTGCAAACATATATAGTGCTCTCACCAGAGTCCCTAGGTCGCAGGGACCAACATCACCTTATTTACAATAGTGGTAAGGTTGTGGACTCCTCCGCTTTTAGTACCAAAAGTCTTCTATAAGCATAATCTCCTCAAACTTTGATTATGGAACATAGAAGACAAATAACAACATAATCATGCAACACCGTTTATTATATAAAAATCAAAACCAACTCCACAGCTGTTTTGCTTACACTTAAAAGTGCCCTGACTGGCACCAGTTCAATGCACCTGCAAAATGCCCCTGGCACTCTAGATCTGGTGTTCCTTGGAACCCGCTAATCCACACTGCCTGCTCTTATCGCTCAGGTCCCAGAATTTTGTCATAACAGTGCCTTACTTTACTAGACTATCTAAATATTTGTGTGATCCACACTTAAAGGGGCTGCAGTTATAGGTTTTAATTTTATTTTTAACCACGTAGGTTGGCACCTTCCTCTTTTACCTATTCTAGATATACACCATAGTAGACATGTGCAGAGCGAAAAATTTGTTTCGATTCGTTAATTGCATAAATTTGTTTAGTTAAATTTGTTTAATCCGTTTAAGTAATTTTCTGAATTCGTTTCATATATGCGTATTCAAATTGATTCAAAATTTTGGAATTCAAATTCGTATCGATTCAAAAAGTTTTCGAATCAATTTCGAATAGTTTTCAAATTCGAATTTGAAATGTTTTCGAATAGTTTTCAAATTTGAAAAGTTTTCCTATTTGAATAGCTTTCAAATTCGATTTGAAAGGTATTCAAATTCGAATTAGAAGAATTTTAGAATTCAAATAGTTTTCCAATTTCCAAAGAAAATAAAATAGAAAATAAAGGAATAGAATAGAAAAAACAGAATAGCATAGAAGAGAATATAACAGAAAATAAAATAATAGAATATAATAGAGTAAAATTTCTCTTTGGAAATTGGAAAACTATTGGAAAACGATACAAAATTGATTTGAAAACTATTCAAATTTTGTCCGATTTTTTTTTGTTACTTCGGATTAGTTTAAGCTCGGTACTACTGTAATTTGGAAATTCAAATACATCCAAATTTCTAAAAAACTAAAATTCATTTGAATTTCAATTTGGAACGAAGTGATTTGCACATGTCTATACCATAGTTTGTGGACTCTATAGCTTTACTACAGGCTAAATAATATTAACGGATTTGGGTTATTTTCACCAAACAAATGTAGCAGAATACAGCTTGGCCTAAATTCATGAAGAAAGATTATTTATTTGCAAAAACGTATTACAGAAACAAAGAAAAACTTGCTTTTTTTCCAAATTTTTGGTCCTTTTTTGTTTATTTAGCAAAAAAAAATTAAAAAGCCCAGTGGTGATTAAACACCAGCAAAAGAAAGTTCTATGTGTGTGAAAAATTATAAAAATTTCATATGGGAACAGTGTTGCATGACCACGCAATTGTCATTCAAAAAGTGACAGCGCTGAAAGACAAAATTTGGCGTGGGCAAGAAAGGGTTAAAAATGCCCGGTATTGAAGTGGTTAAGTTATACCATTCATTGACTTTTGTTATTAAAATGTAAGATTCCCAGACCCATAATGTATAAGGTCTGAAGAAGGGTCCCACAAGTTTGAATCATTATTAACTTAAATTATTAAAGGCAAAAATTTTTTTTTAAATTTTGGAATGAGCTACAGAGGGTAAAACCACTGTCAGTTTTTTTTTTTGCCATCTGTGTCTCATTGTGAGGGAAATCCCCTCTTAGTTGGCATGGAAAGCTTTGTAATGGAACTGTAACCCTCTGTTCCTATTCTGCTGGCAACTCAAAATTTTGGATTTACCTTCAAAAAGTCTGACAATCGACTTCTGTCAAAAGGGAATGCTAGAAAACGTTTATCAATCAGCTGCTGTATCATTGATCAGTACATCTTGACAGCAGAGGAGCCTTGATTCCTTCATCTGCCTTGGTTGTATGGATAGTGAAATCTGTTATTTATTTTTTGTTTTTCATTAGGGCTGCTGGCTAGTGATCAGGATGATTATACACAGGAATCTATACCCCCTTACCACACTATCCAAATGTAAAAAAAAAAATGTGCCTTTACAAGTACTTTACCTTAAGGCCTCACACACACGGACATTTTTTGACGCCGGCGTTTTCTGGCATTTTTTGCAGCTCTCCATGTTAGTCAATGGCCCCATAAAAACGCAGACGTTTTTGAGCTGTAGATGGCGTCGGCGTTAGTGAGCTGAAACTAGAACCCATGGCCAGCGCGCTCTGAGGCTGTAACATTTTCGTCAACACCGCGAAACGCTTACTAACGCCGTACCGGCGTTAACCAACGTTTTTAGGTTAAAAAAATAATAGAGGAATGATTTTTTAAAAAAAAAAACGCCTATTGACGCCGACGCTCACTAACGCTCACTAACGCTGATGCATAACGCCGATTTTTTTTTTCCTTGACGTCGGGCGTTTTGTTTATTTTTTAAGAAACGTCCGTGTGTATGAGGCCTAAAATGTATACCTAATTGACAGCTGTATTAATTGATAGCTATCATGGTTCAGGGTTCTATCAGTGTTGAAAAGCAAAGAATCACCACTGTGGATGATGCATATGACATCTCTTATATTCTTTTGCATGCAAACAATTTGCAAATGTTCGATAAACAGGGTGAAATGGGTATATAATAATATTTTTAAAGTATGGGTTGCCTGGTTAAAGTGCATTGTGCCCTGTGGAAGATAGCAGTTTCTTTGGCACAATCACATTTAGATGAGTCAGTCCCAGAAATAACCGACATCCAAATCTTTAGTTTAAATGTACCCATACCCTGCACAATTAGGTCATTCTAATGATGGCCATACATACTTCGATAAATTATTAATTTATTTTTCAGTTGATCTCTTCCCATAGGAATAATCGCTCTATAGTCCATAACCCATTTGATCGATGTGCCTCACACAGGAGAGTGGATTTGGATAAAAAATGAAGATATAATAGTAACTTACCTGAGTGGGTTTTATTTGGAGAATAAAGATCTTGTTTAGTGTCACTGTAATTTATTCAGTACTGCCAAGATCAAAAATGGGTAGTCAGAGTTAAAGCAGAGGTTGATGCAATGGCGAGCAAGAAAGTAGTCAGGTCCAGACAAGGGTCTTGGCAAGCAACAAATAAGAGAGTAAAGCCTCGTACACACGATCATTCAGGTTGGAAACAAACAGGAAACTGGCAGGTGGGTATTATAGCTCTTAAAGCAGACCTTCAGTCATTTTTTCAACTTTCCATCTATTAAATCTTCTGCCCTTGTTTTTTTAACTTTGGGTAGTAAAACTTTTTTTCTGCCAGTAAATACCTTATACAGCCCACTTCCTGTTTCTTGTCTGGTCATTAGCCTAGGCTTATGACACCATGCACAGCTATCTCTCTCACTCTTGTGAGAGTTTGCCAAGAAGGGAGGGGGTGAGTCATAAGAGAGCCAATGAGAGCTGCAGAGCTGGAGGTGTGCCTCTGTGTGTCTGTGTAAATCCAGGAAGTGAACAGGCAGCAGCTTCAGCTGCCCACTGTTAAAATGGCTGCAGCCAGGCTTAGAGGAGGGAGATTTCTGCAGCATATTTGGCAAGTACAGAATTAAAGTACATATAAAATAATATGCAAAGTGGTTGGAGGGAAGCTTCAGAATGGCAAAGATGTTTTTATTATGAATTTTGTGGGCAGACTGCAGTTCCCCTTTAGTTTTTGGGTAGCTGGCACTGGGACACAGCACTAACCAAGACTGGAGCTTAAATACCCCTTTGGTCAGAGGACACATTATGTAGTTTTAGGTACTTTGAATGTTCTGTGAATACCCCGGCACTGCTACTCTGGGGAGAACTTCCATTTTGGGGCTAGATTATAAGAAAGGGGTTGTAGCCAAAAAGGGCTTTGGCAAAGTTGGGCTCAGACTGCGACACTTGGGTGTATATAGTGTTGTTTTTTTGTTTTTTTTGCAGTTTCAAATGGCAACTGATGCCTGTTGCCATCTGGAGGTGCAATACCCAATCACTGTACAATAATTGTGGCTATTGTCACTCAAATAATACAATCTAATTAATTTTTCAAGGTAAGACCTGTCTTGTCTCTCCCTCTTATTTTGCCACCTAACCAAACTGCTTACATACTGCCCATTCTCTAAGCAATATTTTTGGCTATTTTCTCTCAGAGAGCACACTCCAATTATTGTTGCAAGATAAAATCTACAATGTCTCTTTCCATTGGCTACCGACTAAAATGCGTGTGTACTATTCTGAAATAAGCTAATGGCTACAAAACACATGCTTGATTTGAATATTTCGGGATTGAAGATATGGGGATAGCAGTGTGTTTGGAAATTGTGGAGTTGTGATTATCAAGTTTTTTTGTGCACTCTGATTTCACATTTTGACATGTTATTAAAACTTTTAGGACAATGCAGTTTGATACTGCAAAACATAAGCTCACAAACTATACTATTTAACTGTTGTGCTTTAACTTTATTTTGTTTAAAAGTAAACTTTTCTTTAGCTTTTTTAATCTGTTTTGGCTGCTATTTCCTCAATTCAGGCTTATTACCCTTTAATAAAAAAACAGGTATTTCAGCCAAAACTGTAAAAAGCTTTTTTTTCCTAGTTGAAATAAATCAGATTGGGGTGCTGTTGTCTTTATTTAAGCCAAGTTAAACATAAAAGTTAAAAAATGTAATAAAACATCCAAAATATGTAATGCCAGAATATGGTGTTGCTGATGCTGTCCTTAAAAATTGTAGCATTCTGCAACACCACATACAATTTAAGGGCATCTCCAAAGCACATAATTTAATGGATTTGTAGTTTTTATTATTTTTTTTTTTGCTTTGTTACATATCTCCCATGGCAGTGCCCAACTCATCATGCCCTTTTTGACAATACATTTCCTATAAGCTTATTAACCTTGAAAATTGCCAGAATTTAGTATCAAGACTCACCCTATAAAGATTACAGTGGGGTACAAATTCAGGTTTAGACGATATCAAACATAATTTGAATTCTTTTAAGTTCCTTTTTTCACTCAAGAACAAAGCTAGATCAATCAATTTCTCCATGTAACTGAGATCCTCTACACCCTTTATTACTTTAGTTGCCCTTAGTACATAAGGACCAAAGATATCAGCTTGTAATTTCGATAAAAGGCATCCTTTAAGTGCTATATATCAACAAGGTGCTTTTATCTACTTATCTAGCAGGATGATAATAATTTTAATTGAACTAAGGTCTTGGATGAAAGAAGGCCACCTTCATTCAGTGTCACTCGGGGCAGTTTACTTCCAAAGCTAATATTGCGCTTTATGTCCCTTCCCCCTTGCAGAGTCCGGTCTTGGAGGCAGATGACTTCAATGAACTGAAAGCTACTGCCCCTGGAAATGAAAAATTAAAGGACAGAGGAACCCAGGGGGATGGATAGTAAATTATCTTGCAGCTTAATCTTAATGCAGTCTGATAGTCTTAATAGCTTCAGATTTTTTAGCAAAAACTAATTGATAATTTATTTTAGTGTAATTAGTTTGAGGAAAATGCTACGGCACCGAGACAGGTGCTTAATCGCCTCTATTAATCTGATGATTCCAAAGACATGATTGAAACTCTGAGATGATTAAAAAGGTGTTATTTCTTTTTTAACACATGCCTGAGAGTTAATGATGTATAAACCCTGACTCTAAAATCTTAGGACAACCAGGTGACATTGACATAAAAAATATTAAAAATAGACCAGACTACTGTAAAGAGGTAGAACAATGTCATACTTCAAATAATACCACTGCAAAGTGATGTACAAGCGCCATAAAGTCATATGTATATCAAAGAGGACCTGTTATCAGGTTCTGAGCTATGGTTTAAAGAGCAGCTGGATCTGACCTGTTTCTGGTATACTAAGTGCTAAATCCATCCAAAACTGGTATACCTGCTATAGATGGACTGGGGAGTTAAATTACACACAGCCTGTTAAACTGGCAGATTGGCATCTTAGCAATACAGGGATATGGAAAATGGTAGAGACATATAGTAAATACTTACACACTCATGCGCCCACACCGACACAGGTTATTCTGGATGGACTGGATGTCTTTATTCAACCTTACCAGCTATGGTATTAAAAGAAAATATTTTAATTAGTTATATCCCTGGACATAGTAAAATAATATATAGTAGGGCGGTTCCATTGTTACCATTGTAAACAATACAATTAGTTTAATGCAATTGGATGTATTTAAAGTCTCATGCACACTGTACATTTAGCCCCAGTGCATGAGGTGCGGGTGGAAGGCACAGGTGCACCATCCAGCCCTGCTGTCAGAAGCTTGTAAAACTCTATGAGAGGCTGACAGCTGCTGCAGCTGTACAGGGCTGGATTCTGCACCAACAAGTACTAATGTTTAGGGTACTAATTTTAAATACAGACCTCTTGTATTCCTGGCATTCATCTCTGGGCACATACTGCTCTAAACGTTAGCACTGCATGGTGCACTGTCGAGCTACAGCAGTTGTCAGCATCTCACAGGCTGCCAGCAGTGGGCTGGAAGGTGCTTTCCTGTACTTTCCAACCGCACCTAAAAAACAGAGTTTGCATTGGGGCTACATTCCCAGTATGCATGAGGTCTAACTGTGTAAAGAACAAAGCTCTAAGGAATGTCAGCACCCACAGCAACCAATCAGAACATATTGTGCGCAAAGCAGTGGTGGCTGGTGAAGTTTTAGGATGGGGGCACCAGGCCCCGCCCTTCCTTTTTGAACCCTCCTACTTCCCATAAGCCCCACCCCTTATATAATCCACCCACTCTGCCCCCTGTATTCCACATATTGTGTCAGGAGTATACAGCTCAGCATCACAGGACAGAGTACACAGCTCAGCATCACAGGTGGGGTATATTGCAGCCAGTATCACGGTATGCAGCCAGTATCACAGTATGCAGCCAGTACACAGGTATTGCAGCCAGTATCACAGTATGCAGCCAGTACACAGGTATTGCAGCCAGTACACAGGTATTGCAAGCCAGTATCACAATATACCACTAGTACACAGATATTGCAGCCAGTACACAGGTATTGCAAGCCAGTATCACAGTATACAGTAGTACATAGGTATTGCAGCCAGTACACAGGTATTGCAGCCAGTACACAGTTATATTCAGCCAATACACAGGTAGCCAGTACACAGGTATATTCAGGCAGCACACAGGGAGTCAGTACACAGGTATTGTAGCCCATACACAGGGAGTCAGTACACAGGTAGCTGGTACAAAGGTATTGCAGTCAGTACACAGGGAGCCAGTACACAGGTATTGTAGCCAATACACAGGGAGCCAGTACCCAGGCATTGTAGCTAGTACACAGGTAACCAGTACACAGGGAGCCAGTACAAAGGTATTGCAGCCAATACACAGGGAGCCAGTACACATGTATTGTAGCCAGTACAAAGGGAGCCAGAACACAGGTATTGCAGTCAGTACACAGGGAGCCAGTACAAAGGTATTGTAGCCAATACACAGGGAGCCAGTACACGTGTATTGTAGCCAGTACACAGGGAGCCAGTACACAGGTATTGCAGTCAGTACACAGGGAGCCAGTACACAGGTATTGCAGTCAGTACACAGGGAGCCAGTACACAGGTATTGCAGTCAGTACACAGGGAGCCAGTACACAGGTATTGTAGCCAGTACACAGGTAGCCAGTACACAGGGAGCCAGTACAAACATATTGTAGCCAGTATACAGGTAACCAGTACATGGGAGCCAGTACACAGGTATTGTAGTCAGTACACAGAGAGCCAGTACACATGTATTGTAGCCAGTACACAGGGAGCCAGGACACAGGTATCGCAGTCAGTAAACAGGGAGCCAGTACACAGGTATTGCAGTCAGTACACAGGTATTGCAGTCAGTACACAGGGAGCCAGTACACAGGTATTGTAGCCAGTACACATGTATTGTAGCCAGTACACAGGGAGCCAGTACACAGATATTGCAGTCAGTACACAGGGAGCCAGTACACAGGTATTGCAGTCAGTACACAGGGAGCCAGTATACAGGTATTGCAGTCAGTACACAGGGAGCCAGTACACAGGCATTGCAGTCAGTACACAGGGAGCCAGTACACAGGTATTGCAGCCAGTGCACAGGGAGCCAGTACACAGGTATTGCAGTCAGTACACAGGGAGCCAGAACACAGGTATTGTAGTCAGTACACAGGGAGCCAGTACACAGGTATTGCAGTCAGTACAAAGGGAGCCAGTACACAGGTATTGCAGTCAATACACAGGGAGCCAGTACAGAGGTATTGCAGCTAGTACACAAGGAGCCAGTACACAGGTATTGCAGTCAGTACACAGGGAACCAGTACACAGGTATTGTAGCCAGTACACAGGGAACCAGTACACAGGTATTGTAGACAGTACACTGGTATTGTAGCCAGTACACAGGGAGCTAGTACACAGGTATTGCAGTCAGTACACAGGGAGCCAGTACACAGGTATTGCAGTCAGTACACAGGGAACCAGTATGCAGGTATTGCAGTCAGTACACAGGGAGCCAGTACACAAGTATTGCAGTCAGTACACAGGGAGCCAGTACACAGGTATTGCAGTCAGTACACAGGGAGCCAGTACACAGGTATTGCAGTCAGTACACAGGGAGCCAGTACACATGTATTGTAGCCAGTACACAGGGAGCCAATACACAGGTATTGCAGTCAGTACAAAGGGAGCCAGTACACAGGTATTGCAGTCAGTACACAGGGAACCAGTACACAGGTATTGTAGCCAGTACACAGGGAACCAGTACACAGGTATTGTAGACAGTACACTGGTATTGTAGCCAGTACACAGAGAGCTAGTACACAGGTATTGCAGTCAGTACACAGGGAGCCAGTACACAGGTATTGCAGTCAGTACACAGGGAACCAGTATGCAGGTATTGCAGTCAGTACACAGGGAGCCAGTACACAGGTATTGCAGTCAGTACACAGGGAGCCAGTACACAGGTATTGCAGTCAGTACACAGGGAGCCAGTACACAGGTATTGCAGTCAGTACACAGGGAGCCAGTACACAGGTATTGTAGCCAGTACACAGGTATTGTAGCCAGTACACAGGGAGCCAGTACACAGCAAAGCAGTAGGGGGGTCAGGCCGCTCTCTCCCACATGGCTGGCAGGAATAACAGATGTGCTGTGCTGGACACTGCCAGTCCAAGCACCAGCATGTCCACCAGTCCCGTCCCTGCCCTTGTGACCTGACCAATCAGTCACTGGCTGGAGGCCAGTAACTGAGGCCATCGGTGTATATATGTGCACTTTCGGTGGCGCACATATATGCATTTTAAAGGCCAACCAATGGGCTTTAGGACTTGCTGTCAAAAGACAGTAAGTTTCCAAAAAAAAGCCGATACAGCGAGTATGGGTGGCCTATGTTATTTTTGAGAAATCAGCAGGGGGGGGCGGCACACTGGCGCCCTCTATGGAGGAGCAGCCGCTGGTGCAAAGAAAAGATGTAAGCGCTTAGTGTACAATTCAGAAGATAAAATACAATTTCCACATATGAGTAAAGCAGACACACATCAAATCAGTCCTGAAAAAACATCTGTTGAAAAATATTTACTAAAAAGTGTAAATACCAAAAATCAGCCATTTTAGCCTTATGAAATCAATAAATACATATTAAAAAAATATATTTTTTTTTGGCAGACACTCTAAAGTAACGCTAATGCTTTATAACAACTCACATTCTATTATTATTCTGCTTTTCTCTCTAATGAGCTGCTAATGACTTCCTGAAATGAAAGTCAGCATTTGCATAGAAAAATGCAAATGTTGACTTACATTTCTTTGGCCCAACAAGCCCAATGATGGGTTGTTTGAGGACAGAATGCTGCATTATGCAGAGGATGGGATGAGCATATACTGCATGCTCCATACCTGGGTTTTTCAGGGATTTCAGGAGTGCACTGCGAAGACAGGTACAGTAAGTAGGTAGGTACGTACAATGAAGTTGGACTGTGCTACCTTAAGGTGCTTACTAAACAGTTATAAGGCTACTTTAGTTTATCTGCTAGGATTCTGTTAAAAAATTATTCATAACTAAGCCATTTCTTGGGTAAAGCATGGGCAAATCCCACGTTCACTTCAAGGTTATACAAACTATGTAAAATCTAGAAACTGCATTAAACTTGAAGGTTATAAAAGTCATTTGAATCTGCTATCCGTGGTTCTTTATAGATTATTCTTAAAATAGATGGGGTATATACTGTATATCAGTGGCGGCTGGTGATATATTTTGGGGAGGAGGGCGGCAAACAATGAATGCACCCACAGCCACAACTCCCCCACGAGTTGGTCGGTGGGGTCTGCACAACCACCCACCTCCCTTGGAGGTCGGGTCGATGAGTCCCGCACTTACCCTCAGGTAATGCTTTCCTTCGGGCGGTGGCTTCGTCCCCTGCTTCTCCTCCCGCGGCCTCAACATCTCTTCCCTTCTCCTCTCTGCTCATCATGGTCCAATAGGATCACTTGTCATTTTAGCCAATGGGAAAATGCAGGAGGAGATTCAGTGAAAATAGCGAATATTCATTGGCTATTGTCACACAATTGGGTGGGATCGGAGCTCAGTGCTCTGCGCCCCGAGCCCACCCTTTATTGAAGCCTATTAGAGCCTCTGGCTCTAATCACGTGCTTAAAAAAAAAAACCCTCCCCCACTGGAATCCATGTGGATGGAAATTCAGCATGTAAGACATAGAGAGGTTTCCTTTGCTGATGTCTTGCTAGTTGTCTGGCTGTCATGCAGATCCTTTGGCTTTATCCTAAGTCACTTACCCACAATAAGTATGTGCCTAAGCAGGTGCTTGTGGCGTGCCATTGAATGTATTCCTATTGTATTAATTGCACTGTGTAGCTATGCAGATAGTTCAGGCTGCCTGGAATAGAAAGGAATTAACTGTTTTTAGACTCTTTTCTAAGGCTTTACAAGTCCTGCCCTCTGCTGTGGGCATTGATGAACAAGTACACAGCGAGCAGAGCGAATGGCCCCACCCACATGTGGATCAGGTACTCTAACTTTACTTTCGGCAAGATTTTTGCAGCTCAGTGACTAATTTTCAGAAACGTATAAAAGCAATTATGTGCTGTGAATGATTCATAGAAATAAACTGAGCCTGCGATGTAGCTTAAATGACTGCAGTAAACATTGAATATGTATTTAAAGCCCAGGTTTATATAAATTATATGTTTTTCATTTACAAAAATCAGCACAGGGGACATACTTACGACTTAAGTGTCCCTTGTGCTAGTGACTGCTATCCTAGTTGAAAATCTTCTGCCCTCTTCCACCCTGCTAACTAATCTTCCAGTGCCATGGGTATTAATACAGCCATTGGACCTGTCATCAAGAGTGCCGACTATGTCCTTGCTTTTACCTGCCTTTTCTATTCATAGAAGCTGTACAATAGCTTTCATTAATGAAAAGCGCTCAGTGACTGCAGGATAGGTTGATGAATGAGGCTTGCCCCTCCATTCATAGAGTGCGTTTCATTGATGAAAGATTACCGCTGTAGGGATATGGGCAGAGGCAGAGAACAGAAGATTTCAACTATGACAGGAGCCACCAGCATAAGGACACTTCTCATTGAATGTAAGTACAGACTTTTGTACTGATTCCATTATAATATGTTCTAAATAGACTATAAATAAACATTTTAAGGGTTATCAATAACAGTTGCCATGGAAAGAGCTATGAAATTGTTTCCTTATATCCCTTGTAGGTCATGGTCCACAGCAATAAATTGTGTTCCAATTCTACAATATATATTATTAGGTGCTTTAATACTTAGTCCTTGAAATCTCTAACAGCAGAGCAGATTTAAGGTTATACTTTGTAATTTTCAAAAAATAACTCTTATTGACTAATGCAGACAACATGCTTTCTTGGGGATTCACTGTTTTGTTCTAAGAAGCATGTAGGACATCTAACCACACACACGGCGGGAAAAGAGTTGGCTGTCCTTGTGGAGTGAAACATCCATTTATTTTTAAAAACCTCAGCTTTGATGTTGTTTACATGTGCATTATATAAAATGTATTTGGTTTATACTTCTTTAATATATAATGTAACAATATTAAAATGCATTTTGCCCTCCGTAGACTAGTGACTATATTTAAAGCATATATTCAGCTAATTATTATCTTGTTCCCAGAAGGGTCTCCCACACAAATTCCAATCTACCTCCAACCATTTTTAATCTTCCAGTTTGCCAATGTCATTAAACCCACTTCCTGTGAGCCCAGGCTCTTATGGACACACCCCCTGTAGATGTGTCACCATGTTGGTCTGGGCTCACTGTACATTACTGGAGAGAGTCATGCTGATGTCATATTATCAACACTTCTGTTTGCAGTTTTGAAGACTTGGTTGTCATGTGACCTTTATTGCGCCCACACCAGACAAAACGGCATACACCAGTCTGAAGTATTTAGCTCACTCTGGGTGTGCTGCCAAGCAAGGGCAATAAAACCTTGTGAGCATGATTTTTGCCTTCTGAATGTATATTGGTAGCATAGGCGTTCGCACAGCGTGTGCCAGATATACCTGGGCTCACCGTAGCACACCCTAATCACCTAGGGCGCATTAGCATTATAACTTTGTGTGGCAGCAGGGAGATGGGAAAGATTTCCCTCTTACTGCCTCTGCCATAATAGAAGTGCTTATGCACTTCTCTTTCACTGGGCCAGCAGGGAGATCAATACAAAGACTACCAGGACCAGTTAAAGCAGTTTGTCCTGCACCTTTATTCAGCAAGCCAGCAAACAAAGTTCATAGCATAAAACAAACAAAACATCTGCTTGTCCAAGCTGATACCTAATCCCTGGTCAGTTCCTAGGTAGCAGGACCCCAATTAGCTCCAAAAAAATGGGCAGCTATTGTACCTTGTTAGTGTTCTGTCAGCAGTCAGACTTTTCACCCAGGTGCAGGCTCCTACAGCAGAGTTTGCGAGAGAGCATCAGTCAACTAACATATTTAACGGCCTGTGTACAGCTGAGAGTAATAATGATGTCTGATTACCAGGTAAGACGTGTACCTAGGTGGAGGCTTTATCCCAACCAAACCTATACAAAGCCTCCAGGCTGCAGGACCCAAAACAGGATTAATAATGATTCTGAGAAAACAGAAAGTTTAATTTTCCACATCAGCAACAAACCCCGAAGCCTTTCACCATGTGTATGTGAGAAACCTAGGTGACACATGCACAAAGTCCATAATCCTGCGAGCCAGTGCTTGACAGTATATTGGTTGAGGCAATGGTAACTTGTGCAACCATGTGAAAAAAAGGTGGATAACATAAAGAGACGCAGTGTGCAGTTATAATCTGTGTCTTATAGATATATATTTTTATGTGCAGCTGACTTTAGATCCAGACTTTATATCCTATCTGCAAACAAATTTGTGTGATGCAGAAAGCAACTGTCATTGCTGTTGAGAAGTACGTGTAATGCAGAGTGTAATATCTGAAAATAAAGACATGTCCATGAATATTAATGTCGTGTATTGTTTGACAATTCTGTGTTTGCCTGCTTCATGAATCCTTTTCTACTCAGTTATTATGGCTGGTAGCAGTCATAAATTTCCTATCATGGTATTTCGGGATTTCTGTTTGCTAAGCAAGGCATAAGAATTGAATCATTTGTCATAAAAAAATTCCCAAGCTTACACAGCAAGTGGCAATCCTTCATTTTACTTTCTTTTTTAAATTAAGATAAGTTGATTGAAGCAAATAGTTATTAACTAATAGGTCTTGCATACACAAGTCCTGGGTATCAAAGTTCAACTGGGCTTTTTATATTTTAATTTCCCATTCCAGCCTGTAGTTCAGTTCCTCATGAGAGAGATGGTTGGGCGTTCTGTATAAGTGCCGTTTCACACATAGGCGACTTGAGCTCTGACTTGTGTCGCCCCGAGTCGCTTGACTTCAGAAATCCCATTGAAATGAATGAGAGCCGTCTTAATATACACTACTGAAGTTGCTCCGACTACTATTTCATGACAACTTCTAACCGACTTGTGCTCATAGAATTCAATGGAAGTCGGATCCCCATCTGTATTGAAGCGACTTTACAGGAATAAGATAAGAATTTACCAAGGTACTCCCCAGGAATTACCCAGGCAACCCTCTCACTCCCTTCTCCCTCCCTTCTCTGACAAATTCGCCTGGCATGGAGGTCGCTTTAAGTCACATTGTAATTCACCCAAAGTCATGCTGAAGTCACCTTGAAGTCATGTTCAAATCGCCTAGCAAAGTCGTGCCTGAAGTCGGATCGCCTATGTGTGAACCGGCCCTGAAACTCAGAGACAAAATGTCAATTTCACTATGAGTCACTGCTTAAGAATGTTTCCTCGTCTGTGTGTATATATACATATACAGATATACACACATATACAGTAGAATATATATACAGTATAATATACAGATATAAATTGTGGCTGGATTGTTGAAAAAGTTCTATAATGTGTAATAAGCATTCAAGTACTGTAAAAGGAAAGAAGACTTACAACATGCTTCTGAAGAAACAAGTCAATAAAGTCATATGGTTTTTCATTCAAGCTTTTGATTCCTGAGACTGAGGTTTTGTGGATTTCTGACAGAATGTAAAATGCTTGGATGATCTGTAATTAGAAAGGTCATCTCTTTGGATGTTATTATCATTCGATAATGGAGAATTCATATTTCCTACAGGGAGTCTGCCATACCTATGAGACCTATGATTTACCTGTGAGGGATGTCATATCTCTTTGGTTTTAATTGGTTTTGTAGTATGTGTATGTTTATAGTTGTTCAAAATAAATTTGTTCTACTTTTGCTTTTTAGGTTACAAAGAATAGAAAACATAACATAACAAGAGAATATATTCTTGCTTAGGTAATCCAATCCAAGCATATCACTCATGAACACTTCCACAGCATTAAAGCACTGTTTGACATGTGAAGTAATATTGAGAAGAGGGTCTGATATCTGAACCTCAGGAGTATGAGGAGGAACTTGTCAGTTATTGTGTTAAACATATGTGTCTTGAGCTAACGGGGTAGTAATAAACTCTGCCCAACAGCAGGGAATGTTCCATGAGCAGATTCAATAGTACTCTACTATAATGGGGGGTACTTTCCAATGGGTTTAAAATGGGTTTTTAAAGGAGCACCCAGCATTAGTTTATATTCTCTGCTGGGGTCACAGCTGAGCAGGAGTCTGTTGAAATTATGCTTACCCGATCACCCTAATCTGACATAGCTATAGGGACTTCAGCCACGGAGACCATATTTTATGGAATTTACCTGGACTGCTGCTGTAAGCTGTTTTATACAAAAGCAAAACAGACGTATTAAGGATTTACACTGCTCCATGGTTGCAGACTTTTAAAGTAGCACAATGACCTTTCTAGCATAGGATAGCAAGATGCCAAGCGATGTCCTGGTTGATTTCTGCAGAGCAATGGGTTCCACTAAACCAAAGAGACAACTCTCACATCCTGGGAGATTGAGATGGCAGTTAACAATGTGATATATTAAAATACTTGTGTCCAGTAGCCTCAAATCTTTTCAAATGTTCAGAAGATATGGATGAAATCTGCTGGGGCATACTGACACCTCAAACAGGAGCTGGAAGAGGTGGTTTGAAAACCTTCCCAACATTGCTGATCTAAAATAAGTTTATGTATAATTTTAAATTATACAAGACAATCTCTGGCTGAGTATAAATGTTGGAGCAGATAGTCCCTGACACCTTCTCAGCCACCACTGCCCAAAGTTGTGATATCCTAACACTTAATCATGGCTGAGATTGTGGGATTTTGCAAGGCCTTATAAAAATTCAAGTGTTCTTGTGGTAGGGTCTGGACCTGTAAAAAGGATTCCAAGTTTGTGATAGTCATCTTAATCTTAATCTTTGTCAGATCAAACTGGGAAATGCATGCATTATGTAGAAAGGTTAGGAAATTAATATTGTAGTTCCATGAAGGAAACATGCTAACTATTGATAAATAGTTCTCCCAATACCTTTATGCCACTTGACACCCTAATGATCTGGGATCGTAAGTAAGTGTAACTGTTTGAAAAAGGATAGGGGAGTTTACCCTAGGTTCACACCTATGCGGATGTGTTTTGCGTTTTTTCCCCCGTTTTTTACAGCGATTTTATTGTATATTTCCTGTATTTCCCGCGATTTTGCTGCGATTTGCGTTTTTAAATTTTTTTTGGGGGGGGGGATTTGTTTCTAGGCAGATTTCAAAACGCAAATGCAAATTGCGGTAAAATCGTGGCAAAAAAAACACCACTTGCGTTTCTGGTGCAACTCCATTGAAGGCTATGGCATGCAAAACGCAAACTGCAATGAGAGAAAAAAGTCCCCGACCCTTTACAAAAAACGCAACTCTGCAAAACGCACAGATGTGAACTACATCCATAGGAAACCATGTTAAATGGACTGTAGTGTGTTTCTGCAAACTGCAAAACACGGTAAAAAAGTAAATAGAGTAAAAGAGGGAGTAAATTCATCTTGGTTCCAGATTGCTGCAAGTCCATCCTCGCCATCAGGGGCCCTGGTAAGAAACCTGACAGGGTGTTTTCAATTTCAAGCATCACTACTTCCCTATTTCCAGCAGCTGAATGTGTAGAAGCTGAATTTTAATAAATATGATGCCCCTGGATTTCTTGAGAATAAAACCTGTTTGGTCAGTATCCACCAGATTTACAAATACTTTAGACAGACAGGAAGCTAAAATTTTACATAGAAACATACATAGGTACGTAGATGGCGGAAGAGCTCCTTGTCCATGAAACAGCGTATACAGGTCACAGAGAGTTGGGGCAAGTTCCTCACTGTATAATTCATATTATTCAGGGAGACTATTAGAACCAGGTGTTTTTCCTTTTATAAATGATTGTATGGATGCTTTGACTTCATTTAATGAAAAACTTTTGGAAGAAGGGAGGGAAGCTGCTCCATCCTATCCCACAAATTAGAATGATCATATGTTGCAATGGGAAGCACTCAAAGATGGTCTTCAAATATTTTTAGGAATGGATCTGAATGACCCTCTCCACCCATGGCATTAATACTCATACTCAGTTTTGTAAAGTGCTGAGTACAAGGATCCTCTGTAAATTGTGATTTATCCTGCTGTAAAGAGTATTCCATGTCCTCAGAGTATTATAATGGGTAGTTCTAATGTCTTTGATGATTGATATATATTGGTATATATTCAACCTGAACAGAGGACTTAGTGATATCCTATACCATTAATTGGGGTGCTAATTCCTTTTGGTTTCCCAAAATGAAACTATGTAAAAATCCCAGTTAGATGTACAGGTAACAGTGTTTATGGGAATCTTCCAGGATGGCACACCTGAGAGATGATCGGCTTCTCCCTAAAAGAAAACACAATAAAACAAGCAGTGAAAAAACCCTACCACCCCCATTGTCACGTACCTGGTGGAAGAGTCTGGCTTATGCAGCGGGCAACCTCCCTTATGACCCTGACTCGGGAACCCCTGGTAGAGTAGACAGGTGGCTCGGGAGTGCAGGATGGCACGAGGGTCGGACTGGGTCACTGGTGTAGATAGGAGGTCCGTTGATGCGCTCGTGCACTGGTAGCGTGCTGGTACAGGCTGGGTCGTGAACCGGGCTGGCGGTGCGGTACAGGAGGAGCAGGCAGATTGGTAGTCGGGTCCAGGCAGGGTCATCAACAGGCAGGCAGCAGAGGTACCAGAGGATCAGGCAGGAGAGTGGTCGTAGGCAAGCCAGGGGTCGGTGCAGGCGGAAGTCAGCAAGGTCAGGCAGGCAGGCCGGGTCACAGGAACAGGTAATCAGGTACAGGTAGCTCAGAAAACACACACCAAACGCTGTAGATCAAACACCACCTGCTACAGGGTGCACACTGTTTCAATAGAGCCGACCAGCGCCGCCTCCTCCGAGGAAAGCACAACAAAGTTCAAACAAGTCCTCGGCACAGTCTTCTTCTAACATTGCCCTCCCCCCAAGGGGCAGCCTTCGGGTGCCTAGCCGGGCCTTCAGATCCGGATGAGTCCTCCAAAAAGACATTAAGGATAAGCTCTTTGACGTGGATGTGTTCCTCGGGTTCCCAAGGTCAGTACCCCTTCCATTTAATCAAGAACTGTGTCACACCCCTTCTTACTCTGCAGTCAAGGATTGCCTCAATCTCATATTCCTCTTCGCCATCCACAGTAACTGGCTCAGGTGGGGTCGATCTCCTCCCCGGAAAGTGGTCCTTAGTTACGGGTTTTAGCAGGGATACATGGAACACTGATTGTATTCGGAGAGAGGGGGGAAGACTCAGCTCATACGCCACCCTGTTGATCCATGATGGGGCCAATAAACTTTGGTCCCAGCTTCTTTGAAGGGCAGGCTAATTTCAAGTTCTTGGTGGCTAACCAAGCCTGGTCGTCCGGCTGCAAGTCCAGTTCCCCTCGCCTCCCTTTGTCGAAGGCTCGCTTGCTAGATTCCTGCGACTGGAATAGTGTCTCCCGCAGGAGCTTGTTGTTTTCCACTAGGAAGGCTGCCATGTCTCGAACAGCAGGCACAGTACTTTCTGGAACCAGGTCAGGCAAGAAGGAGGGGTGGTAGCCGAGGTTCGCCCAGAAAGGTGACTGGTTGGTGGCTGAGTGAACAGAATTATTGTAAGCGAACTCGGCTACTGGCAGTAGGGAGGCCCAGTCGTCCTGGGAAAATGAGGAATAACATCTGATTCGTTCTCTCCGTCTGGCCATTGGTCTGAGGATGATAAGTGGAGGAGAACGCCAGCTCAATTCCCAAGAGAGAGCAGAGAGTCTTCCAGACCCGAGAGGTAAACTGTACTCCTCGATCGGATACAATATTGGCTGGGATTCCATGTAGGCGGACGATTTCCCTGATGAAGGCTTCTGTGGTTTGTGTAGCCGTGGGGGTGCCCTTCATGGGGGTGCAATGTGCCATCTTGGTGAGACGGTCTACTACAACAAAGATGGTGGAGAACCCTGCAGATGGGGGCAATTCTACAATGAAGTCCATCGATACATGTGACCATGGCCTTTCTGGAACCGGCAGCGGATTTAGCAACCCCCAGGCCTTGGCCCTGTCACCCTTGTTGCAGGCACAGGTGGGGCAGGCCTTGACGTATTCCTTACAGTCCTTATCTGCCAGGGGCCACCAGAGGGAACGTGCTAACAGTTCCGCTGTCTTACGGCTCCCAAAATGTCCTGCTAATTTGTTGTCATGGCATAGTTCCACAACTGCCAGACGCTGGTCCTCGGGGACGAAAACTCTAGCACCGAGCCACCACAACCCGTCATGCTGGGTCAACCTGGGGTCCTTAGGACTGAAGGACCTGCCAAGGGACCATCTAATTTGGGAAAGAAGATCCTCCTGAGTTAACAAGAAACTCGGAGGTGGGAGGATAGTGTCTGGTGGAGGGGCCTCCCTCTGTCTTGTGAAACATTCTGGAGAGAGCATCCGGTTTCACATTTTTCGACCTGGGCCTGTACGTGATATGGAGCTGAAATCTTGAAAAGAAGAGAGCCCAGCGGACCTGATGGGGTTTCAGTCTCTTAGCGGTGCGTAGATATTCCAAATTCTTGTGATCAGTATACACAAGAACCGGGTGCGTGGCTCCCTCTAGCAGATACCGCCATTCCTGCAAGGCGGCTTTGATAGCCAGCAATTCTCTGTCTCCCACATCATAGTTCCGCTCAGGAGGAGTCAGCTTCTGAGAGAAGAAGGCGATTGGATGAAGAGCGGCTTTAGACCCCTGCCTCTGGGAGAGTACCGCTCCCACTGCTGTTTCAGAAGCATCCACTTCCAGGATATAAGGTAGGGTAGGATCCGGATGCCCTAGGACGGGCGCAGCCGTGAAGAGGCGCTTAAGTTGTTGGAAGGCCTCCTGCGCTTCGGGGGTCCACAGAAAGCATGTGTTTTGCTTAGTAAGCTGGGTGATGGGCGATGACAGCAGAGAACCCCTTGATAAACTTTCTGTAAAAGTTGGCGAACCCGATGAAGCATTGTACCGCCTTTCTATCGGTAGGCGCTGGCCATTCCATGATGGCGGAGACTTTCTGGGGGTCCATGGTGATACCAGACACAGACAGAATGAACCCCAAGAAGGAAATGCTAGAGCACTCAAATGCGCACTTCTCGGCCTTAGCGTACAGTCCATGCTGGCGCAAGCGGCTCAGTACGCTTTCATCCAAGTATACCACTACGAACAGGTCAAGGAAGTCCAGGGAAAATGTAATTGACCAGATATTGAAAGGTGGCCCGGGGTGTTGCACAGCCCAAACGGCATGGCCAGGTATTCGTAGTGGCCAAATCATGTTTTGAAGGCCGTCTTGCACTTGTCCCCTTCTCTGATACGGACGAGGTTGTAGGCTCCTCTCAAGGCCAACTTACAGAAGATCGTGGCTGAACCGAGTCTTTGGAACAATTCTGGGACTAGGGGCAAGGGATAACGGTTCTTAACGGTCATCTTATTGAGGTCCTGGTAATCGATACAGGGTCTTAAAGTCTTATCTTTCTTTTCAACAAAGAAGATTCCGGCACCAGCGGGAGACGTAGAGGGTTGGATGAACCCTTTCTTCAGGTTGTCATCCAGGTAAGCCTTGAGGTCTGAGAGCTCCAATTCGGACAGAGGGTAGATTCAGCCGAAGGGTACCTCTGCCCCTGGTAGCAATTCGATAGGGCAATCGTACGGCCGGTGTGGCGGCAGGGTATGCGCTCCCTTCATGTTAAAAATGTCCTGGAAATCATGGTATACCGTAGGGACGGCCTGACAAGTTTCTGCATCGGGATCAGGGTCCGAACAAGGCATCGTGAGAGCCAGATCCAGCGGCTGAGGGAAGCAGTGGTGCCAGCAGTACGAGGAAGGGAATTGCACATCTCCGGTGACCCAGTGGGCAGTGTGCCCGGAGCCAGGGAAGCCCCAGTATAACGGGGAAAAGAGGGGACGCTATGGCGTCCAGTATAAGTAGCTCTAAGTGACCCTCCGATGTGCAGGCAGGAATAGGGACAGTCTTCTGGGTAACCATGCCTGATTTAATGGTAGACCCGTCAGCCAAGTGGATGGTCATTTGGTGGGCTTTGGGTTGCAAGGGGACCTGGTGCTGGGCTGCGAAGTTCAAGTCCACAAAGCAACCGCAGGCCCCAGAGTCTATAATTGCCCGGACTGGCATGACTCCGCTGGGCAGCTGCAGAGAAACAGAAAGCCTCAGATGAGTCTTATGACTGGGCAAGGACAGGATTTCTCCCTTGACGGAGTAGGGACCCCGAACTCGCTTGGCTGGGCAGGAACGCACCAGGTGTCCGGGAGCCCCGCAGTAAAGGCACAGTTCATGGGTCCTGTGTCTTAGTCTTTCCTCTGGGGTGAGGGCTGGGCGCTGGGCGGTGGCCAGCCATTCAGAGCTACGTTCTCATAACCGACGTTCGATCTGGATGGCCCGATCAAACAGAGCATTCAGGGTCAGGGGGATCCCGACATGAGCTAACTCATCCTTGAATGGCTCGGATAGGCCCAACCGCAACTGGAAGCAAAGGGCCGCGGGGCCCCAGGCAGTGTCAGCGCTCCAGCACCGGAATTCGGCCACATAATCCTCCACTGGGCGGCGGCCCTGCTGTAGTGCATGGAGTGCGGCTTCCGCCGTGGCGGTTAGGTGCGCCATGGCCCGGAAAAAACGTGCAAGAGAGGTGGTGTCAGGGTTCCTTTGTTCAAATAGTCGATGAGCCCAGGCTTGGGGCTCACCCGGGAGAAGTGAGATGACCAGTCCCACTTTGGAGGCTTCTTGGGAGAAGGTGCGGGGTTGCAGGGAAAAGTAAAGTTCACATGCGGTGCAGAATGCCCGGAATTCCTTGCGGTCCCCAGCGAACTGTTCAGGTAGCGGTATCTCGGGCTCCGTATGCAGAGAGATGAGGGTGTGATAGGTAGGTGGGTCGGACCCTGATTTCGGGGGTGCGGCAAGCTCCCGAATGTGACCTTCCAGCCGCACATAATCATCTTGAAGGGCCTTCACCGCCCGAGTAAGGCCGGCCAGGTGTATGCAAAGTTAATTCGTTGGGGAGGGCTGCTGCGCAGACTCTGACATACTGTCACGTACCTGGTGGAAGAGTCTGGCTTATGCAGCGGGCAACCTCCCTTATGACCCTGACTCGGGAACCCCTGGTAGAGTAGACAGGTTGCTCGGGAGTGCAGGATGGCGCAAGGGTCGGACTGGGAAACTGGTGTAGATAGGAAGTCTCGTGCACTGGTAGCATGGTGGTACAGGCTGGGTCGTGAACCGGGCTGGCGGTGCGGTACAGGAGGAGCAGGCAGATGGGTAGTCGGGTCTAGGCAGGGTCATCAACAGAGGTGCCAGAGGATCAGGCAGGAGAGTGGTCGTAGGCAAGCGGGGGGTCGGTGCAGGCGGAAGTCAGCAAGGTCAGGCAGACCGGGTCACAGGAACAGGTAATCAGGTACAGGTAGCTCAGAAAACACACACCAAACGCTGTAGATCAGACAGCACCTGCTACACGGTGCACACTGTTTAAATAGAGCCGACCGGCGCCGCCTCCTCTGGGAACGCGAGGAAAGCACAACAAAGTACAAACAAGTCCTCAGCACAGTTTTCTTCTAACACCCATGCCTCAGTTGAGATTAAAGTGGATTACCTCCACCAGTGCACGAGGGGAAAAAAATTACACCATAACCAACACCAACAAGTCAAGAGTGGGAAGTAGGCTTGCCATCCTGGAAAATTCCCCAAAACACCATTACCAGTACGTCTAACTGGGACTTTCTCAAGTCATCTCCCAGGACAGCACATCTGAGAGGAAAGTCAAGTAATCCAGGCCTCTGTCAGGGTGGGACCACTGCCTGTAATACCTTCCTGCCGAATGCCATGTTCTGCTGCGAGTTTACCTCCACTCCATATTGCCTGATGAATGTATGCTAGCTGGACCATGTGGCTGATCTGCAGATCTGCTCCATCGATGTCCCTGCCTTCTCTGCCCCAGATGCAGGATTTAGTGGAGTGGGCTCTTAAAATTGATTGTATGAGAAAACCTGAGAATTTTGTAGGTTAGAAAGGTCGAATATCTAAACCATCTAGGAATTGTGGCCTTTCATGCCTGTAACCACTTCTTAGGACAACTAAAAGGAGTAATCAGAGACTCATTCTGTAAAACAAAGACACTACTTTGGGCAAATAAAGAGGATCCGACCTAAAAACTCTGTTCAGGAGAATGATTTAGAAAAGGCTCCCTGACCGGCAACCCTTGCGGATCCCTTTTTTTTTCTTCTTACCAGTCATAGTAATGGCTAAAAGGAGGCCAAATTAAGGGTAATATATTTAAACTAAGCTTATTCCATGGGCTCAAAAAGGCTGAACAGGTATGTATCACTAAGCCCGCCCATGCCTATGGCTTTCCTAATCTGAATTCTTATATGTCCATTATGTAAGTGCTCTATATACCCAAGCTCCCTACACAACTGCGGTTAAATGCATATTTAAGCAGAAAGAAGCTGGGTAAATAATGATTGTGATTGAAAGCTTAAGGTGTGTATATGTAAAAGATACCTATAGAACCGTATCCTACCAAGTCAGGTATATGGGCCCAATTGATAAATCCTGATGCTACATCTATGGGTCATAATACTCCTATGGGAAACACTAAGAAAAAATCCCATAAGGCAGACTTCCTAAGTTACTCAATAAGGTAAGTTCTTACTAAGAAAGGTGATTTTATAACCTTCCTCCAATGATAGATGACTGGAACTATGTCTTATAACCCTACTGGGTTTCCAGCGCAGGGAGTGCATCTGGTATGTCTGAATGCAAGGGACTGGATTTTCTTCCATCTGAAGTCTCAACAGCCAGAATTCAATTAATTTGGGTTCTCCGCATACTAGGAAAAATATGTACAATGAATATCACACATATAAAGGTCATAGGTTGTGCCTTTCTGATGCATCTCACAAGAAAACAGATTCAGATAGGAAGGACATAAGCATAACTTTCATGTTGTGTATTTGGCATGCTTCAAGATAAACTAACAGACAGAAAAGACAAGTTTAAATGTATTTTTGATGTACAGTAAGATAATCCAATATATCAAAAATTGACAAAGGACACAAGCACAAACTTTAATATTGTGCATTTCTGATTTGCAACAAGATAATATAGCAGATATAGACCGAAAGACACATACAGTGCATAAAATACCATGTGTATTTCTGATGTACAGCAAGATAATCCAGTATAACAAATGTAGCCAGCAAATATATAATCATAAGCCTCAATGTTGTAAAATATCTAACTCATTTACTGATTTCATGTGCATTTAAATGTTTGATCACTTTGGATAAATGGTACACAAATTACCTCTTTGAACATATTCCATTATTTTATATCCTGTACTATGGTAAAACCTTAATAAAAATTACAATTGGAACTTTGCCCCCTCTCCTTCTTCCTCCGCCGTCGGGCCAATTAGAAAGTGCAGCACACTTTGCGCATGCGCAGTAGGGACCCAGCTGTGAAGCCGAAAGGCTTAACTGCCGGTTTCCCTTATGACGAATGTCAGCGGCATCACCTGTCAGCTGATTCAAAAATTGTCTGGGGTGCCGACATTGTGGTAACACTGGACAGATAAGTGTCCTACTATTATAAGTTAGCAGCTACAGTATTTGTAGCTGCTGACTTTTATTTTCTTGTAGGGGGCCGGAACACCACTTTAAATTCTTAAAAGTTGCAAGCTGCATCTGTTGGTGGCTGTTGTGGCAGGCTACAGTGGGAAGCTGCATCTTGTGGTAGGAGAGTAACAAGCTGCATATGGTGGCAGGCAACGGTAGCAAGTGACACACAGCATCTGGTGGCAGGCCATGGTGGCAAGTGACATGCTGCATCTGGTGGCAGGCAATGGTGGCAAGTGACATGCTGCATCTGGTGGCAGGCAATGGTGGCAAGTGACACACAGCATCTGGTGGCAGGCCATGGTGGCAAGTGACATGCTGCATCTGGTGGCAGGCAATGGTGGCAACTGATACACTACATCTGGTGGCAGGCAATGGTGGCAAGTGACATGCTGCATCTGGTGGCAGGCAATGGTGGCAACTGATACACTACATCTGGTGGCAGGCTACAATGGCAGGTCACAAGCCCAGGGCTCTCCCTGATTCTGCATAACGGTGAGTTAAAATATTTGATTATATATTACAATGTAATAATAAAAATAATGAGCCTCAATCATCCTGACATCATACAACCATGGTGCTGGGATTACTGAAGCGCTAACACCCGCCTCGCCAAAACATCTCCAACATTTCAACCACTACCTAAACCTATAACAGTAAAATCAGTCTATATATGCAGTAAAGCATGCTTGGTATACTTACTGTGGAATCTAAGGGGTTAATCCTGTGCATTGTGTAAAAAAGGCTGTTTAATCCTGTTTTCTCTGATAGCTCTTGCATAGAGGTTTGCACCAGGAACCCATCAATTAAGGGTTGCAGGATAACATGTTATGCTTCTAGTTCGGCCAAAGCGTGGGCTGTAGCTCCAAACACAAGAGACATCAACAATTATAACAGCAGTGCAAGGAGGATTTAATAGGTTGGAGCCTGTGAGATGTTACCCATAGCAAGCAACCCCTCCAAAAGAGGATGTGTTCACAAGGATGCTCCATACTGTGCCTCCCCCACCGTCTGGATAAAATTTGAAGGCAAGCTTTTAAGAAAAACCTCTTAAGTAAGCCATCTTGGAGCTACTTTGCCAGATTCATAGCAGCTGGCATTTTAGATTTAAAATACCCCTGTAGCACTGCTGACCAAGGGGAATCTGTTGTAATACTCATGGAAGATCCAGGTTCCTGCAAATCACTTCACATCCTCTCTTTTACCAATCTCAATGCCCAAAAACCACCTAGCTGTTATTAGGGATTCTGCTGTGAAATCCCCAAGGCAAAGGGAAATACTCACCGCCTGCTGACTTCCCCCTTTGCCACAGCCACAGGGCTTGCTTTTCCACCCTCTCTAAGTTGATGTCCCTCATGGAGATCTGCCAAGTTGGGCTGTGTGTCTGTCTCATATTGCCCCAGCAGCACACACACAGAATCCTGGAAGATAACTTGAATGTAAATCTAAATGTATATAAACTATTACAGATAGTGTTGCCCCAGTTGTGAAGATTTCCCAACTGGGGAATGCAATTTTAAATAATAATGATGTGGTAGGGGTAACTGCGGGACCGGGGGGGGGGGGGAAATAGGTTTAGCCCTGCTTTGTTTGGGAGCAAGTGTATCCAAGGGAGAACTGATGTTGTTAATTTGATTGTTAGTACACAGCTTCTGATGTTGTTAATTTGATTGTTAGTACACAGCTTTTGAGAGCCAATCAGAACAGTCCATCTGATATTATCTGAAGGGACAAACACGAATATTTTTCATGTACAATACCAGATCATATGGTTTTTGTTTAATCAGTACAGTATTCATCCAAAAAAAAAAAAAAAGAGCACACATGCTCAGAAACAAAAAAAAATACATTAAAATACAATACAACATATTACATCACTTCCACAGTTGCATTTTAAGAATTTTAAGGAAGTTTAGTAACCTCTTCATTTTCAATATGAGACTACCATGCAAAAAAAAAAAAAGAACAATCATTCATCCGATATCCTCATCATGTGTATGAGGCTTTATCCAGATTGTGGCTGATAAGATTGCATTCCACCGCCAGGTGGGCAATGTGTTCCATCAGAGAGGATCTTCAGCCCTCAATGGCTTCAAGGATGGCTGGAGTATTTTATGCCTCTAAGGATCTCTTGGAATCCAGAGGTATCAGTTCTGGTGGGGAGAATGGCATGAATGGAAAGTTCTGTGCGCTGCCATCGTGAATCTGCTTCTCAATAGGCAAGATGGTAACTGTGCATGCTGCTTTGGTACTAGAACATGGCTTCTGGAGCTGTATTGTACCAGGCTGACATTTGGTGGGTATTCAGTCTTGTTGCAGGCTGTGCAAGGGAATCCCCTAGAGGTAAGCACTGAGACAGTGGTGTTCCTAAATCACTTCAAGATTTTGTAAGGATGGCGGAAACTCCCCCGAGTGACATCTGCACCCTTTTTCATCCTGGCCATGTCCCTGGCTCTTTACTCTTTTTGTGGGAGCATTAATCATGTTGGTCCAACCCAGGGTTACACCGCTCTGACAGAGGAAGCCGAATAATGAGCTAAATACCAGCACACCTATTCCAGGTGCTAAGGCTCAGGATGTCCCTCCCACATCCAAACTTGAGAGAACATGTAAGGTAGGATGGATTTCTAACCTCTGCACAAGAATTCCACAAGGCATGAACTATAGGTATGATGCTGATTTGTTATTACAATAACTCATGCAATTATGACTATCTGTTGCATCTTATCAATTTTTTATATAGGTGCATTTATTATAATTTTTTTTTACCTTTATTGTCTTTTCTGATTTTTTCTTTTCTTTTAATAGTATGTTGTGTATCGCTCTTCCTTGGGAGTATACATGTATAAAGGTGTTTTTCATCTGTCCTAATTAATGGTATCACCTAATTGGAGGGAGAGGATCACATCATCCTTTTACCTTGTGTATGTATGTTATGTGTTTATTCTTTGGATATGCTGTGAACAAGGCTCACGCTGAAACGCGTCTTCAAATTATTTTATACATGATTATATGAAAATAAAGATTTAAAGACTGAGCTTCCAGAAGCGTCGGCTCTTCAGTATCTTACATGATTAATCATGTTGGAAGAGATGTAGAAATTTGAACCAGTCATATGCTGGTTATTGTGTTGTTCCTAGCATAAAGTGTTAGTCTATTGGTCTCTAAGTCTTTCTTCATGTAGAGAGAAGTTGTTTCACGGTTATACAGTTTATTGTCTCCTTCCATTCCATTTGTTACTTAGAGCAGGGTACCCTCAGTTCTGGTGTGCAATTTTTGTACAGCTGTTACTAGTGATTAGTGTTGAGCGAACCCGGACTGTAACGTTCGGGTCCGTACCGAACTTTCGGGTGTCCGTGGCACGGACCCGGACCCGGACATTTCAAAAATCGTTCGGGTTCGGTCCGGGGTTCTGCTATTTTACTCCACGTGTTGAGAAGCTGCAGGGCAGCCAATCAACAAGCGTTTCACTGGTTTGCCCTTAGAAGCCATCACAGCCATGCCTACTAATGGCATGGCTGTGATTGGCCGGTGCATCATGTGACCCAGCCTCTTTATAAGCTGGAGTCACAGTGCTGCAGTCACATGCTCCTTGGGTTAGTGTAGGGAAAAGTAGCTGACGGCGTGAGGGACAGATTTCAGCCATTTTAAGACCTGATCCTGCATCCTGAGATAGATTACTTTACTACTGCTGTCTGTGCTGTTGCTCTGAGGACAGATAGCAGAAATTAGAGATTTCACATACCGCTGCTTTGAGTTGCAGATCAAG
>BLSH010143076.1:46850-61846 GCA_018402905.1 Glandirana rugosa | reverse complement strand
CTGGTGAAGAGTCAGTCGGGTGGACTGGTGAAGAGTCAGTCAGGTGGACAGGTAAAGAGTCAGCCGGGTGGACTGGTGAAGAGCCAGTCGGGTGGACTGGTGAAGAGTCAGTTGTGTCGACTGGTGAAGAGTCAGTTGGGTGGACTGGTGAAGAGTCAGCTGGGTGGACTGGTGAAGAGTCAGTCGGGTGGGCTGGTGAAGAGTCAGTTGGGTGGGCTGGTGAAGAGTCAGTCGTGTGGACTGGTGAAGAGTCAGTTGGGTGGACTGGTGAAGAGTCAGTCGGGTGGGCTGGTGAAGAGTCAGTCGGGTGGGCTGGTGAAGAGTCAGTTGGGTGGGCTGGTGAAGAGTCAGTCGTGTGGACTGGTGAAGAGTCAGTCGGGTGGACTGGTGAAGAGTCAGTCAGGTGGACAGGTAAAGAGTCAGCCGGGTGGACTGGTGAAGAGCCAGTCGGGTGGACTGGTGAAGAGTCAGTTGTGTCGACTGGTGAAGAGTCAGTTGGGTGGACTGGTGAAGAGTCAGCTGGGTGGACTGGTGAAGAGTCAGTCGGGTGGGCTGGTGAAGAGTCAGTTGGGTGGGCTGGTGAAGAGTCAGTCGTGTGGACTGGTGAAGAGTCAGTTGGGTGGACTGGTGAAGAGTCAGTCGGGTGGGCTGGTGAAGAGTCAGTCGGGTGGGCTGGTGAAGAGTCAGTTGGGTGGGCTGGTGAAGAGTCAGTCGGGTAGACCTGACTGACTCTTCACCAGTCCACACAACTGACCCACTTCACCAACTTCACCAACCGGCCTTGGCTTGGTATCAAGAGATCCCCAAATCTTTTTATTAAAGGGGTTGTAAACCCTCAAGGTGCATTCTATGCATTAAGGTGAAAAACATTTTCACCTGCGGCAGCCCCCTCAAGCCCCCCTTTACTTACCTGTTCCCAAAACTAACCCACGGCGGGGACAAGCCTCGCAGCTCAACCGAGCTGCTCTGGTTCTCATTGGCTGGATTGATAGCTGGGGAGCCATTGGCTCCCGCTGCTGTCAATCAAGTCCAGTGACCCAGGAGCCGGGGGGGGCGGGGCCGAGTCCTGCTGTTTGTGTAAATACATGCAACAGCAGGAATCGGGAGTGCGTCTGCGCGGGTGACCCCAGGGAAGCCTGGTGGGCACTCGAGAAGAGGAGGAGCCCGGAGCACCACTGGAGAACCCCAGAAGATGGGGTTAGGGGCCACTCTGTGCAAAAGCTCTGCACAGAGGAAGTGAGTATAACATGTTTGTAATTTTTTCGAGCCTTTGCAATCACTTTAAATGATTGAACAGTACTGACTGGCATATGCAGGGCTTTGGATATCTTTTTATAACTTTTTCCATCTTTGTAAAGTTTCATTACCTTGTTACGCAGGTCTTCTTATTGTTCTTTCCTGCTCCCCATGGCTTAGTATCTAGCCTGCTTAGCGCATCCAAGTTAGAGCTAACAAACTCATTGACTATTTATACACAGACACTGATTGCAATTTAAAAAGCCACACATGTGGGAAATGAACCTTTAATAGCTATTTTAACCTGTGTGTGCCACCTTCTGTGTCTGTACCAAGGCCAAACATTCCAGGGTATGTAAACCTTTCATCGGGGCCATTTTGGGTGATTTATGTTATCATTATGATTTTAAAAGGAGTCAAAATACTATGTGATAATAAATGGCTTCATGTGATCACTATCCAGTTCTTTGGCATGATCAGTCATAATTTCAATACAAATGCCAAAATTTCACAATTTCTGCAAGGGTATGCAAACTTTTGAGCAGGACTGTACATAAGAGGATGTCCCTGAGGTTGCTGCAATCAAGTGAGCATCCCATAACCTCCCATCCCTTTCTAAGTTATTAACCCTCAATAAATAACAAAAAAACAAAGCCTCTGGGTGCTTGTGAAGTATCAGTGGGGAAAGTGGGGGATCCCTGTTCATCAGCAGTCCCTATGGGGGTGCTACAATTGCATCAGCTGGTATTAATGTTGGGGGTTATTATTATGCCCACTGGCACATGCTGGGGGTTATTATTGTGCCACCTGACACTGATGCTGGGGGTTATTATTGTGCCACCTGACATCATTAGTGGGTTTATTGTATTCCTATTTTCTCTACAGCGTGCATTGCAAGAAAATGAAGCAGGACCACATTTTGTTATAGTCCATTACATTGTGCACAGGCGCCTAACTCATCACATGGCACCTCAACGCATGCACATTTCCCATTGTGTTGACCCCCCAGTGCTCTAGATGTTCAATTCCTTTGCTCTCTATTTTGCGCTGCCTTCTCCATCCTTCTGTGGGCTTCCTTGTGATTGGCTGCTCCCTCTGACACTGACTTGTGAGTAATAAACCCTGGGCGAGGGGTGGAGGTGCAGTTTGGCATCTTCTTTGCCCTGGCCACTAGAGATTTCTTCTCACTTCCTGTTTTGGCTTTGGGACAGGAAGTGAAGGGAAATCTCCCCAATGGGCATAGCTCCCAACTGTCCCTGATTTGGAACAAACTCCCTCTTTCCTCCTCATTTGCACCTCATGTATCCACAGTATATACTTAGACTCCGACATCTTTCATTGGTGACGCTTTACCCCGTGATAAGATCTTGGCAGCTTTGGTAACATGGTGCTGTTTCTCTGGGATGTGCCAACCGTAAACTAGGCACTCCTTAGACTCCCACTTCTACCAATGGTGATGCATGGTCTGCACTTTACCCCATGATAAGATCTTGGAATATTTTTAGTAACATTGCTGTTTCTCTGGGGGGGTGCCAACCAGAGACCCAGGACATCTTAGGCTCCCACATCTACCACCGTACCCAGTGATTGGTTGGTAACATGGCTCTATTTCTGAAAGACATGCCGACCATAAACCAAGCACATATTAGACTCTCACCTCTACCACTGGTGATGCATTTACCCTCTGGTAACAGGGGTCTCTTCTTCTGGCATGTGCCAACTGGAAATCATACATGCAATGTACACAGGGTAAGAAAAAAGTGCAGCGCTGAAACACATAAGATATTCAAATTTCAATAGATAAATATAAACCATGAAAACATGTCCATCATTGTCACACAAATCTAAGTGAAAAGTGTTCAAAGGGAAAAAGAGAAAAAAAGGCACCCCCACATTCACATTGGTGTGTACAGGGCAGCCATCCGAAATCACACTTACCCTTTACACAGCTTTAGGCCTGGGCCCCTCCAAGCCTGACCACTAACATTCCCCAGGGCCCATCCACTGGTGTCCCACCAAAACCTGCCCACTGGCCATCCCACTGAGCCCCATCCCATGTCCTCCTCCTTCTCCATCCCATGTCCTCCTCCTCTAGTCCCATCTCCCCTATCTCATGTCCTCCTCTTCCAGTCTCATTTCCCCCATCCCATGTCCTCCTCCCCCCCCCATGTCCTCTTCCTCCTCCAGTCCCATCTCCTCCATCCCATGTCCTCCTCTGCCAGTCTCATTTCCCCCATCCCGTGTCTTCCTTTTCCTCCACCCCATGTCCTCTTCCTCCTCCAGTCCCATCTCCTCCATCCCATGCCCTCTTCCAGTCCCATCTGCTCCATCCCATGTCCTCCTTCTCTAGTCCCATCCCCCCACCCCATGTCCTCCTTCTCCTCCACCCCATGTCCCCTTCCTCCTCCAGTCCCATCTCCTACATCCCATTTCTTCCTCCAGTCCCATGTCCTCCATCCCATGTCCTCCTCTTCCAATCCCATCTCCCCCATACCATGTCCTACTTCTCCTCCATCCCATGTCCTCTTCCTCCTCCAGTCCCATCTCCTCCATCCCATGTCCCCCTCCTCCAGTCCAATCTCTCCCATCCCACGTCCTCCTTCTCCTCCATCCCATGTCCTCCTCTTTCAGTCTCAACTCCCGCATCCCATGTCCTTCTCCTTCTCACCCTATGTCCTTCTCCTCTAGTTCCATCACCATTATCCCATATCCTCCTCCATCCCATGTTTTCCTCTTCCAGTGCCATCTCCTCCATCCCATGTCTTCGGTAGGGACACATCAATGGATTCTGTCTATTAGACCTGCACTTGTCCATGGATATATTAGTGCATAAGGCTTCAGTCTTAGCCCCTTGCCCCCTCATGAAGTACCCCATCTCTCCTGGTGCCTAAGGATGAGGATGGCGGCCAGCAGCTGCCCACACAGGACCAGCAGTCTCCCACCTCATGTCTCCTCCTGCTTCTCTCTCCTCTCAGCCGCTCCGCCACACTCACCAGTTGTTGGGGCAATGCCATGATTTCTCCTTACTGGCTCCCCACTGATTGGATGCCCCAGGATGAGCTCCTGCTGCAATTGGCAGAGTGGGGAGGTGGGCGGAGATGAGTACCTACCACATGTGTCAATCATCCAGCCTGCAGGCAACGGATATAAATACCTCTGGCCAAGGCCTGGGCCCCTCAGGATGCCAGGATGCCTGGGCCCCCTACATGTGTATGGGCTGTCCCCCCCTGGTGGCGGCCCTGGTGTGTACATAAACCTTACCAAATGTATATGACCTTCAATGGAATGGAAACCTGGATGGATGAGACGTGCATGCGTAAGCTCCAGGCCCCGACAAGGCTCCCTGTGTACTGCAGACCTACCTCTATATAAGAGTCTTCACAATGCAAGAACAAGCAATTTAATGGATAGATGAGGGGCAGGTGACTGGAGGAACCCAACCCTCCTTAAAGGTACAGGGACAGACTGGAGTGATTTGTATGCATAGAATGGACGGGGACCATTGGATAGATTGATGCTGGTAGCACCATCAGCGTTATTAGACCTTTCCTTGATTAGGGGTCCTATGCATTCGGTGAGGTTTAGCCACACACTGATGTGAATGTGGAGGTGACTTTCTTTTCCTCATTGGTGGAAGATCTTTAGCTGAAGATTCCGCTGGTTGTTTTTTGGAAGTTGTTTTTTCACATTTTTTCATTTCACTTTTCCCTTGGATTTGTGTGATAATGATGGACCTTTTCTGATGACTTATATTTATCTATCACATGTTTAATACCAGAGTGCTGCACTTTTTTTACACTATTGTTTTGGGTTGGCATCTTAACCCTGAGGCCCGCTTCACACTGCCCTATGACTTTGCCCTGCGACCTCCTTCCAACGTGATCCGACTGGGATGCTATTTAGGGCTGAAATTGCCGCAAGTCAGACCAAAGTAGTGCAGGAACCTTTTGTAAAGTTGAGGCGATTTGAAGTATTAGTGTAGCCATGAGCTCCCTCAGGAGTGGCTGGTAGTTGTGGTCCACCTGCCCGCTGCCCTCTATCACACGATTTCCACACCCGGAGTCACTGAACAGGCCGGTACTTTGTGTTGTTGTTTTATTTAGGGGTTGGACTTGGATAGGGATGACTGTGGGATGCCCAGTAATTGAACACGGGACCCCCTATATACACCTCCGGTATCTACACTTCTCCTCCAGCACACTACCTGCTGACCGTTAATCTTCTCTCTCCAGCACTCACTTGCCAACGGTTACACTGCTTTCTCCCTGGAAATTGATCAGACCTCTATGAAACCTCTTCTTCACCACATCTAGCACATGGTGAGGCCGACTGCAGCCACTAGCAAGGCCTCAGAACCACCCTTTGTGGGTAAGAATCACAGGTTTCCATCTGTGAAACCATGGACCCTCTCTTGTGTGGCTAAGTACGTTGGTGTTGGCTGGGCCTTGGATGAACTACAACTCCCAGCCCATCCATCTTTCAGACCCATCTGGCCTGTGCTGCGGTCTAATAGCTCTCCTTCCCCTTGGTTGTCTCCTCCCGGCCTCTACAAACGGCTTGCTCTCCTCACAGGCTGTCCCAGCTTTCCCAACTCCCGCTCCTGGCTGCACCCAAGCCCCAGGCCTCAGGTTCACCCCCCCCCCCCAGACTGGGGACTCCCCTCCCAACTCCCAGGCGAGGCCTAATCTGCATCTCCTGCTACATCCTCATCTCTTCCACCCAACACTCTCCTGACACCTGCTGGCAGATAGCTGTATTTAAGGAGGCCTGCCCCCTGCCCAATCTAGCTTATGGATTGGTCAGGGCCCCTTCTCATACATCAGGAAGTGACACCTCCTCATCCATCCCCCCTTCTAGAGCTTTCCCAGCTCAAGGGGAGGAATCTCCAAGAAGTGTCCCTTCCCTCCATCTCCAGCCCCTCCCTTGAGCCACTCCCCAGCCCAGAGCAAAAGCACCTACACTATGGGGGCGCTACATTCGTTAAGATGGATCTCATTGGGAAACAGTGAGTTGGACACGTCAAGCGACTTGAGGTCTCACACGTCAACCCAAGCCTAAGGCTCCATGTACAGTAGCAGCCAGTGGCAGGTGCTCGTTATTTTGGTGGAGGGCGGCAAACAAACCTGCCCCCCTCACCGCTGCCACAAGCCCCCCCCGGGGGGAGATGGACTGGTAAAGCGGCGACCCCCCCTCCCCGTGGGAGATGGACTGGTAAAGCGGCGACCCCCCCCTCCCTGTGGGAGATGGACTGGTAAAGCGGCGACCCCCCCCCCTCCTCGGGGGGAGATGGTCTGGTAAAGCGGCGACCCCCCCCTCCTCGGGGGGAGATGGACTGGTAAAGCGGCGACCCCCCCCCCCTCCTCGGGGGGAGATGGACTGGTAAAGCGGCGACCCCCCCCTCCCCGTGGGAGACAGAGGGGAAAGCAGCATTCGGAGGTCTTACCGTTAGGGGGCAGATGTGTTCCGGGGTGAGATGTGAGATGAACTTACCAAGGGAAGAGCCGGGGCTTCTCCTCCGGGGTTGGGTCCTAAGACTCCCTGGCCAATCGGGTCTCAGGACCGGTCCTGATCGGTTGGGAGGGGAATCAGGTAGACAATAGCGAATATTATTGTCACACAACTGGGGGAGCGCAGACCCTTTTTTGAAGCCAATTAGAGCCTCCGGCAAAAAAAACCCCAGTAAAATCGCATGTGCAAAACGCAAAATGCACTGCAAATGGATCAGAACCTCCCTCAGCCTTCCTCTTCTGAGCGCGGCAGAATTGGAGCGTTTTGACCGCCAACCGCAGGAAAATGCAAAATCGGAGAACGCGGCCACAGCAAATCACGGCCAATTATACATGAAGCCGGTTGGCTGATTGTTTTCTTTGCACCTAAGCACAGGGTTTCTCCATTGTACATGGGGGAGGGGGGGGGTCGCACATCGATCTGCGCCCAATGTTACGTCTCCCAGCGACCTTATCTATGGTAACATCTTTATTGTGAATAAGAAGTGAAGTTCTGAAATGATCACACAGAGAGCGGTGATGGATAATCTGCCGGTCGGTGAGTAATAAAGCACGACGGCATCATTATTTCTGCTGAGTCCTGTCGGAAATTACAACCCGCAGATTAACGACCCTTCTAAGTTCTGATGAATTTCTTCTTAATAACAGAAAGATTGGCTGTGAAGTCACGGAAGGGGCGGCTCGCTGGCTGCACTTTGCTCAGCCGGCTTCGTTTTAAGCAAATCTTTTGTCCGATGCGATGAAAGTCCCGGCGCAGAGCTGCGAATAAAAGACTTCTAGGGGTGCTTCTGAGGAGCTTCGAAATAGCGGCTCGTCCATCGGACCGCCGAGGACTCTGTATAGATTATATATTCTCTATAACATTTGCTTAACTACTTCCTTCCCAGAGAGTTTTTTCCTCCTATTTTTTAGAGATGTTCATTTCTCAATCTTTTAGCTTTTGTAGTCTACCCTAATATACCGTATGTGACAAAAGTAAGTACACCCTCCCATCATGTGACAACACTGAAGAGCTGACACTTTGCTGCAATGTAAAGTAGTGAGTGTACAGCTTGTATAACAGTGTAAATTTACTGTCCCCTCAAAATAACTCAACACACAGCCATTAATGTCTAAACCACTGGCAACAAAAGTCAGTACACCCCTAAGTGAAAATGACCAAATTGGGCCCAATTAGCATTTTTCCCTCATGTGACTCAGTAGTGTTACAAGGTCTCAGGTGTGAATGGGGAGCAGGTGTGTTAAATTTGGGGTTATCACTCTCACTCTCTCATACTGGTCACTGGAAGGACAACATGGCACCTCATGGCAAAGAACTCTCTGAGGATCTGGAAAAAAGAATTGTTGCTCTACATAAAGATGGCCTCTAGGCTATAAGAAGATTGCCAAGACCCTGAAACTGAGCTGCAGCACGGTGGCCAACACCATACAGCGGTGTAACAGGAGAGGTTCCACTCAGAACAGCGCCTCGCCATGGTCGACCAAAGAAGTTGAGGGCCATGGTCAGCGTCATATCCAGAGGTTGTCTTTGGGAAATAGACGTATGAGTGCTGCCAGCATTGCTGCAGAGGTTGAAGGTGTGGGGGGTCAGCCTGTCAGTGCTCAGACCATACGCCGCACACTGCATCAAATTGGTCTGCATGGCTGTCATCCCAGAAGGAAGCCTCTTCTAAAGATGATGCACAAGAAAGCCTGCAAACAGTTTGCTGAAGACAAGCAGACTAAGGACATGGATTACTGGAACCTTGCCCTGTGGTCTGATGAGACCAAGATAAACTTATTTGGGTCAGATGGTGCCAAGCGTGTGTGGGGGCAACCAGGTGAGGAGGACAAAGACAAGTGTGTCTTGCCTACAGTCAAGCATGGTGGTGGGAGTGTCATGGTCTGGGGCTGCATGAGTGCTGCCGGCACTGGGGAGCTACAGTTCATTGAGGGAACCATGAATGCCAACATGCACTGTGACCTACTGAAGCAGAGCTTCCCCTCCCTTCAGAGACTGGGCCGCAGGGCAGTATTCCAACATAACGACCCCAAACACCTCCAAGACGACCACTGCCTTGCTAAAGAAACTGAGGGTAAAGGTGATGGACTGGCCAAGCATCTCCAGCCCTAAACCCTATTGAGCATCTGTGGGGCTCCTCAAACGGAAGGTGGAGGAGCGCAAGGTTTCTAACATCCACCAGCTCTGTGATGTCATCATGGAGGAGGGGAAGAGGACTCTAGTGCCAACCTGTGAAGCTCTGGTGACCTCCATGCCCAAGAGGGTTAAGGCAGTGCTGGAAAATAATGGTGGGAACACAAAATATTGACACTTTGGGCCCAATTTGGACATTTTCACTTAGGGGTGTACTCACTTTTGTTGCCAGCGGTTTAGACATTAATGGCTGTGTGTTGAGTTATATTGAGGGGACAGTAAATTTACACTGTTATACAAGCTGTACACTCACTACTTTACATTGTAGCAAAGTGTCAGCTCTTCAGTGTTGTCACATGATGGGAGGGGTGTACTTACTTTTGTCAGATACTTTATATATATATATGGCGGGTAAAATAAGTGCTGAACACGTCACCATTTTTCTATGAAAATCTATTGGTAACAATCCATACATACAAAGACACCAAAACAAATACGTTCAGAAATGAATTTACAGTGCCTGGGAAAAGTATTCATACCCCTGAGACCCCCCATGTTCTCAGGTTATCAATGTATTTTATTGGGATTTTATAGACGACACAAAGGGGCTCATAATTGTGAGGTGGAAGGAAAATGATAAATGATACAAATAAATCTGTGAAAAGTGTGGGGGGCATTTGTATGGCGCCCCCCGGAGTCAATACTTTGTAGAAGCGCCTTTCCCTGCAATTACAGCTGCAAGTCTTTTTGGGGAAGTCTCTGCCAGCTTTGCCCATCTAGAGAGGGCATTTCTGCCCATTCTTCTTTGCAGAATCCCCCAAGCACTGTCAGATTGGATGGAGGGCGTCTGTGATCAGCAATTTTCAAGTCTTGCCATAGATTCTCCATGGGATTTAGGTCTGGACTGTGACTGGGCCATTCTAACCCATGAATGTGCTTTGATCTAAACCATTCCATTGTAGCTCTGGCTGGATGTTGAGGGTCGTTGTCCTGCTGGAAGGGGAACCCCCGCCCCGGTCTCAAGTATTTTCCAGACTCTAACAGGTTTTCTTCTAAGATTGCCCTGTATTTGGCTCCATCCATCTTCCCATCAACTCTGACCAGCTTCCCTGTCCCTGCTGAAGAAAAGCATCCCCACACCATGAAGCTGCCACCACCATGTTTCACGGTGGGGATGGTGGGTTCAGGGGGATGGGCAGTGTTAGTTTTCTGCCACGCATTGCGTTTTATTTTTAGGCCAAGAAGTTGAATTTTGGTCTCATCTGAGCAGAGCCCCTTCTTCCCCATGTTTGCTGTGCCCCCCATGGCTTCTCACAAACTGCAAACGGGACTTCTTATGGATTTCTTTCACCAATGGCTTTCTTCTTGCCGCTCTTCCATAAAGGGCAGATTTGTGGAGAGCACAACTAATAGTTGTCCTGTGGACAGATTCTCCCACAGCGGCGGCTGGTGTATAAGGGGCGCTTGGGCGCCGCCGCTGAGAAGGCTCCTTGCTGTCAGCTGACAGCAAGTAGTGAGCCGATTGGTCAGCCATTAAAGTCTATGTGTGTGCGCTGAGCAAGCGCACATACATAGACCGATTGGCTGCCCCCTGAGCCATCAGAGCCAATGGCTCTCTGTCATTGGATGCTGTTGGCGGGGGCGGGACTACGGTGGACGTGCTGGCTGTGTGATCACGCAAGCACAGCACTCCCCGGGACTTCCGCGCAGACCATCCACGAGGAGAGAAGGACAGTCCTCTGCCAGCTGTCTGCACACTGCCAGCCCGCTCTCCGCATGCCGATCTCTGTACACTGCCAGCCTGCCTTTTAGATGGGGTAAGTGCAGGACTTGTCCCGACCTTGGGTGGGGGGGGGGCTGGTGCTGGTGACTGTGTACCCTACGTGGGGCTCTGTATACTGCTACCTGGCACCCTGTATACTGATATCTGGGACTCTGTATATTGCTACCTGAGACTCTGTATACCCTACCTGGGACCCCTGTATACTGCTACCTGGTACCCCTGTATACTGCTACCTGGGGCTCTGTATACCCTATCTGGGACCCCTGTATACTGCTATCTGGGGCTCTGTATACCCTATCTGGGACCCCTGTATACTGCTATCTGGGACCCCTGTATACTGCTACCTGGCACCCTGTATACTGGTACCTGGGGCTCTGTATACCTTTTCTGGGACCCCTGTATACTGCTATCTGGGACCCCTCTATACTGCTATCTGGGATTCCTGTATACTGCTATCTGGGACCTTGTATACTACTACCTGGGGCTATGTATACTGCTATCTGGGACCCCTGTATACTGCTACCTGGGACCCTGTATACCGCTACCTAGGACCCTGTATACTGCTACCTGGGGCTCTGTATGCTGCTACCTGGGACTGTATACTGTATACCCTATCTGGGACCCTGTATACTGATATATGGTGATTCTGTATACTGCTACATGGCACCCTGTATACTGATACCTGGGACCCTGTATACTGCTACCTGGGACCCTGCATACCCTATCTGGGACCCCTGTATACTGCTATCTGGGACCCCTGTATACTGCTACCTGGGACCCTGTATACTGCTACCTGGGACCCTGTATACTGCTATCTGGGACCCTGCTATATGGTGACTCTGTATACTGCTATGTGGTGACTCTGTATACTGCTATATGGCGACTCTGTATACTGCTATGTGGTGACTCTGTATACTGCTATCTGGTGATGCTGTATATACCACTATCTGGTGATGCTGGGCTGTATACTCCTGACACAAGGGGTGGGAACTATAAGGGGTGGGGCTTATGAGAAGTGGGAGGGGTCAAAAAGGAAGGGCGGGGTCTGGTGCCCCCCATCCTAAAATTTCTCCCACCTGAGATGTGGATCTCTGCAGCTCCTCCAGAGTCACCATGGACTCTTGGCTGCTTCTCTGATGAATGCTCTCCTTGCTCGGCCGGTCAGTTTAGGGGGACGGCCATGTCTTGGTAGGTTGGCAGTTGTGCCACTCTTTCCATTTTCCGATGATGGATTGATCAGTGAGATGTTCAAAGCTTGGGAGATTTTATTATAACCCAACCCTGCTTTATACTTCTCCACAACTGTCTGGTGTGTTCCTTGGCCTTCATGATGCTGTTTGTTCACTAAGGTTCTCTAACAAACCTCTGAGGGCTTCACGGAACAGCTGTATTTATACTGAGATTAAATGACACACAGGGGGGCTCTATTTACTAATTAGGTGACTTCTGAAGGCAATTGGTTCCACTAGACTTTAGTTAGGGGTATCAGAATAAAGGGGGCGCCATACAAATGCCCCCCACACTTTTCACAGATTTATTTGTATCATTTATCATTTTCCTTCTACTTCACAATTATGAGCCACTTTGTGTCGTCTATCACATAAAATCCCAATAAAATACATTTACGTTTTTGGTTGTCACATGACACATGTGAGGAATGACAAGGGGTATGAATACTTTTTCGAGGCACTGTGTGTGTAATAAAATGGAAGGACACCGGGAAAAAGTATTGAACCCGCTAACTGAAATGTATTTAATACTCGGTACAAAATCCTTTGTTGGTAATGACGGCTTCAAGACGCAGTCTCCTGTATGGAGGAGCGAGTCACATGCATGGCTCAGGTGTGATTTTGGTCTTCAAGTCTTGGAGGTTCCGTGGACCTCTTCTATGAACTCCGATCTTTAGTTCTCTCCATAGATTTTCTATTGGATACAAGTCAGGTGATTGGCTGGGCCATTCTAGCAGCTGTATTTTCTTTCTCCTGGGCTTTGTGTTTGGAATCATTGTCCTCCTGAGTTGTCCTCCTGAGATGTCCTCCTGAGAAGTCCTCCTGAGAGGTCCTCCTGAGATGTCCTCCTGAGAGGTCCTCCTGAGATGTCCTCCTGAGAAGTCCTCCTGAGATGTCCTCCTGAGAGGTCCTCCTGAGATGTCCTCCTGAGAGGTCCTCCTGAGAGGTCCTCCTGAGAGGTCCTCCTGAGATGTCTTCCTGAGATGTCCTCCCTCATTTCAACTTCATCATCCTTGGAAGATGGCAGCAGATTTTTATCACCATTCATCCTTCCATCAATGATATGAAGTCTGCTGAAAAACAGCCCCACCCACACCATGATGTTCTCCTGAGATGTCCCTCTGAGAGGTCCTCCTGAGATGTCCCTCTGAGAGGTCCTCCTGAGATGTCCTCCTGAGATGTCCTCCTGAGAGGTCCTCCTGAGATGTCCTCCTGAGATGTCCTCCCGAGAAGTCCTCCCGAGAAGTCCTCCTGAGAAGTCCTCCTGAGAGGTCCTCCTGAGATGTCCTCCTGAGATGTCCTCCTGAGAGGTCCTCCTGAGAGGTCCTCCTGAGATGTCCTCCTGAGATGTCCTCCTGAGAGGTCCTCCTGAGATGTCCTCCTGAGATGTCCTCCCGAGAAGTCCTCCCGAGAAGTCCTCCTGAGATGTCCTCCTGAGAGGTCCTCCTGAGATGTCCTCCTGAGAAGTCCTCCTGAGAGGTCCTCCTGAGATGTCCTCCTGAGATGTCCTCCTGAGAGGTCCTCCTGAGAGGTCCTCCTGAGATGTCCTCCTGAGATGTCCTCCTGAGATGTCCTCCCTCATTTCAACTTCATCATCCTTGGAAGATGGCAGCAGATTTTTCTCACCATTCATCCTTCCATCAATGATATGAAGTCTGCTGAAAAACAGCCCCACCCACACCATGATGTTCCCACCCCCAAACCTCACTGTTGGTATGGGGGTGTTGTGCCATGTGACCTCCAAACATGGTGTGTATTATGGGCTCCAAAGAGTTCCATTTTGGTCTCCTCTGAGCAGACGATATTCCCCCAGTATTTCTCAGGCTTGTCTAAATGTTGTGCAGCAAACTTTACCCGAACTTCACCATGCTTCTTCTTCAGCAATGGAGTGTTGAGTGGTGAGCTGCATACAGGCCATGGCGGGTGACTGCATTACTTATTGTGTGTCTGCTAATTCCAGGTCTTTCTGAAGCTCTACACAAGTGGTCCTTGGCTCTTGGACAATTCCTCTGTCAGAAATCTTGTGAGGAGCGCCTGGTCGTGGTCGGTTTATGATGCAATGATGTTCTTTCCACTTCCGGATTGTGGCCCCAACAGTGCTCACTGGAACATTCAGAAGTTTAGAAATCCTTCTGTAACCATCCGTCTGTTTTACAACAATGAGGTGGCGAAGGTCTTGAGAGAGCTCTTTGCTTTTACCCATCATGAGATGTTTCTTGTGTGACACCTTGGTAATGAGATGCCTTTTTATAGGCCATCGGTTAAGACTGAAGCGGCTGATATTAATTTGCACTGACAAGGGGCCGGATTGCTTCCTAATTACTGATAGATGTCAGCCGGTGTCTTGTCTTTCCGTGCCCTTTTGCACCTCCCTTTCTTCATGTGTTCAATACTTTCTCCCTGTGTCCTTCCATTTTATTACACAGAACTTCATTTCTGAACGGATTTGGTGTCTTTGTATGGAGTGCATGGATCGTCACCGACCTGTGGGGAACATTTCATGTCCATAGCAGCTTTACCAATAGATTTATCTAGAAAGATGGTGACGGGTTCCATACTTATTTTACCCGCTGTGGGTATACAGGACAGGTGGGGGTTTCATTCAGCGGCATATTTGGGTAAATCTATTGTTTCTTTAACGGTAGAACAGGGAAACATTTTCATGGAGTTTGCACCGTGCCAGATATTCACCCCGAAAATATAAATTGACAAAGTCTTCTGCTTCAACCAATAACCGACATTTACAGCTGGTGGGTGGCTCCCCCAGGCACCGCGGTCATACCCATACATTGCAGTGCTCATGCCCACCGCGCGCCCCCTCTGCGGCTCTGCAGCCATCGCTGTGCAGTCACATAGTAAACAATCCTTATGAAGGGAATCCATCCATGACATCATTGTTTACTAATGTGTGTGAGCTGTGATTGGTCACCAGTGGTCACATGGTACCTGGGCCAATCAATGCACCCTGTACCGTGTGATTGCTGTGGGTTAATCACAGCATCACAATAGTAAGCAATGAGTCATGAATGAAAGCTATAACAAGCAATCAAAGTGTAAAGAAAAAATCCCTGATCGGGGGGGGGGGGGGGGGGGGGGGGGGGGGGGGG
>BLSH010143069.1:897396-910951 GCA_018402905.1 Glandirana rugosa | reverse complement strand
TGGGTGACGGATGGGTGAGCATGGGTGACGGATGGGTGGACACGGATGGGTGAGCATGGTGACGGATGGGTGGACACGGATGGGTGAGCATGGGTGACGGATGGGTGGACACGGATGGGTGAGCACGGATGCATGGGTGACGGATGGGTGGACACGGATGGGTGAGCAGGGATGCATGGGTGACGGATGGGTGAGCACGGATGCATGGGTGGGCATGGATGTATGGGTGACGGATGGGTGGGCATGGATGTATGGGTGACAGATGGGTGGGCATGTATGTATGGGTGACAGATGGGTGGGCATGTATGTGTATGGGCATGTGTATGGGTGATGAGGGGGTCCCTGCCTGTCACATAGCGGTGCTGTGGGCACTTCAGATCCTGCCCACAGCACCGCTGCATCTCCTCTCTCCCCCCTCTCCCCCCTCCCCTGTCACACTGCACCGATCGGTGCGGAGAGGGGGGAGACAAGCCGGCACTTCCGCCGGCTTGTTTACATGTGATGCTCCGTCATTTGAAGGAGCGATCGCATGGTAAACGGCCGCTCCAAGCGGCCATTTACCGTGATCCGTGATGCGCCGGGTCTCATAGACCCGGCGGTCACGGATGCTCCCAGGTGCGCGCCCCAGGGGGCGCGCGGTTGTGGGAGGACGTTATATAACGTCCTCCCACAACAATGAGTGCCACTTGCCGACGTGTATCTACGATACACGGTCGGCAAGTGGTTAAATTTTACTGGAGCCGTGCCATACCAAGCTGACCAAGATTTTCCATAGACGCCATTGTTAAATGTTACAGGAGCAGTGCCATGCCAACCTGACCAAAATCTCTCAGGCGCCAATGCAAAATCGGATATGACATACAGCGTCGTGGCCCCTAAAGGAGGAAGTGAAATTAGATATAGGCATAAATCAGGTAAATAAACAGAAAAAAATAAATAAATTGTCAATTCATTTTAACCACGTGACCACCAAGGACGTACATTGACGTCCTTGACTTTTAGTGGTGATATCTGAATGGTGCCTGCAGCTGCAGGCACCATTCAGATATAGTTTTTTTCTCCTGGCGATTCTGAACAAGATAAAAGTAGTCTTAGCGGTGGATTCACTGCAAGATCACTTTTATCAGCGGCGGGAGAGGTGCCCCCCCTGCCGCTTTCCGGTCATCTCCGCCGCTTAACGGACCTGCCGGCAGCGGCGGAGATGATCCGATCCTCTCCCCCCAGTGTCCGGGATCCGACTGAGCGGCTGAAGCTGCTCACTCAGCTCCATAACACTGCAGGGCGGAAATGACGTCAGAAGTAAGTCAGAACGTCAGTTTGCATTTTAGTGTAAATATGAGATTTGAGGTCTTTTTGACCCCAGATCTCATATTTAGGGGGTCCTGGCATGCTTTTTTCTATTACAAGGAATGTTTACATTTCTTGTAATAGGACTAAAAGTGATGATTTTTTTTTTTTTTAAATAACAATGTAAAAGTAAAAAGCAAAATAAATAATTAAAAAAAAAAATTTAAAGTGCTCCGTCCCGCCGAGCTCGCGTGCAGAAGCGAACGTAATATATGTAAGTATACGTACATGTACATATGTAAGTCCCGCCCACATATGAAAACGGTGTTCAAACCACACATGTGAGGTATCGCCGCGATCGTTAGAGCGAGAGCAATAATTTTAGCTCTAGACCTCCTCTGGAACTCAAAACTACTAACCCGTAGAATTTTTTAAACGTTGCCAATGGAGATTTTTAAGTTGCAAGGTTTGTCGCCATTCCACGAGCGGACGCAATTTTGAAGCATGACATGTTGGGTATCATTTTACTCTGCATAACATTATCTTTCACAATATGGAAAAAAATGGCCTAACTTTACTGTTTTCTTATTTTTTAACTAAAAAAACTGAATTTATTTTTAAAAAAGCACGCTTGGAAGACCACTGCGCAAATACGGTGTGACATAAAGTTTTGCAATGACCGCCATTTTATTCTCTAGGTTGTTAGAAAAATATAATATATAATGTTTAGGGGTTCTAAGTAATTTTATAGAAAAAAAAATATTTTTAACTTGTAAACACTGAACCCAAAAAACAGGCTTGGTTAAAAAGTGGTTAAGGATGCACATTAGTGCTGCATGGTGAGGAGATGAACGGGCACTCCATGTAACCATGTGCAGGCAGTCTCATTCATATCTACTGGACACAGTGGCTGCTTCCAATCTGTCATCCAAGCAGGTGTAGGTGGATGTCCCCAAATGCACAATTCACAGACACACACCCACACACACACACACTTGTGCCCACACAGATGTGTCCCTGCAGCCGCTGCATCTCAACAGACAAGAATGGAACTGTCTGGTGTGTGAAGCTACTTGCTCATTCATAAGCTGAATCATAGTAAACTGTGTTTACTATGCCTCAGTGATGAATGGGCACAGGAGTGATTGTTACCGATTATTCAGGAAAAGAAGAGGCCAATAAATTCCCCCTGTGTGCCCGCATCAGCTGCCCACAGGAGAGGAGAGGAGAGGGGGGAAGCTGGCAGAGTGTGGAGGAAACGGGCACACAGGAGGCCCTGACAGCAGATGGAAGGGGTGCAGGTGCTAGAACCACTACCCTGCAGTGCAGCCGGAGGGAGAAGCTGACAGCATTGTAGGGGAAGGAAGAAAGGGATTGATGTCTGCAATAAGACAGTACAGCCAGCCTTCCTACTTAGCAGCTGCCTGGGCCCAGTACAGGAGGGTTGGCTGTACTGCCTTATCAGCAGCCCTGAGTGTCAGGACAGGTTTGATCATTGGAGGAGAGCAGGTTGAGTTCCCAGTATAGCTAGAGAATTGACCACGCTGTGCTCTCATGCTTAGTGTGGTCAGTTTTTAGTAGGAAAGCAGAGAGACTGCCAGGAACACCTGGGATTTCACACAAAGGAAGCAATACAAAGAGAACATGATACTTTTTCATACAAGAACATGGTATGGCAGGCACATACAGTTGTGCTCAAAAGTTTGCATACCCTGGCATAAATCATGACATTTTGGAATTAATATTGAAAATATGACTGATCATGCCAAAAAACTCTGTTTTATTTAAGGATAGTGATTATATGAAGCCATTTATTATCACAGTTGTTTAGATCCTTTTTAAATAATAATGATAACAGAAATCACCCAAATGGCCCTGATCAAAAGTTGACATACCCTGGAATGTTTGGTCTTGGTACAGACATACAAGGTGACACACACAGGTTATAATGGCAACTAAAGGTTAATTTCCCACATCTGTGGCTTTTTAAATTGCAATTAGTGTCTGTGTATAAATTGTCAAGGAGTTTGCTAGCTCTCACGTTAATGCACTGAGCAGACTTAGATACTGAGCCATGGAGAGCAGAAGATAAATGTCAAAAGACCTGCGTAACAAGGTAATGGAATTTTATAAAATGGAAAAGGATATAAAAAGATATTCAAAGTGTTACATTTGCCAGTAAGTACTGTTCAATCATTTATTAAGAAGTGAAAAATTCAGGGATCTCTTGATACCAAGTCAAGGTCAGGCAGACCAAGAAAGATTGCAGCCACAACTGCCAGAGGAATTGTTCGGGATAGAAAGAAAAAGGCAATTATGCTACATATGTATTGTTTTTAATATATGTGCTGAATGCATATCTTTTTAACATATATGAATGAAACTTGTTATTTTTTATTACTTCTGTATATTTTCTGTCTTGGGCACCGTCATAATCCCACTCCTCCCCCCCCCCCTTCCAAACCTGACATGACTATCAGGGATGAGGTGCCGGATAACTATAGCGTCACCATACCATCACAATTCACCAAGTGTGGAATAGTGTTTCACATTACATAACTGTTAATTTAAAAAGCCACGGATGCGGGAAATTAACCTTTAATTGCCATTATAACTAGAGTTGAGCGAACTCGGACTGTAAAGTTTGGTGTCAGTACCGAACTTTGAGGTGTCCAGGACCCGGACCCGAACCCGGACCTTTCAAAAAAAGCCCGGGTTCGTGTCCGGGGTTCTGGTAATTTTAATGAAAGTTCTGAAAATTGCTGTAAAAAAGTCCAGGAAGGTCCTAGAGGTCTGCAAAAGGAAGGAACATGGGGGTAAGGGTGGGACAAGTGTCCTACAAAGAAATGGGGACAGGGAAATAACTTTAAATATTTTAAAAAAAATAAAAACATAAAAAAACAAAAATGGAGGTGAATGTGGATCATCTTCAAACTGGGTCTGAAAAGTATCCAGATGGAATCGAGATGTTTGCAGAACAGTGATATGATATCACTGTTCTGCAAACATCTGCAAACTGGGTTTGAAACTATAGCAGAGCGAAACCATATACCTGTTCTTCTCTATGCTGTAGTTTCACACACACATTCCAGATGTGTGCAGAACAGATGTTCAGTTATTAGCGGCTATATTTAAAGTGACACACAGACTTTACAGATGTGTGCAGAACAGATGTTCAGTTATTAGCGGCAATATTTAAAGTGACACACAGACTTTACAGATGTGTGCAGAACAGATGTTGTTCAGTTATTAGCGGCTATATTAAAAGTGACACGCAGACTTTACAGATGTGTGCAGAAAAGATGTTCAGTTATTAGCGGCTATATTAAAAGTGACACACAGACTTTACAGATGTGTGCAGAACAGATGTTCAGTTATTCCCGGCTATATTTAAAGTGACACACAGACTTTACAGATGTGTGCAGAACAGATGTTCAGTTATTCCCGGTTATATTTAAAGTGACACATACAGTTTCCAGATGTTTGCAGAACAGTGATATGGGTTCTCCCGGCTTATTTATACTTTTTGGACACAGTTTGAAGATGATTTTAGAACAGTTATATGGCCTCTACCGTTAATTAATACTTTTCAGACCCAGTTTGAACATGATCCACATTCACCTCCATTTTTGCTTTTTTTAAGTTTTTATTTTTTTTTAAATATTTAAAGTTATTTCCCTGTCCCCATTTCTTTGTAGGTCACTTGTCCCACTCTTACCCCTATTTCCTTCCTTTTGCAGACCTTCCAGGACTATTTTACAGCCATTTTTGTGCCTAAAAGTCCGTGTCCCCATTGATTTCAATGGGGTTCGGGGTCCGGGACAAAGTTCGGGTTCTGTCCGGACCCGAACCCGGACTTTGTCCCGAAGTTCGGCCGAACCAGCAGAACCTGGTCTTCTAGAAGTTCGCTCAACTCTAATTATAACCTGTGTGTGTCACCTTGTATGAATGTACCAAGGCCAAACATTCCAGGGTATGTAAACTTTTGATCAGGGCCATTTGGGTGATTTCTGTTATCATTATTATTTAAAAAGGAGCCAAACAACTATGTGATAATAAATGGCTTCATATGATCACTATCCTTAAATAAAAGAGAGTTTTTTGGCATGATCAGTCATATTTTCAATATTAATGCCAAAATGTCATGATTTATGCCAAGGTATGCAAACCATGCGAATGAGACCCAACAAGGACCAGTGCACATGTCCACAGTCCATAGGTGTGCGCAGTCTAATGTATAAGGGTGTGCATCCTAAAGCTCAAACACGTGTGTGTGTCTACATATATATATATGACGCTGGCACATTGATCTCCCTGCCGGCACGAGGGGCGTGGTTTGACGGCATTCGTGAATGGCCACGTAATCTGAGTGGTCTGCCGGTTGGAGAAAACAACATAGCGACTGAGGCTTGCATCCGCAGCCTACTCAGCACCATCCACTGCGGGAGAACTCAGGAAGATGTCAGGCAAGAGGAAGGGATAATACCGGCCAAAGAAACTCATGGCCTTCTTCACAAAGCCAGTGCTGCAGGTCAGGGACATCCAAAATGACGCCACTGCGGCCACCACAAGCAGGGCCAACACAGACCTCCTGGATGACATCCCGGTAAATACATTCCACCCTTGCTATCCCCCAGAGACCAGGCATAAGGCAGCCCTGTATCAGGCAGCCCTGCAAAAGCTAGGATGCAGATGGATACATTGCCGCCATCCACACACAACGAGGCCCAGCCATTTAACCCCCTCCATTCCAACCAGGCCCTCCAATCTTCTATGGTAGCATTCCCCACCACAGGACAGCCTGTTTTGGACTTGACCTTAACCACTTTAAGACCGAGACTCTTTTTGGAGTTCGGTGGTTTTCAGTTAAAAACAGTTTTTTTTGCTATAAAATTACTTAGAACCCCCAAACATTATATATTTTTTTCTAAGACCCTAGAGAATAAAATGGCGGCCATTGCAAAACTTTATGTCACACCGTATTTGCGCTGCGGTCTTACAAGCGCGATTTTTTTTGAAAAAATTCCGTTTTTTTAGTTAAAAAATAAGACAACAGTAAAGTTAGGTCAATTTTTTCCATATTGTGAAAGATAATGTTACACCGAGCAAAATGATACCCAACATGTTATGCTTCAAAATTGCGTCCGCTCGCGGAATGGCGACAAACTTTGCACCATAAAAATCTCCATTGGCGACGTTTAAAAAATTCTACAGGTTAGCATTTTTGCGTTACAGAGGAGGTCTAGGGCTAGAATTATTGCTCTCGCTCTAACGATCGCGCCGATACCTCACATGTGTGGTTTGCACACCGTTTTCATATGTGGGCAGGACTTACGTATGCGTTCGCTTCTGCGCGCGAGCTCGCAAGGACGGTGCGCTTTAAAAAATTTTTTTTTTTTTAATTATTTATTTTACTTTTTAATTTTTATTTTTACAACTTTCTTTTTTAGAAAAAAAATTTTGATCACTTTTTTTCCTATTACAAGAAATGTAAACATTCCTTGTAATAGAAAAAAGCATGCCAGGACCTCCAAAATATGAGATCCGGGGTCAAAAAGACCTCAGATTTCATTTTTACACTTAAATGCATAAAAAAAAGAAAAAAAAAATTTGAAAAAAATGGCAGGGGAAAAAAAAAATGTCCCCTTTAAGAGCATTGGGCGGAAGTGACTTGTGACGTCGCTTCCGCCCAGCCATGTTATGGAGCCAGGTGAGCGGCTTCAGCCGCTCACTCGGCTCACGGTCACTGGGGGGGACAGACCCGATCATCTCCGCTGCTGCCGGCGGGTCCGGTAAGCGGCGTAGATGACCGGAAAGCGGCGGGAGGGGGGGCACCTCTCCCGCCGCTGATAAAAGTGATCTCGAGGCGAATCCGCCACTAAGACCACTTTTATCTTGCAGGGAATCGCCTGCAGAAAAAATAGATACCGGGGTTATGGTAGCTATCTGCTACCATAACAACGGTATTCCACTTCAAAGTATGATGGTCCGGAAGTGGTTAAAAGATATGCTCCTATCACTCCAGTCCTCTCTACTAACCAACCTCATTAATCTCCAAATTCTCCACTGAGATTCATAATCTGGGAGATAGCGCTGTCCTCCATTTTGTTCTCAATGTATGTGATTCTACCACTATTAACGATTTAGTGGATGCCTTTGATGATGTGATAGATGAACAGCACTGGATTAAATCCAAGATGGCTTACCTCGAAGACCGGTCTCATCGAAATAATGTCAAATTAAGGGGGGCAGGGGGTCTCGAGGCTTAACCAAAGCCAGGCACAAATCTAATCTCCTGCTCAGTTTGATGGTGTCCAACTTTTCCCGGACCTTTCTAAACATACTCTTCAACTACGTCAACAACTAAATCCAGTAACAAAAGCCATGAATAATCACAAGATCCAATACAAGTGGCACTATCCTGCAACCATTCTAGTCACCAAAAATGGCACCTCTCATACCATCTCCACCCTCAGTGGAGGGATGAAACTACTTTTTACATGGGGCATCATTGTAGACCCCCCGCAGGACACTAACCCCTTTTCTATCCCGAGAAGCCCGCTACCACAACATAAAAAATACTCTGACAAGCAACATGGAAAACAAGGATGACACCATTTCTAAAAAGGCCTGCAATTCAGATAGGAATTTTCTCTCCAACCTCAGGCTCACACAATCTGTTATGTAATTGACTGTTTACCCCCCTCTGCGAATTTGCTGATTTCAGCCTAGTTTCTCCACTGCATTCTGCACTATGCCAGACCATTGTTGCATAATCGCTTGCATTTTAATTTTCTTTTTTTACTCATTAGTACAATATATGTTTCAGTGTTCCCGCTCTAACAGTGACGATGCTCAGTAAACTACAATCTTCACTTTCTCATCAGTAACGACAGACTCCTTCTATCAATTGAAACTCTCACCGCTCTGTCAACAAACCATGAGTGTTTAAATCACGCACACACATACTCTGCAGTGTGACCATACCGATCAACATATTATCTATGAACGCACAGGGGCTCAACCATCCCACAAAACACCATTCTCTATGGCAGACTGCCTGAACTCACAATTGCGATATACTTTGTGTACAGGAGACACACTTCTTCTCCATAGCTCCACCTAAATGCTCTAACAAGAACTTCCCGCACATTTACCAAGTTTCTTTCTCCTCCAAAAAACGTGGAGTGATGATCGCCATAAGAGACACTATTGCTTTTCGACTACATCATTCAGTCCTGGATAGAGTTGAGCCAACCCGAACTGTAAAGTTCGGGTCCGTACCGAACTTTGGGGTGTCCGTGACCCGGACCCGAACCCGGACATTTGAAAAAGTTCGAGTTTGGTTATTACATCTCATCCTGCATTACAGAACGATCTGATTGTGGACTAGGTAGAGATTACTACTACTGCTTTTAGGACAGATTACAGATCTAATAACATCTCATTCTGCATTAAAGAACGATCTGACTGGACTAGGTAGAGTCTACTGCTTAGAGGGACAGATTATTGTTCTAAAATCATCTTCTAGTTCTATAGGGTCAGGTTCCTGCTGTTGCTTAGAGGGACAGATTATTGTTCAAAAATCATTGCCTACTCCTATAGGGTCAGGTTCCTGCTGTTGCTGTAAGGGACAGATTATTGTTATAATATCATTCTACTTCCTTTTGCAGCCCTCTAGCACTTTCCAGGACTTTTTTACAGTCATTTTTGTGCCGAAAAGTTTGGGTCCCCATTGACTTCAATGGGGTTCGGGGTCAAGTTGGGGTCAAGTTCAGTACCGAACCCGAACTTTTTCACGTAGTTTGGCCAAACCCACCGAACCCGAACATCCAGGTGTTCGCTCAACTCTAGTCCTGGACCCTGGACGTTACATGATACTAATTTGCTCTATCAACAACATTAAATATACTCTATTGAACCTGTATGCCCTAATGACCACCAAATGAAGTTTCTTTATAAACTCATGTAATTACCCAAATCAGTTCAACAAGGCCACCTCATTATCTGTGGGGATTTTAACCTGGTACCCGACACACACCTAGACTCTTCATCTGCAGCCAAGAGGAAGGATTCCCCCCTACAAAAATGTATTTTTTCACAAGAACTCTACGATGTCAGCATGGCTCCGAAAGAGACTATTCATATTACTCACCAATGCCTAAATTATATTGACGCATAGATTTATTTTTGGTTGACAAATGGCTTTTACAAAAAATCCAATCTTCTAATATCCACACCATGACGTGGTCGGACCACGTACCCATCAGCATTTCAATTGTAGACAAACCTGCACATACCTCAGCGTACATGTGGAGGGTAAATAACTCTCTTAAACAACAATCACCCTATTCTACGAATCTCACAAATCACAGAATTTTTCAAATACAACACAGGGTCTGTGTCTGACCTCGCCATGGTGTGGAACGTGCACAAATCCTATATCAGAGGTATTCTTATACAACTGGGATCAAGAAGGAAGAGGGAAAGGATGCAGCATATAGATATACTCCTCTCCCAGATCTTAAATCTGGAAAAACAAGACAAACACAACCCCCAGGACGACAAAAATCTTGAGTCTCAGACAGCAACTACGGTTACTCCTCCTAGACACATTTGACAAATTACAACATAAAATGAAGGCAGTGTCATACTCCACATCAAACAAGGCAGGAAAAGCCCTAGTTCGCCATATCAAAGGATGCCGCACTAAAACTCGGATAGCATATTTACATCACCCCCACACCAAAGTTAAACTGACAGACCCTCAAAACATAGCTGACGCATTCAGCGCATATTACAGAGACTTGTACAATCTCTCCCATGACAAATCCACGCACCAACCATCTCTAGATGATATCAATACCTTTCTCAATCAGGTTAACCTTCCACAAATAGCTGCTGAATAAGAAACCTACTTAAACTCCACCTTCACAATTCAAGAAATTCAGTCTATCATCAAACAATTACCAACAGGCAAATCTCTGGGACCTGATGGTCTGAGGGGCAAATATTACAAGCAATTCTCCCATATTCTAGCCCCTCAAATGAGCACAATCTTAACAATGCTGCTTCCTCTTCCTCATTCCCATCTGAAATGCTACAGGCAACTATAATAACCCTTCCAAAGCCAGGGAAGGAGCCGACCTCCCCTCAAACTTAGACATAAAAATATACGCCAAAGCTATAGCATCACATTTACTAGATATCTTACCTTCTCTAATCCACAGCAATCAAACAGGTTTCACCAAAGGATGCTAATAGAAGGCTCATTGACACACAGTAATCCACCACGCAGAGTCAACAGGAACGCCTTCTCTGCTCCTGTCTATGGATGCAGAGAAGCATTCGACAGAATTAACTGCACCTACCTAAAACAGGTCCTTCACAAGTTTGGATTCTGAGGCATGATTTCAACCGGAATCATGGCCCTCTACATTACCCCATCAGCAAAAATATTCTCCTCCAACATACTCTCAAAATCATTTAGGATCAGCAATGGCACCAGTCAGGGATGCCCTCTCTCACCCCTAATTTGTAATCTCCTCAAGGAACCCCTTGCAGCACATATAAGATCTAACCCTCTAATCTCTGGTTTCAAAATTGGCCAATTTTCCCACAAAATTTGTTTATTTGCAGACAACGTAATCCTCATGATTAGAGTTGAACGAACACCTGGATGTTCGGGTTCCGTGGGTTTGACCAAACTTCGGGAAAAAGTCCGGGTTCGGTACCAAACTTGACCCGAACTTTACCCCGAACCCCATTGAAGTCAATGGGGACCCAAACTTTTCGGGACAAAAATGACTGTAAAAAAGTCCTGGAAAGTGCTATAGGGCTGCAAAAGGAAGTAAAATGATTTTAGAACAATAATCTGTCCCTTACAGCAACAGCAGGAACCTGACCCTATAGAACTAGAAGATGATTTTAGAACAATAATCTGTCCCTCTAAGCAGTAGACTCAACCTAGTCCAGTCAGATCCACGGGGTTCCGTGGGTTTGACCGAACTTCGGGAAAAAGTCCGGGTTCGGTACCGAACTTGACCCGAACTTTACCCCGAACCCCATTGAAGTCAATGGGGACCCAAACTTTTCGGGACAAAAATGACTGTAAAAAAGTCCTGGAAAGTGCTATAGAGCTGCAAAAGGAAGTAAAATGATTTTAGAACAATAATCTGTCCCTTACAGCAACAGCAGGAACCTGACCCTATAGAACTAGAAGATGATTTTAGAACAATAATCTGTCCCTCTAAGCAGTAGACTCTACCTAGTCCAGTCAGATCATCCTGTAATGCAGGATGAGATGTTATTAGATCTGCAATGTGTCCCTAAAAGCAGTAGTAATAGTAATCTCTACCTAGTCCACAATCAGATCTTTCTGTAATGCAGGATGAGATGTTATTATATCTGCAATATGTCCCTCACAGTGCCAGCAGCATCCTCTCCCTACACTACCCAGAGAGCATGTGACATGCAGCATTAAGTGACTCCAGCTTATAAAGCGGCTGGGTCACATGATGCACTGGCCAATTACAGCCATGCCATTAGTAGGCATGGCTGTGATGGCTTCTAAGGGCAAACCAGTGAAACGCTTGTTGATTGGCTGCCCTGCAGCTATTCAACATGCGTGATCAAATACCCGAACCCAGAACCTGAACCCGAACTTTTTTTCAAATGTCCGGGTTCAGGTCCGGGTCACGGACACCCCAAAGTTCGGTACAGACCCGTACTTTACAGTTCGGGTTCGCTCAACTCTGCTCATGATAACAAACCCAGCTCCTTCCCTGGCGGAAATACAAAAGACTTTGCAATGGTTTAGCAGAGTGTTGTATTATAAAGTTAATGAAACAAAGTCATTTATACTACAGGGTGGGCCATTTATATGGATACACCTTAATAAAATGGGAATGGTTGGTGATATTATCTTCCTGTTTGTGGCACATTAGTATATGTGAGGGGGGAAACTTTTCAAGATGGGTGGTGACCATGGCGGCCATTTTGAAGTCGGCCATTTTGAATCCAACTTTTGTTTTTTCAATAGGAAGAGGGTCATGTGACACATCAAACTTATTGGGAATTTCACAAGAAAAACAATGGTGTGCTTGGTTTTAATGCAACGTTATTCTTTCATGAGTTATTTACAAGTTTCTCTTTGTTTACAGCCATTGACATGTCGCAGAGGTTAACACGTACGGAGCGGATAGAAATTGTGTTGATGTCTGGTGAACGCAGTAACCGGGTCATTGCAGCAGATTTTAATGCAAGAGAGCCTACAAGACCATGCATCTCCCATGCTACAGTTAGCAAACTGCTTGCCAAGTTTCGTGAAACTGGTTCAGTGTTGGATTTGCCAAAATGTGGATGCATGAAATCTGTCACTAATGAAGAAACATCAGTGGCTGTCCTAGCTTCATTCAACAAGAGCCCACAGTGTAGCATTTGCCGCATGTCACTGGAGAGTGGCATTAGTCAAACATCCCTTCGGCGAATATTAGGTACTCACAAATGGCACCCTTACAAACTCTAGCTACTGCAGCATCTCAACGAGGATGACCCAGATCGGCGCACTGAATTTGCAGAATGGGCAAAACAAAAATTGGAACAGGACCCTCAGTTTACGCAGAAGATTTTGTTCAGTTATGAGGCAAACTTTTATGTGAATGGTGAAGTTAACAAACAAAACCACCGCTATTGGTCTGACACTAACCCACATTGGATAGATCCCTCCAAGACTGTTGGAACCAAAAAATTGATGGTATGGTGTGGTATATAGGGTACAAAGATAGTGATGCCATTCTTCATCAATGGAGACCTCAAGGCCACTGGATTTGCAAAATTGCTACATGATGATGTGTTTCCCTCTTTATGCACTGAAGCTGGCACGTTCCCTGAGTTTTTCCAGCAAGATGGTGCACCACCACATTATGGGTGGCAGGTCCGAGCATTCCTAGATGAACAATTTCTTGGAAAGTGGATTGGTCGTCGTGGGCCAGTTGAATGGCCCCCAAGGTCTCCCGATCTGACCCCCTTAGACTTTTATCTTTGTGGTCATCTGAAGGCAATTGTCTATGCTGTGAAGATATGAGATGTGCAACACCTGAAACTATGGATACGGGAAGCCTGTGCTAGCATCTCTCCTGCGGTGTTGCTATCAGTGTGTGAAGAGTGGGAGAAGATGGTTGCATTGACAATCCAACACAATGGGCAGCACATTGAACACATTTTATAAGTGGTCAGAAACTTGAAGGTTCTTTAACAAGTAGATCCT
>BLSH010143069.1:882108-893167 GCA_018402905.1 Glandirana rugosa | reverse complement strand
ATGCCCCCCCCCCCGGAGTGAAGGAGCGGAGGTCCGTGTAAGTAAACACGGACCTCCGCTCTGTGTGAGGGGGAAGGGCTGTGATCACAGCCTTCCTGTACATGAAGTCTGTGACCACTTCCCTTCCCCAGCTAGGCAAGCCCCCACACAGTTAGAACACGCCCAGGGAACACAGTTAACCCTTAGCGCGCCCCCTGCAGGTTAACCCCTTCACTGCCAATGACATTTACACAGTAATCAGTGCATTTTTATAGCACTGATCGCTGTATAAATGCCAATGGTCCCAAAAAAGTGTCAAAACGTTCCGACATGTCCGCCCCAATATCGCAGTACCGCTAAAAATCGCAGATCGCCGCCATTACTAGAAAAAAATAAAAAAAAAATAAAAACCCCAAAAATGAATTCTCATCATCCGTAAACGCGACCACTTTTGCGCAAAACAATCAATAAACGCAGATTGCGATTTTTTTTATCGCAAATATGAGGAAGAATATAAATCGGCCAAAAACGGTGAAAAAAAATGTTTTGTTATATATTTTTTTTGGATTTGTATTTTAGCAAAAAGTAAGAAATTTGGGTTTTTTTGCAAAATTGTCGCTCTTCTTTTGTTTATAGCGGTGATCAGAAATGACGCAGAGGTGATCAAATACCACCAAAAGAAAACTCTATTTGTGGGAAAAAAGGACGCAAATTTCGTTTGGGTACAACGTCGCACGACCGCGCAATTGTCAGTTAAAGCGACGCAGCGCCGAATCGCAAAAAGGGCTCCGGTCCTAAAGCTGGAAATCCTTCCGGGGCTGAAGTGGTTAATGCAGCTCTCTACATAGATATCAACACCCACTCCAAGCTACTTATCTCTTCCAGCCTGTGTGCAAGACCATTGATGGGTGCAGGCTCTGCTGCATGGACATGTAGAAGGAAGTCCCTGGATGGCCGCACTCCAAATAATTCGATCTTTATTGATAATGTTCATAAAATCCATACAGTCACAAAGGCATCATACAAATCCAGTGAAAACACACGGCTAATGCAGCTCTCTAACCAATATCATTCAATGTATTTTTTAAATGCAATCACTGTAAGTACCGGTATTTCACCATCCTGCAGTTCTGTACAGCAGGGCTGGAGCATGGGAGGAGGAGGCAAAAGGAGTCAATTAGTTAATGTGCTGGCAAGAAGTATGCTGCTAGCAGGGTAATGCTGAGTGTCAGAGAGATGAGCTCATCACTGTGCTGCTTCTCATTTCACTGTACAGTAACAGGCTGGGGTGGGTCAGGGGTAACCTGGCCCCCGGGGAAGTGGGTTGAAGGATCTGCAAAAGGGAAGCAGCCTCGAGGGACAACATGCTGACTGTCCTATACAACTAGTCAACTCGGAATTCTAGCATGATACAGTGGTCTGGATGCCTCAACCCGGATAATACCTTGTCACTATACGTGAAGTGGTGGATGTAGCCCATGTAGGAAGAGGGACGCAAGCACTGATCAACGCTTGATAAGATCTGTTGGTTTTTGATGCTACGCGCTTATCCAGATTTATTCTGGTAAGAGTGCCTAATTATCTTTTTGGTGGTGGTCAACACTGCATGCAGGTGGAAGTCACGCTTTATTTATCCAGCCCCGCTGTGGACTGCACTATACAAATTCACGGAAAAAAAGAAAAGAAAAATTATTATGAGAGATATAGATTTGGACACTTTATGGCGCTTTATTTTATTTAATTTATTTTGTTTTTCATGGTTTTATGAAAACTTCTTATTATGTATTTAAATTGTGATGTTTATGCTAACAAGCAATTTTTAGCGCTGCACTTGATCTCACTCACTGTAGGATGCTAGTCATCAGACTGGGGACATCTGATGGGAGAAAAAAGTGCTGTGTGGGGAATTAAAGGTGAATATGATAGCAAATTATTGTATTCTATATTTTACAGGGCTATTTATTTTTAATAGTTCCGTTTTAGGCGTTGTCATGAATAATGGACTGCTATATGTGATAATGACAAAACACATAAAGGGATATGGGTGCAATAGTAACCCTCTAGAAGATTAGAGGGAGAAAGAAACTTCCTGGCCTCTCACCTATTAAGGTTTTGTCGCCATAACCAAAGGACAGCCGCATATAAACTATTTTAGTGAGGGTCCCTGGGAAAGAAAAGAGGTTATCAAGGTAACAACGGGCAGTACAAGGGAAGTTACTATTCAAAAAAGTGTTTTATTAAGGTCAAATCAATAAAACCAATGAAGTGAAGTACTCCAATTAAATGTACAATTATTGCATTGCCATAGATATTGTAAACACCACACTATACAGTGCATCATGGACACACAACTGACACAGACAATACACAAAACATGACAACATCTAAATTAAAAAGTGGACGTCCAGACGCCTAGTACTGATGCACGGACAGAACGCCATGCATCAATAATTGCATAACGTGGATGTCCAACATTTAGCAGCATTTGGGTGCTCAGAGGCTATGTGAGCCATTGGCATTGCATAAGTGATACTTTACCATCCTCGTAGACCTGCTGGGTGCTGTAAGGCCGCCTTCACCTCAGACGCGTCTGGATATATCTATCCTTCAGGTTACTGTCTCTGGAGTGTTATTCTCCACATGGTGATCTGTGATGTGAGGGGTACGTTCAGCACATTCCCTTGCAGCGCTTGGCTATCGGGTAAGCGGGTAGCCACCCATCCCTCTCTAGCGGGACCTCCCGTGCTCAGTGTCACGTGATGCCTGTGACATCAACGCGTTTCACTATGGAAGCAGCGTAGCTTCATCTGGATGGTGATGGGCTAGTGTTCACCTGCCCCTTATACCAACAATACCTTGCTGGAGATCCCGCCCATCATGGATGAATTTAAGGCCTCATACACACGGGCGTTTTGGCCGCCGGCGTTTGTAGGCGTCTTTTTGCAGCTCTCCATGTTATTCAATGGCCCTCTAAAAACGCTGGCGTTTGTGGGCAGTAGAGGGCATCGGCGTTAGTGAGCTGTAGCTAGAACGCGGGACCAGTGCGTTCTGAAGCTGCAGCGTCATGGCGTTTCTTGACGCCGGGCCGGCAAAACGCTCAATAACGTTGCTTAACGTTGTATACACAGCGTTAAGCCTCGTTAGGCATTCTATTCATAATCAATGGTTCCCTATGGGAGCCCATTGATTTGAATAGAAGCCGCACCATAAGTCGGATCGCGGTGATCCGACTTGAGGCGCGATTTGTGTGCTAGGTGTCTTAAAGGGAAACCCCCCGCAAAAAATTTGTGTGGGGTCCCCCCCAGAGTATACCGGGCTCTTCGATCTGGCATGGATTTTAAGAGGAGCACCCACGCCGAAAAAATGGCGTAGGGTCCCCCCAAAATCCATACCAGACCCTTATCCGAGCACACAGCCTGGCAGGCCAGGAAAGGGGGTGGGGACGAGCAAGCGCCCCCCCTCCTGGACCGTACCAGGCCGCATGCCCTCAACATGGGGAGTATGGGTGCTTTGGGGCAGGGGGGGCTCTGCGCCCCCCACCCCAAAGCACCTTGTCCCCATGTTGATGGGGATAAGAGCCTCTTCCCGACAACCCTGGTCGTTGGTTGTCGGGGTCTGCGGGCGGGGGCTTATCGGAATTTGGAAGCCCCCTTTAACAAGGGGGCCCCCAGATGCTGGCCCCCCACCCTATGTAAATGAGTATGGGGTACATCATACCCCTACCCATTTACCTGGGGGGGAAAAAAGAGTACAAAAAAAACCACTACACAGCTTTTTAAAATATTTTATTATATCCGCTCCGGCATCTTCTCCCCTCTCTTCTTTCTTCGGCTCTTTTGCGGGGGTCTTCTGTCTTCTGAGGGGTCTTCTGCGGGTCTTCTGCGGGGTTCTTCAGCTCTTTTGCCCTTTTGCTGCTGTCTCCCCGGCTAGCTTCTCCTGCCGCTGCTTCTTCTTCTTCTTCTCCTTCTTCTTCTTCTTCTTCTTCTTCCCCTTCTTCTGGAGATGTTGACTCGTCGCTCTCTTCCACTTGAATGCCGGTCCGTGCTGCACGGTTGCCTTATAGTGGCATGGGGTGGGGCCACACGATGACGTCATCATCAGCCCCACCCACATGATGTCACATCCTGGGGCGGGGCATCACATCACAGCCCCACCCCAGGATGTGACATCATGTGGGTGGGGCTGATGATGACGTCATCGTGTGGCCCCGCCCCATGCCAATATAAGGCAACCGTGCAGCACGGACCCGGCATTCGAGTGGAAGAGAGCGACGAATCAACATCTCCAGAAGAAGAAGAAGGAGAAGAAGAAGAAGCAGCGGCAGGAGAAGCTAGCCGGGGAGACAGCAGCAAAAGGGCAAAAGAGCTGAAGAACCCCGCAGAAGACCCGCAGAAGACCCCTCAGAAGACAGAAAACCCCCGCAAAAGAGCCGAAGAAAGAAGAGAGGGGAGAAGATGCCGGAGCGAATATAATAAAATATTTTGTGTACCATTTTTTTTTTGTACACTTTTTTCCCCCCCAGGTAAATGGGTAGGGGTACGATGTACCCCATACTCACTTACATAGGGTGGGGGGCCGGCATCTGGGGGCCCCCTTGTTAAAGGGGGTTTCCAAATTCCAATAAGCCCCCACCCGCAGACCCCGACAACCAACGGCCAGGGTTGTCGGGAAGAGGCTCTGCCCCAAAGCACCCATACTCCCCATGTTGAGGGCATGCGGCCTGGTACGGTCCAGAAGGGGGGGGCGCTTGCTTGTCCCAACCCCCTTTCCTGGCCTGCCAGGCTGCGTGCTCGGATAAGGGTCTGGTATGGATTTTGGGGGGGACCCTACGCCGTGGGTGCTCCTCTTAAAATCCATGCCAGATCGAAGAGCCCGGTATACTCTGGGGGGGGACCCCACGCAAATTTTTTGCGGGGGTTTCCCTTTAAGATACCTAGCACACAAGTCGCGCCGCAAGTCGGATCACCGCGATCCGACTTCTGGTGCAGCTTCTATTCAAATCAATGGGCTCCCATAGGGAACCATTGATTTGGAATAGAGGCAGAAAACGCTGCAAAAAGCTGGCGTGAAAAACGTCCATTGACGTCAATGCAAAACGCCAAGCAAAACGTCAGTTTTTTTCCCTGACGTCAGGCCCGGCGTTTTGCTTATTTTTCTGCAAACGCCCATGTGTATGAGGCCTAAAGGGGCATTTACCATGTTACATAGTGTCTGTGGTAGGGATACCTTCCAAACTCAGACATGAGATCTATTTTTTCTCTAAATATAATGATCTCATGCTTGTTACAAGGGTTCAGCAAGCGAGCAGTGTCAATCTGATACCACCACCAATCCCTGGAAAGTACAATACCAAAAAGAAAGCCCCTATGGTTGGGACTTTGAAGGTGGGGGAACAGAAAAGGTCAATACCGCATCTTAGTATATATCAAATCCACATTTATTGCCCACAAGTACAAAGTATAAAAGTTGTATATATGACAAATAGACTGATTATCGTATAAAAAATCCTGTTAAAATCATAAACGAATCGGATACAGCCGGCTCACACAAATCTGCATGTAAGTTCTTTCACATCATTCTGCAGTTCTACGAAAGAGGAATGGAGCCCGACGCGTTTAATGGTCAAGCCTTTCGTCAGGGTCTTATAGCAGAATGCAATTTATGTACCTAAACGTACTTTATCATACACATGTGTCACAGTGAACCTAGAAACCCAACCCCCAGGGGGCACTACAAAGCGGTTTCAGGAATGTGAAAAAAAAAACACAGCATGACTAATCCCTTTGTTGGGTGGAAATCTTAGCTAGAATATAAAATATGTAAATCATACCTACCCAATAGTAATACTTGGAAGGATATGCAGATTCTGTGGCCATATACAGATCAGGGAAATGCTGTAGGGGTAATTCTGGTTCTAGCTTAAAAGCGAATGCCGATACCCTTTAAGTATTGAGTAGGACAAAGAACAAAAAAACAACAACAGAAAAAAAAAGAAATACATTATTTCATATGTCCCAAAAAAAGGGGGATGTCATGCTTCCCATGTGAAACGTAGCCATAAGGGGTCCTCAGTAAGTTTGTATAAAAAAAAACAGGCACAGGCGACAAGGCGGAACGACAGCCCCACAGAGTAAGGGGAGGACCAGAGACAGAAAAGGACCCGAAATATAACCCTAAATGTCTACACAAATACTGACCTTACTGCATGCTCAAATCAAATGTTCAAGGGTGAGCTTTGCCATAATGATGGGAGCAGGGGAAGGAGGAAGGAGGCACCAATGATTTTCCCACTATTTCACATCAAAACACACTGCTTCTAGGTCTGCATTGTACTATCTCCATATTTTAAGCCAAGGTGGACAATAATGTCAACAAAGGTCCACAGAAAACAAAGGATCTGCCCTTGTGTGCCAAAAGGGAAACGCCTGAAAATAGCAAACAGACAGGGGAATTATACAAAGAAATGCAAAAATCAGGCTCCCCAAAAAAAATAAATAAAAAAGGGATTGAGGAGCAACAGCCCCCAGGAGGCAACCCCCGGGCCACCCCCCACCAGCTCCCACCAAAAGCCACATGTTATAAGGAGCCAGATGTCCCCAAGTTACCGTCCCATTTCCTTAGGGGTTCATAGGGAGAATCTCCAAGTGGACACACCTCCAATTTCTCCTGCCTCTCCTGGTGCCGCGCCAGCAATGTCAAAAGGCTCCAGAGCAGAGGGCTCCATTAAATAGCCGGCGTGGGATGCCGGCGCATGCGCTATAGTGATCCCCTCTCGCACCACACACCAGCGTCATAGGCCGGCGCCATCCACGGACCCAGATGTCTTTGACGCATCCCCCTCCATGCCTAGTGGGGCGGAGAGACCGCCCATAGGGAGACTCTCCAAGTGGACACACCTCCAATTTCTCCTGCCTCTCCTGGTGCCGCGCCAGCAATGTCAAAAGGCTCCAGAGCAGAGGGCTCCATTAAATAGCCGGCGTAGGACGCCGGCGCATGTGTATCTGTATATGTATCTGTATATGGCCAGGAATCTGCATGTCCTACATATGTCCTTTTGCTGTTTTTTTTTCCCAATCCTGAAAGTTCTTTGCAGTGCCCCCTGGAGGTTGGGTTTCTAGGTTCACCGTGACACATGTGTGTGATTATTTCCTCTGTTTTTGTTCTAGATAAAGTAAGTTTAGGTACATGAATTGCATTCTGCTATAAGCCCCTGACAAAAGGCTTGAACCTCTTTCGTAGAACTGCAGAATGATGTGAAAGAACTTACATGCAGATTTGTGTGAGCCGGCTGTATCCGATTCGTTTATGATTTTAACAGGATATGTTATACGATAATCAGTCTATTTGACATATATACAACTTTTATACTTTGTACTTGTAGGCAATAAACGTGGATTTGACATATACCAAGATGCGGTATTGACCTTTTCTGTTCCCCCACCTTCAAAGTCCCATCCATAGGGGTTTTCTTTTTGGTATCATGCTTATTACAAGTGCATGCATTTTTAAAAAAGAAGTGGAGGGGGGATGATATGATTACATACAGTGCTATAAACTGGCCCAGGATAAAGTGCAATTGAGTCTGGGGCTGATTTCCTTCCTTCATTGCTTGCTCTGTTTCGGGCTACCACTTTTCGCTTGGCCTTTCGGATTAATTCATGGGAATAGCCACGTTCCCTAAATCTTTTATAGAGATCCACTTACTCTCTTTTTAGGTCACTTTTTTTGGTGCAGTTCCTTTTCAACCGTAAGAATTTGCCTACTGGGATCCCTTTGTTTAACCAGCGGGGATGGTGACTATCCGCTCGTAAGAGGGTGTTAGCTGCCGTTTCTTTATGATATGTTCTTGTGCAGACCTTTCTCTTTTCCTTCCAGATCTACAGGCCAAGAAAGTAAATCTGCTCACAATTGAAATTGTATGTGAGACGTATATTATGTTCATTGTTATTCAGTTGGCTTATAAACTCATGCAGGCTTTCCAAGTCACCTCTCCATAGCATCAGCACGTCGTCGATGTACCTTAACCATGTATTAACATGGTCCCGGCACATCACCGAGGTGAACACCTCCTCCTCTTCCCAGAGGCCCAAATGGAGGCACGCATAGGAGGGTGCCCAGGCCACCCCCATTGAAGTGCCTCTGATCTGCTGGTAATACTGGGATGAGAATTGAAAATAGTTGTTGAACAGGGCAAATTCCAGTAATTAAATCAGGAATTCATTGTGTGGGCCGCAGAGCGGGTAGTGTAGATCCTAAAAGACATCTAATGCTGGGGCAGTGAATGGACTGAATGCCAGAGCAACACACCCATTGATGGCCATCCACGTTATGCAATTATTGATGCATAACATTCCGTCCGTGCATCAGTACTAGGCGTCTGGATGTCCAGTTTTTAATTTAGATGTTGTCATGTTTTGTGTATTGTCTGTGTCTGTTGTGTGTCCATGGTGCACTTTATAGTGTGGTGTTTACAATATCTATGGCAATGCAATAATTGTACATTTAATTGGCGTACTTAACTCCATTGGTTTTATTAATCTGACCTTAATAAAACATTTTTTTGAATAGTAACTTCCCTTGTACTGCCTGTTGTTACCTTGATGACCTCTTTTCATATAGTTCAATAGTTTATATGTATATGTGATAATGGTTTAAAATGATCTTGTTCATTTAGCTGACTTTAACTTGCCTGTATAACTTAAAGGTGTTGTAAAGGTAGAAGGTTTTTATTTTAATGCATTTTATGCATTAAGATAAAAAAAAAACTTCTATGTGTAGAAGCCTCCCCAGCACCCCCTAATACTCACTGGAGCCCCATCTCTCTCCAGCGATGTGCACGATTCCCTTGGCCGTCCGGGACACTCCTCCTGATTGGCTGAGACACAGCAGCAGCACCATTGGCTCATACAGCTGTCAATCAAAGTCAGTTAGCCAATCAGGGGAGAAAGGGGCGGGCTGAGTCTGAATGGACACACAGAGCTGTGACTCGGCTCTGGTGTCCCCATAGGAAGCTGCTGGCTGTGGGGGCACTGAGAGGAGGATCCAGGCTGCTCTGTGCAAAACCAACTGCACAGAGGAGGTAAGTATAACATGTTTGTTTCAATTAAAAAAAATGATCCTTTACAATCACTTTAAAGCAGATCTTCACCCTCCTGCCCATTTTTTTTTTTAAAACCCCTGCTCCCCGATAAGTGTCTTCTGCACAATTCAGATACGCACCCATCCAGTGGAACTAGTGTTCTCTTGCAGAGGTACTCTTCCTTTCTGCCACCTCTCAGTCCCACGCCTCCATGTTTTTGTGTCATGTCATGGGGAGGCTGACGGCTCCTCCTGGTTCAGGCAGCAGACCTTCTAATGATGCACCACTGGGCCAATCCCTCCTCTTTTACTGATAGACTAAGCCTCCTGAAAGACTAAGCCTCCTGGGAAATGTGATGTGAATATCCCAGGTGGAAACAGGAGCTCAGTGCAAGTATTTCACCTATGTGAGGGCAAGTGACATGCATGGAGCGGCCTGAAGACTTTCTTTACAAAAAGAGGATTTATAGGAAAAAAATTGCTATTTGTGTAAACAGGAGGATAGGAAAGATGATTGCTTTGAGGATGAAGATCTGCTTTAAGGGGATTGTAGCCTTTATAGCTTATGCATCACTTCAATCCCATTAGTGGATCTCTGGATATGCCTAAATACCTGGTCAGTCTGTTACTGAGAAAATGCCTCTGGCGAATCCTCAGTCTCATTTCCCTGGGTATTTGCTTGCATTAGAAATGCCTGCAGATGAAATCATCAATAACAAGTTATTAACTGTACATGGATAATATTACTAATTAAAATAATGAGTATTTATGAAAATGCATCCTCTGCTGTTGTAAGACCTACACATATCACATCCACTGCATACAGTATATTTTATACATGAAAGGTCATTCAGTCCTATAAAGATATTGACTGTCTCGGAAGCAATTATGCAAATCCGTAATATCCACTTGATTACATATTCATTGTAGTGATGTGTATTATGAGTCACATTCAATTCTATGCAAATTAGCATTTATTGCTCGTTATGATGGTATGTTGCCACAATCTTGACAGGACAGTACTAACTATTCAGTATTTATCTCTGGTAGTGGTGCATACGCTTTTGTCTGTCTCTTTGCTTTTGGATTTAACTTTAAATTAATGCTATTAGCAGATATGTAATGAGAAATACATGTCAGAGTATAAAGTATAATTTCAAATACATGTCAGTATAGTGATGCCTTATGAAAAAGATGTCATAAATGTATTTGCAGATTTAAATACAGGTCACCGTAAAGTGATAATTATCACCATATGGCTTTCTATCCATAATAGCACCAATAAGGCATCAATCAGAGCTAAATGTACTTGGACGTTACAGAAATGTCTCTGAGCTCAAATAAGAGGTATGAAAATGAAGGTTCTTTGTGTCCATTAAGCGCAGAAATGAAGATTATAATTTACAGACAATACCATATCCAGCTTTTTCTGCTTAAAGCAGACCACCATGTAATCAGTTAAATTCCTAGTTAAAATGCTTATGGGCCATTCAGCCAGTCTTATGGACTGAACACCCCTTCCAGGCATCATTGCTATGTTGGTGTTCTCACATTTTACCTATGCAGTTAAATAGTACAACCTGGTCACTGACTGCCCACAGCCTGCAGCTTAGACCATAAAGAAGACACTCGTGAGGTCATATTTCTGCTGGCCCACCTATAGGGGGGCTTGAATACAGTACTGATGTATGGAAATCCAATATTCCTGGCAGGAAAAATGTGCATAAAAATTCTTCTAGCTTATTTTAGCTTGTATCTGTGCATATTTGTATGCATACCATATGTAAAAATACTGACTAGCAAAGCAGATATTTTTTTACTGATCTATACGCAGTGCAGGTTTACGTGTCTGTGTGTACTGTACAGGCCCACTAAAAGCAATGGGCTACATTTAGATCAGTAAAGAAAAATGCCTGAATGCCTAAAAACATGATGTTTTTTAGGTGTCCCATGCAGGCTCCCCGCTGGGAGAATACAATGACTCCGGGGGGGGGGGGGGGCA
>BLSH010143069.1:864555-877882 GCA_018402905.1 Glandirana rugosa | reverse complement strand
CTGATATATATATATATATATATATATATATATATATATATATATATATATACACACACACACACAGTATCTCACAAGTGAGTACACCCCTCACATTTTTGTAAATATTTTATTATACCTTTTCATGTGACAACACTGAAGAAAATACACTTTGCTACAATGTAAAGTAGTGAGTATACAGCTTGTATAACAGTGTAAATTTGCTGTCCCCTCAAAATAACTCAACACACAGCCATTAATGTCTAAACCGCTGACAACAAAAGTGGGTACACTCCTAAGTGAAAATGTCCAAATTTAGCCCTATTAGCCATTTTCCCTCCCTGGTGTCATAGGACTCGTTAGTGTTACAAGGTCACAGGTGTGTTAAATTTGGTAGAACATAGAAAAAGAATATAGAGGGCGTGTGGCCTAGTGCATTATCCTTGGTAAGAAGTTTTATTAAGCAACAGAAGTAAAGTATCGTACTCAAATTTGGTCAATAGTTTAAAATCACATCATATCATCTTATTCTTCTAAAAATGTCCATAGGGAACTTCCCACTTCCCATGGGACTGGCGGGTGTAGTAGCAGGCTGACGCGTTTCGAGGATTCCCTCTTCTTCAGAGCCTTAGTTGGAAAAGACTAGTATGCGTGTTATCCCGTGGTGCACCATGGGTGGTAAGAACATGGAGGAATAGTTGTCCTTAGTCATATGGATTGGTCCTTCGTTATCCTCTGTGCACTATACCAGAAAACACTATATATATATATATATATATATATATATATATATATATATATAAAAATACAGTTACTCCTGTTATTGCTCTCACTCTCTCATACTGGTCACTGGAAGTTTCAAAATGGCATCTCATGTCAAAGATCTTTTTGAGGATTAGAAAAAAAGAATTGTTGCTCTACATAAAGATGGCCTATGCTATAAGAAGATTGCCAAGACCCTGAAGCTGAGCCTCAGCACGGTGGCCAAGACCATACAGCGGTTTAACAGGACAGGTTTTACTCAGAACAGCCCTTGCCATGATCAACCAAAGAAGTTGACTGCACATGGTCAGCGTCATATCCAGAGGTTGTCTTTGGGAAATAGACGTATGAGTGCTGCCAGCATTGATGCAGTGGTTGAAGTGGTGTGGTGGAAGCCTCTTCTAAAGATGATACACAAGAAAGGCCGCAAACAGTTTGCTGAAGTCAAGCAAGCTAAAGACGTGGATTACTGGAACCATGTCCTGTGGTCTGATGAGATCAAGATAAACTTATTTGGTTCTGATGATGTCAAGCGTGTGTGGTGGCAACCAGGTGACGAGTACAAAGACAGGTGCGACCTGCCTACAGTCAAGCATGGTGGTGGGAGTGTCATGGTCTGGGGCTGCATGAGTGCTGCTGGCTATTTGTTTTTTTTTGGAAATTCAAAAAATTCGGAATTCGGAAATTAAAAAATTTGGAAAATCCGCGGTAATTCTGCAATTGTAGTAATTCGGAAATTTGCGGTAATTCGGCAATTGCGGTAATTCGGAAATTCGGCAATCGGAACAGCCGAAAATTCAGGAATTCGGAAATCCGAAAATTCGAAAATAACTAAGAACATTTGAAATAATAACTAACTAATAACTATTAAATTATAGGTATTGGAATTTCCTTGAAAGTTTGGTTGTTAGTGAACTTAAATATGAAATTTATCACTAATAGCCATATTTTCAAGAAATTTCCAATACCTATAATTTAATAGGTATTTATTATTATTTCAAATGTTTTTCTTATTTCCGAATTTCGGAAATAAGGAAGATCATTTGAAATAATAAGTTATTAATGTATTATTTTAACTTATTATAAATAATAATAAGCTATTATTATTTCAAATGTTCTTTCTTATTTCCAGAATTTCGGAAATTCGGAAATAAGGAAGAACATTTGAAATAATAAGTTATTAATTTATTATTTTAACTTATTATAAATGTATAATAAGCTATTATTATTTCAAATATTATTCCTTATTTCTGACTTTTGCAGTGTGTGACTGTACATATACATACATATATACATACATACAGTATGCATATGTACAGTCACACACTGCAAAAGTCGGAAATGTATGTATACTGTGTGTATACATACAATATACACACAGTATATACACACCCAGTGTATACACACACACATACATACAGTATGCATATATACAATCAAACACTGCAAAAGTCAGAAATAAGGAAGAATATTTGAAATAACAATAGCCTATTATAATTAAAAATTTAAAATAATAAATCAATAACGTATTATTTCAAATGTTCTTCCTTATTTCCGAAATTTGGAAATTCGGAAATAAGAAAGAACATTTGAAATAATAATAGCTTATTATAATTTATAATAGTTAAAATAATAAATTAATAACTTATTTCAAATGCTCTTCCTTATTTCAGAAATTCGGAAATAAGAAAGAATGTTTGAAATAATAATAAATAACTATTAAATTATAGGTATTGAAATTTCCTTGAAAGTTTGGCTGTTAGTGAACTTAAATATGACATTTATCACTAATAGCCATATTTTCAAGAAAATTCCAATACCTATAATTTAATAGGTATTTATTATTGTTTCAAATGTTTTTCTTATTTCCAAATTTCGTTATTAATGTATTATTTTAACTTATTATAAATAATAATAAGCTATTATTATTTCAAATGTTTTTCCTTATTTACGACTTTTGCAATGTGTGACTGTACATATGCATACTGTATGTATGTATGTATGTATGCATGTGTGTATACTGGGTGTGTATATACTGTGTGTATATTGTATGTATATTGTATGTATACTGTGTGTATACATACAATATACATGCAATATACACACAATATATTCACACCCAGTATACACACACACACATACATACATACAGTATGCATATATACATTCACACACTGCAAAAGTTGGAAATATGGAAGAACATTTGAAATAATAATAGCTTATTATAATTTATAATAGGTTAAAATAATAAATTAATAACTCATTATTTCAAATGTTCTTCCTTATTTCCGAAACTCGGAAATAAGAAAGAACGTTTGAAATAATAATAAATAGCTATTAAATTATAGGTATTGGAATCTCCTTGAACGTTTGGCTGTTAGTGAACTTAAATATGAAATGTATCACTAATAGCCATATTTTCAAGAAAATTCCAATACCTATAATTTAATAGTTATTTATTATTATTTCAAATGTTCTTTCTTATTTCCGAATTTCGGAAATTCAGAAATAAGGAAGTACATTTGAAATAATAAGTTATAAATGTATTATTTTAACTTATTATAAATAATAATAAGCTATTATTATTTCAAATGTTCTTTCTTATTTCCAACTTTTGCAGTGTGTGACTGTATATATGCATACTGTATGTATGTATGTATGTATGTGTGTATTTGTATACTGGGTGTGCATATACTGTGTGTATATTGTATGTATATTGTATGTATACTGTATATACACACCCAGTATACTCACACACATACATACAGTATACATATATACAGTCACACACTGCAAAAGTCGGTAATAAGGAAGAAAATTTGAAATAATAATAGCTTGTTATAATTTATAATAAGTTAAAATAATAAATGAATAACTTATTATTTCAAATGTTCTTCCTTATTTCCGAAATTTGGAAATAAGAAAGAATATTTGAAATAATAATAAATAACTATTAAATCATAGGTATTGGAATTTTCTTGTAAGAATGGCTATTAATGATAAATTTCATATTTAAGTTCACTAACAGCCAAACTTTCAAGGAAATTCCAATACCTATAATTTAATAGTTAGTTATTATTTCAAATATTCTTAGCTTTTTCTGAATTTCGGATTTTTGGCTGTTCCGATTGCCGAATTTCCGAATTACCGCAATTTCCGAATTACCGCAAATTTCAGAATTACCGCAAATTTCTGAATTACCGCATATTTCCGAATTACCACAAATTTACGAATTACCGCAATGGCTGAATTACCACGATTCGGAAAAAAATCAGAAATTGAAAATTCGGAATTCGTCTGAATTGCACACGCCTACTGCTGGCACTAGGGATCTACAGTTCATTGAGGGAACTATGAATCCCAACATGTACTGTGACATGCTGAAGCAGAGCATGATCCCCTCCCTTCAGAGACTGGGCCACAGGGCAGTATTCAAATGATAACGACCCCAAACACACCTCCAAGATGACCACTGCCTTGCTAAAGAAGCTGAGGGTAAAGGTGATGGACTGGCCAAGCATGTCTCCAGACTTAAACCCTATTGAGCATCTGTGGGGCATCCTCAAATAGAAGGCAGAGGTGCGCAAGGACTCTAACATCCACCAGCTACGTGATGTCATCATGGAGGAGGGGAAGAGGACTCCAGTGGCAACCTGTGAAGCTCTGGTGAACTCCATGCCCAAGAGGGTTAAGGCAGTGCTGGAAAATAATGGTGGCCACACAAAATATTGACACTTTGGGCCCAATTTGGACATTTTCACTTAGGGGTGTATTCACTTTTGTTGCCAGCAATTTAGACTTTAATGGCTGTGTGTTGAGTTATTTTGAGGGGACAGTAAATTTACACTGTTATACAAGTTGTACACTCACTACTTTACATTGTAGCAATGTGTAATTTCTTCAGTGTTGTCACATGAAAAGATACAATAAAATATTTACAAAAATGTGAAGGGTGTACTCACTTTTGTGAGATACTTACTGTGTATATATATATATATATATATATATATATATATATATATATGCCCCAATGCTGTGAACAACTTGGGCTCCTCTGACACACCAGGTTTAACAAACAGAATCCTGTAATAGAGCACAAATATGAATATTTTGCACAGACTATAATTCAGTATCAGTGTTAATAAATGAGCCAATATGGAAATCAAAAAGTTGCAATTCACTAGACAGAATGCTCTCTAGCTGGTAGCAGTATGGTGTGGAAAACTTTATAAAATTGAATTTATCTACTGTATATCTGGTAATCCAGAAATCAGCATAGAGCAACTGCATGTATAGCATTATCCACAATAGTAAATAGTGCTGTGATGGCTTTCCTGCAACCAATGTGCTGTACTGCTAGAGTGCACTCTAGGGATGATTACGCTATGCGGGTCTACTGTAGTGGAACCCATTACTATAAGTCCTTGTAGAACAGCTTATCTAAAGTGACAGTCCTTTGCCCTGGGTTCTCAGTCGCATAGCATTGGGCCTAGTCTGTACAGTGGTGCACATAAATTCAGTCCTAGTAAAGTCAGCATGCAGTGATATAGGCTGCTAGTCAATTTTCCAGTCCCTCCATGCTCAGTTTCTGCTAGTAGCAAACAGGCTAATAATGGCAAAAAGGTCCTCTCACCAGACCCAGTGATGCAGCCACGATGATTTGTATTCTGGATTGGACTGGTGTGGCTCTGGTTGTCAGCTGACAAGTCCACAGCTCACTGGTTAACTCTGCAGCAACTCAGTTTCTGTACACCCTGATCCACTTTCTCTCTGATGCTTAGGGCCCAACTCTCTGTTCAGACTGCTAGCTTGTGTAGGGCGGACGAACACCCAGTCAGGCAGAAGTGCTCACTCCAGTTCTCGCACATCAAAGAGAAAGAGTCTTGGTCTGCAGCCTGGAAAATACAGCCTTTCCTTCTCCCTCTACTAATCCCTCACGGGTACTGTAGTTCAGTTTTCCTTAGGATTGCACAGCATGGCTCCTATTCAGGACTTTAACTCCCACCGTTCAGAGCAGCCAGCATACAAGTCTATGGAGCTCCTTTGGCTCATCGGCTCCCCCTGATGGCAAGAAGCATACAGTGTTACCAGGTACAGCATGTCATTTCAGTGAAGGCATAGAGAGCAGCTGCAGCTGATAGATATTAAATAGACAGATAAATAGATAGATAGATAGATAGATAGATAGATAGATAGATAGATAGATAGATAGATAGATAGATAATGTCCCGTATTTAAAAAATAGATTAAAATCCATGGTGCTGAGAAGGAGAAAGTATTTAAATATTGCTCTTTGAGTCATTTTATTACAGGGTTGTCTTAAGGTATGTCTTTTAGTGGTACAAAATGGTTGGGTGTTAAGGTGATCACCATAAAGAGAGATCAGTTAATGGGGTTGGCTACACTGGGTAATGGTTACAGTTTACTCTACACAATTTGCTTTATACCCAGGTATCATAATAATTATCTATCAATATTTTCTCAATGATATACATTGTTATTAATGATATGATCTCCATAGTGTTATGCGTGGATAAACAATGACAAATGGCATTCACCTAATTCCTAATAACCGTATAACTGTCCTCAAACTACCATTGGCTAATATCATGGTTTTTTTTTTCTAAAATTACTTGCACATGATTAGGTAAATTGAACACATCTTCCACTTGTTTACTAAGCTCAGTGAATATTCGCTATGCAAAGATAATACCCTGATGACGTCATATCTGACGAAACATGTAGGACGGAGTCTATGCCTATCAACCCCACGCAAACCTGTTCTTTGACCCAACCTGGGAAAATTTTATCTACACGCATATCTTACTGGATCTGTGTAAGTTGTTAGCAACTTTTTTTTATAATAAACCATCATACAGTTTTATGCTATGTGGACATTCTTCCTTTCTTTATGTGATACTTACAAGAATGTCTGCGAATCAGCACGGCCGGTCATGACACCACTTCCACCTATCTCCTATTGATGGATCTGCCATAATTTGGAATCCATGCCTGTTTAGACTCCTATAATGTGGAGTCTAGGAATCTGGTAAGAGTACACCTTGCTTGATCATGGTGAAAGGTGCACTTGGGTGAATGCGCGCACATCATCTTTCAGGATACAGTTTTAAGGACTGTTTGCTACTTATCCTTATTTAGCACGCTTCCTCTTTTTTGGACTAATGGTTGTCACTTAATGTGTTTTCACTACATTATCATTCACTTTATGCAATTTATGTGTTAATGGTTACACTTTACTCTACCCAATTTCCTTTATACCCAGGTATCATAATAATTATCTGTCATTATTTTTCGCCATAGATATTGTTATTAATGATCTGATTTCCATGGTGCAATGTTGGATAAACAGTGACAAATGACATTCACCTAATTCCTAATGACCGTATAACTGTCCTCAAACTACCATTTTCCACCATTTCTTGCTCAAGATTAGGTAAATTGAACACAACTTCCACGTATTTATTAAGCTCAGTGAATATTCAATATATGCAAATATAACATTTACTTTACTCAGTTAACAGTCTCTATTCCCTTACTAATTTAGCCCCATAGTCTATTTATTTGAATAACCCTATCCATTCCATGCTAGGCAACTGGCATGGCAGGCAATATCATTTAGTATGTGGATCAGCATTATAATATACCCGTGCTGAGAAAAATTCAGGGGCTGAAACAGCTGACCTCCTTCTGAAAATACTAGTTGCTTGGTTGCTATGCTGACCACAGGCTTCCATACTTTCTAAAGCTGGCCTGCAGGCTGAATGAAAAAAAAATCTAACAGATTCCTCCATCCATGCTATATAGCACAGATGGAGAAATCCAGTCCAGTGCCATGTAGCTGCTCTAGGTTAAATTTGATTCACACCCTGGTTGGATTCACTTTAGTGCCACTTTTTGAAGCGCTACTGAAATATGTGTGTTCCCAGATGGAGAAATCTCCCACTGTAGCTATTGTATTCTGAAACCCGGGTCCTGCAGCTGTCAAGGTTTACCTTCAATTTTTTTTTCAATGGAAGCATGTCAGACAGGAAGGTGGCAACACAGCACACACAGAGCAAATTTCAGCTGGTTCATCAGGAAAAGGGCAAAATTCCCATAGTGTATATATACAGTTTTTATAATCAACTCAAAGCATGTATTCAGATCAAGAATGATGAAAAAAAAAGTCAGAAGTCCCATAGTAATATTACATGTTGTCAGTAAGTGGTTTGAAGTATTAAAGCAGCAGATTTAATATGACAAATAGACAACTGCTATTTTCAGAAGGATAGGTCAATAATGGCTACCTCAATGTTTTGTCACATGACAGGTTTCTCTTAACCACTTCAGCCCCGGTAGGTTTTACTCCCTTCCTGACCAGGCCATTTTTTGGGATAGGGCACTGCGTTGCTTTAACTGACAATTGGGTGGTTGTGCGACGTTGTATCCAAACAAAATTGATGTCCTTTTTTTTCCCACAAATAGTTTTCTTTTGGTGGTATTTGATCACCCCTGCAGTTTTTATTTTTGCGCTATAAATAAAAAAAGACCCACAGTTTTGAAAAAAAAATATTTTTTACTTTCTGCTATAAAACATATCCAATAAAAAATGTTTTAAAAATCAAATTTCTTCATAAATTTAGGCCAATATGTATTCTGCTACATATTTTTAGTAATAAAAAAAAAAATCCCAATAAGCGTAAATTGATTGTGCAATTGGTTTGTACAAAAGTTATAGCGTTTTTTTACTAGTAATGGCGGCGATCAGCGACTTATAGCAGGACTGCAAAATTGTGGCGGACACTAATTGACACTTGTAAAACTTTTTCGGGACCAATGACACTAATACAGCAATCATTGCTAAAAATATACACAATTTACTTTCTGCTATAAAACATGTCCAACAAAAAAATGTAAAAAATCAAATTTCTTCATCAATTTAGGCCAATCTGTATTCTGCTAAATGTTTATGGTAAAAAATCCAAATAAGCATAAATTGATTGGTTTGCATAAAATTTATAGCGTCTACAAACTATGGAATAGATTTATGGACTTTTAATTTTTTTATTACTAGTAATGGTGGCCATCAGAGATTTTTTTTGAAGGACTGTGACATTGCGGCGGACAAATCTGACACTAAGTGACACTTTTTGGGGACCAAAATAGTGATCAGTGATAAAAAAAATGCTCTGTCACTGTATAAATGACACTGGCAGGGAAGGGGTTAATATCAGAGCCGATCAAAGGGTTAAGTGTGCTGCTAGGGAGTGCTTTCTAACTGTGGGGGGAATGCTGTGACTGGAGGAAAACAGAGATCATTTTCCTCCCTCATAGAACGGCAGTCTGACTTGTTTGTAAAAGCAGACCGCCGTTCTGCCTCTCCTGTGAACGATCACAGATGGCCAGTAGCCATGGCGGTGGCCGGACCCGCTGATTGGCTCCCGCTGTGCCCAATCACAGCGGGAGTAGGGCTCGGGAGGCACATGCGCACCCCAGAACCGAAGATCAGAATCACGTACAGAGCCGCCTTACCGCAGTATATGTATGTGGGGCAGTTCTTAAGCGGTTAATTAAAGTAAAATTATGGGCATTTTCCCCCATTTTGGATAGAGCAAGGGAGGGTTATAACCAATGTTAGATTTTTTTTTTGCAATCTCTGTCCCATTGCAGAAATTTCCCTTCACTTCCTGTCCCATAGCCTTCACTTCCTGTCCCATAGCCAAACAGGAAGTGAGAGGAAATCCCTGCAAATTAAAGGAATTTCTTGGAGACCCCCAGAACTAGTGTCCCCATTGGAAGACTTCCCCAATTTTACTTTTCCAGGGACAACCCAAAATTTGGGGTTTTCTTTTACTTTCACTTTCAATGATAATGATAAACAGGACAAATAGTGAGGGTGAATCTCCTTAATGGGGACACAGACAGCAATTAATAAATGACAGAGGCCCTAATCCCTCTCTACTCTGTCCAAAACTAAATAAAACGTTTTGCCTTTAGTCATACTTTAAGTGATTAGCTTCATGTTGCTCACCAGAGCAAGATAAAAATGACTGAAGCTAAGTTTTTAAATAAAATAAATTATTCATCCCTCACTATGCCACATTATAAACTAATGGTTGCAACAGCATATTATTTTATGCAGCACCACTGAAAATTGTAAGCTGATGTGAACAGAGCCTTTACAGTATTCTTTTAAAAACGTGCCCCCTAACTACAGTATTTTTCCCTTCATAAAATGCAGCTGACCATAAGACGCACCTAGGTTTTAGAGAAGGAAAACAAGAAAATAAATATTTTCAACCAAATGGTGTACTAAAATATTTACCAGTGCCTATGAAATGCAGCCTGACCAGTGCCAATGAAATACAGCCATATACCAGTGCCAATGAAATGCAACCATATACCAGTCCCATGAAGTACAGCCATATACCAGTGCCAATGAAATACAGCCATATACCAGTCCCATGAAGTACAGCCATATACTAGTGCCCATGAAGTATAACCTTGTACCAGTGTCCATGAAATGCAGCCATATACCAGCGCCCATGAAATGCAGCCATATACCATTTCCAATGAAATGCAGCCATATACCAGTGGCAATGAAATGCAGCCATATACCAGTGCCAATGAAATACAGCCATATACGAATGCCCATGAAATACAGCCATATACCAGTGCCAATAAAATACAGCCATATACCAGTGCCAATAAAATACAGCCATATACCAGTGCCAGTGAAATACAGCCATATACCAGTGCCAGTGAAATACAGCCATATACCAGTGTCCATGAAGTACAGCCATATACCAGTGTCCATGAAGTACAGCCATATACCAGTGCCCATGAAGTACAGCCATATACCAGTGTCCATGAAGTACAGCCATATACCAGTGCCCATGAAGTACAGCCATATACCAGTGCCAATTAAATACAGCCATATACCAGTCCCATGAAGTGCAGCCATATACCAGTACCCATGAAATGCAGCCCGCGATCATGCCGCAGCGCATCGCTTACAAGCCAGGACGGCTAGGATATCGCTTTAGTCAGGAGGACTACTGAACCTTATAGCCAGGAGAGCTATTGATGGCTTATAAGCCAGGAGGGCTAGGTTGTCGTTATAGCCAGGAGGGCTACTGATCGTTTATGAGCCAGGAGGCTGAGTATATGATTTCTGGATGTTAATGGTGACAAGCCCTGTGAGTGAAACCCTTTTTATTATTATTTTAAACTTTCTTGTTAAATAAACATGGGCTACCGTGCCCTCAAACAGAGATCCTGGCTGTCGCAAAATCACTGAAAACACACCTGCCATGAGAGCTAAACATCCCTATGCCGCAAAGGCAGATCGCTGTTCTGACAGGAGGGAAGGCATGGATCCTGTATCTCTGCAAAGCAGGGACCAGGATTCATGGTTTCCCCTAGTAAAAGTATTTCCTCCACTGTAATAAAACACAGGCTAGGCACACAGTTAACCCTTTTATCGCCCTTGATGTTAGCCCCTTCCCAGTGTCATTAGTACAGTGACAGTGCATATTTTTAGCACTGATCACTGTATTAGTGTCACTGGTCCCCAAAAAGTATAAAACATGTCAGTTAGTGTCTGAATGTCCGCTGCAATTTCGCAGTACTGCTATAAGTTGCTGATCGCCACCATTACTAGTAAAAAAATAAATAAATAAAAATATTCCATAGTTTGTAAATGTTATAAATTTTGTACAAACCAATCAATATACGTTCAGGGCCGGATTAACATAGGGGCTATTGGAGCTGCAGCTCCAGGCCCCTACCTCAAGATAGGCCCATACCAGTGAGTCATTAATGCTGTGTAGCTCTGTGTGTGTACACCATTGTTATGTAAATCGCGGACGGCAGGCACTATTGTTATGTAAATTAAGGGTGACCAGCAGGCGCTATTGTTATGTAAATGATGTAAATCGCGGGTGGCTGGCAGGCACTATTGTTATGTAAATCACAAGCGGCAGCTGAGTTCCACACAGTGTAGTGTAGCACAACATAGAGGCTAACTCTTGTTCCTTCCCCACAGCTTTCACAAAATACCCATTTCCTCCAAACTCCCGTCCTACAGTGACAGTTTCACTTGATGGGCACTCATGCTAGTCTTTTGCTGGTGGAGGGAGATAAGGAAGTATCCACACACTCTGATCGAGGGTACCATCTGTCAATTACACTAGCTCCACCCCCTGTATCTCGGCAGTGCATGTAGGGGAGAATGGCCGACACAAGAAAGCAGCGCCCAATCTACTTCTCATGCAATCAACAGATCTATCTGTTCTATGAACAAGAGCATTCTACAGTACATGATGGTGAGCCATAAATGCTGATTGCTACTTTCCCACACTACAAAGTAAATATTGTGTTTTGTGCAAACATCTTCTAGCTGAAAAGGTGATAGCAGCAAGAATGATCACCATAGTAAAGATATAAGAAAAAAAATCATGATATCTGAACATCTTCCAACAAATTTTAGGTGCATTCCTTCCTTACTATTTTAGCAAGCTTTGTACATAATATTTTTTACCTTTAGGAAGAAGGATGCAGACTCACCCTAAGTACAGAGAGAAAACAATTACTCTGCGGGGTTTATTTACTATAGCGCTCAGGCGCACATTTGCGGTACTGAGCACTATTTAGCGCCAAAAATGGCAAATGGCACTAAATAGCGCTAAAATGGTATTCACTATAGCGCCCAGGCAACAGATAGCACCCAAATCCTTACTCCAGTTAAGACCTGGAGAAATGCACATGGAAATGATGTTTAGAGCATGATATAATCACCTAAATTGTACTAAAATTTGCAGGATATTGTTTAAAGATAATCTGCATTTAAACTGTGTGAAAAAGTGATTTCTACACTAAAATATCTTAAAAAGTCTGAGAAGAGATAAATTCCCCGTCTCTACTCCTAGGTGCAGAGGACAGCTGAGCACAACTGAGCATGCTCAGACCTGAAAGTGCTCTAAAATTTTCTTCCATGGAGTAATTACAGGGCGCTCTAGTAAACACCAAAATGAGAGCTATGAGAGTTGGAGCAATGCAGCCCAATGCAATCTTCAGCCATTTATTCTAATACAATTGTAACTTCCCCAAAGAAATCCTCTTCATGTTGAGATGAAATGTATCTTTCTCTCAAAGAAATTGTCTTTGCAACAATGCTGCAATTTTGATAATCTACCGTATATACTCGTGTATAAGTCGACCCGTGTATAAGTCGACCCCCCTACTTTTGCCCAAAAAATATGGGAAAACGTATTGACCCGTGTATAAGCCTAGGGTGTGAAAAACCCCTTCAATGTTAACATAATCTTATTTACCGACTTCTAACGTAACCCGACGTAACGAGGTTGAGAGTATCGAGAGTAAAACCACAAATGATCTCGCGGGACATTAATGAGGTACCTTCTTTTAAAATCTCGTGAAAGTCCAGACTCGTACGAGTCAACACGAGTCGACAGGAGACGTGGATCCTCATCTCTGCCCCTTAAATAGAGAAGAGTCTGAAAAATTCTATAAAATCACATCTTTAGTGAAAAAGTGTGTCAAATTTACGTCTAATAGAAATTTG
>BLSH010143069.1:806936-824161 GCA_018402905.1 Glandirana rugosa | reverse complement strand
CACTTTAACTAAAACCGGGACAAACTGAACTACTGTTCTGCAAACATCTGGAAACTGTGTGTGACACTTTAACTAAAACCGGGACAAACTGTTCTGCAAACATCTGGAAACTGTGTGTGAAACTACAGCAGAGAGAAGAACAGGGATATGGTTTCGCTCTGCTATAGTTTCACATAGAGTTTTTAGATGATTTTAGAACAGTGATATGATATATTTTTTATGAAATTATTTTTTAAAAATGCTTCTAGTTATTTCCCTGTCCCTATTTCTTTGTAGGGCACTTGTCCCACCCTTACCTCCATTTCCTTCCTTTTGCAGACCTCTAGGACTTTCCAGGACTTTTTTACAGCCATTTTTCTGCCTAAAAGTTTGGGTCCCCATTGATTTCAATGGGGTTCGGAGTCCGGGAAAAAGTTCGGGTTCTGTCCGGATCCGAACCCAGACTTTTTCCCGAAGTTTGGCCGAAACAGCAGAACCTGGACTTCCAGAAGTTTGCTTAACTCTACTCCTGTTAAAAGGAACAGGGGCCTCAAGAGATGCTGGAGGGAGGATTCTGATGTGGGAAGAAGATAATGGGCATCCACTGACAATACACCAAATACTCGTTAAGTCGCTGGAGAGTGAGGGCACACTGGACTTCTTAATTTCTTCTCTTGTCATGTGTTATATCACATGATCAAAAAACAGGAGGGTAAAGCTTCCTTCATTCCCTAAGAAGGATGTTTGAACTGAGTGAGTACACAGAGGGTGGAGAACAACTCAGCTCTAGACCTCCCCTCTTCTCCTTCTCTCCCAGCGAGTGGTGTGTGGAGAAGGAGGTTTGAACTGAGTGAGTACATAGTGGGTGGGGGGACAACCCATGGGGGAGGCATTGGGAGTCTCTCCTGACATTTGTCAGAAGGAACAGAAGCCTCCATAGCTGGTGAACGGAGAAATCTGCCCTCACCCATCTCCATTAACAGCCTGATGTAGGCTGAAGAAAATGGGTGTCCTCTGAAAACATACCTCCATCTCCGCATGATGCCACTGGGGAGTGAGAGCAGACTACCCTTTTTCCTGTGTCATGTACCTGGTGGAGATGAAGCTGGAGAGGGGACTTTTATTGCACCTCTTGTCCAACACCCCTGGTAGTGATGACAGGAGGTGAAAGGACACAGAGTGACATGAGGCTGGTGTTTACAGGAAGCAGTTGACCATAGATCACCAGGCAGGAATCAGCAACTAGAACATGGTGACTCTTGATTAGTAGACAAGAGCTTAGCCAGCACACAAGCCAGAAGGTCATCAACAGCCAGGCAGCGAGGTACTGGAGCATCAGGCAGAGTCAGGATACAAGCCGAGATCACAGCAGGCAGGCAGAAATCCAAAGACAGGTCAGGAGCAAACCGAGTCATACAAGAGTATGTAGATAAGGCAGGTCAAGGCTCAGGTTAAGTGGGAACTAGCTGAAGACCATTCAGCAATCTATATATGGATTGCCAAGCTTAAATAGGCTGTTTGGTGCCGGTGCTTGTACAGGATGTGTGTGTGCATGCACATATGATTTCTACACATGCTAATACGTTTGCACATAATTATGAGCATGTGTATGAGCATGCAATAGCCTTCTTGTTCCAACACGAACTGAGCTTCTCTTACATCCTATCTCCCTTTGAAATGTGACATATCATGTGACCCCACAAGATTCCTTTAGTCCAATGCACCCCACAGAGCCCACCTTTCAGCTCTCCTACCCTTCTTTATCCAAACCACTGACACTCATTCAATGCAATTTTTCCAGTACAGTATGGACACCTAAATTAAACTTTTCAGTTATCTGCGGTGTATCACAAGTCATTTCAGCACATGCCACAAATATTAAATATATTTTGGCACTATTAGGCACATCCCCTTCTCCTCCCAGGAAGGATGGGGGGGGGGGAGTTGCCATCTTCACCCTGGGCACTGGAGGACCTTGCCTAGACATGGTCCTTGCCTAACTTGTGTGTCAACCCTTTGTGTGTGTGCTGTAAGTCCACTACATGCAAAACTTAAGCCTCCCTCCGTCTCTGTTACCCTCAACTCTATATCTAGTCTGGTGGCTGGTGATTGGTATAGATGACCCTTTTCTTCTTCACATTCAGTTCTAACACACAGGAGCCCCTGGAAACTGGAGGTGCAGGATCACGCAGTACCTTTAGCACAAGGTGACATGACTGTGGTGGGAATGAACGGACCAGTGGAGTCCTGTAGAGAGAAGTGGGGGGCGAGTCGCAATTGTAATCCTGCCATAGCCAATGGAAGTTGCTGCATTCTACTAATTAGAGCTGGAGGATAAAGATCCTGACCCGCCCTTCCCTTTTTCATCACTTTGTTTTGTTTCATTTGTCTCTCCTTAGTGTATGAGCATTTGTAGGTGCACATATTTTTCCTTGAATGTATTTTATTTTGATACTCAAAAAAAGAAAAAAATGGAAAAAAATAAAACAAAGAAAAATAAAAACAAACAAAAAAAGAAAAAATGCCTTTTGATTCTAAAATTTGTTTGTATGCTCTTTGTTTTTACCTTGTGTATGTTTGTGTTTACATTTTTTCTCCTATTGTAGGCATTATTATCATAGCAAGTAGTGTCCCTCTGCTGATGGAGATGGCAGTAAAAAGGCTGGCGGAGTGGCACAGCTTGGATTTTATGAATGGGGGCTAGAATTGGCGCAAACACTGATCGGCTTATTAGTCCTGCTAACAGCAATAGAATAAAAATGGTTATCTTCGTCATTATGTCAGTTATTAGTTATTGCTTAGTCTCATGTCAGTTATGTTTTAACATTTATGGCATGTTTTTGGAACAGATGAAGCACCGATAAGCTCCTGAACCAGAATAAGTGGTTGGGGGCAGTATTGGCTTCACATATAAAGAAGTCTTTTTTGGTTTTTGGTAGAATCAAGCGATTTCGACTTGTAAATCTCAGATCAGCCAAAAAGGGATTGTTTTGGTATTTGTATGGTTTGGACATCAATGTCTATGGTTTGTCATCTTTTAAAGCTGTGGCAGATATACAGGGCTTCTTTTCTAAAAAAAAATAGGTGCAGGAACCCCCCCCCCCCCTTCTGACGCACTATTCGTCTCTGCCCCCTACCCACCTTTGGGCACCATCCCTTGGTTCTACCTCCTACCCACCTCCCAGTCCTGCCCCTTTTAGAGAATACAGAACCAAGTATCATTTTGGGCTACTAAGTTATTTTTATGGAATTTGACAACAATAGATATCCCACACAACAATAGACCTCCCCCGGAAACAAAATACCAACCCAGCAACAATACACCCTAGCAGCAACAACAGATCTTCCAGCAGCCAGCAGCAATAGACCTCTCCCTCAACAGTTGATCCCTCCCAGCAACAACTGACCCACCAGCAACAATTGACCGACCAGCAACAATTGACCCACTAGCAACAATAGACCTACCCAGCAACAATAGACCCCAGCACAAAAATAGGTTCCCACTAGCGACATTAGATCCCCCAGCAGCCAGCATCATTAGACCCTCCAGCACTCCTTGCCATAAAATACATTCAGTGCTAGAGGTGCCAGAACTGCATTCCCCCATGTTCCTGCTGAAAAAAGCCCTGCCGATATTTAAATACATTTACATAAAATATATATCATACCAACGTGAAAGCTGTGTCAGTGTCATTTGTTATCAGGGTGCAAGGTGAATGGGAGGGATTTATGGTTCTTAGAGGAGTAAAGATGACCACTACACCAGTCATGCACCCCCAGCAGATGGAGATAGAGATTGTCACATGATCCCCCAGTGAGATTAAATGGTGAAAACAGGAAAAAATGTTATCTCTCTTTATAATTATAAAAGATGTGCTACATCAGCGATTATTTATTAAATACTGTGACATTATAATATTTACTTTCAATAATTTTTATTCAAATTTCAATCAATGCAAGCATGGTAACAATATAGGTACATATTGATGACAAGATAAGAACAATAAAAGTATTACATATTCAACTATCAAGTCCGTATTGGTATAACATACACGGCGATCAAACCTTTATTAAAGTAGGACAAAAGCCCTTGCCGCTTCTGTGGGCTGTGTCTGGCTTGGGCCCTTCACCCTGCTTCTAATTCACTTGCCCAGCAGGGAGAAGGTGACCAGGGGAGCCAGCACCACCCCTAATGGGATCCCGCAGTGAACATTATAATATTTTAAAAATATGCGTGAAGGGGAAAAGATGCACACATAGTAAATAACTATAAAATGCAACAAATGAAAATGAATTGCCAGTAAGAAACTGCATATGAGTTTCGCTAAGGACAACAAAAAATCACCCACATGTTTAACCCGACTCCTTCATAAAAACACACATCTCACGACACAATATAAGAATACAATATGCTAACATAGCAGCACAACTCTTTAACTGGGTAATTAATTATACTGAATTACAGAACTAATTTGTTGCATAAAATCACTGTATGTCACAAGAATCATTCAATGCATTAATAACCTTATTATGCACAGCTGGGGGTACATAGTTGTATATCTAATTATATTTAATTACAGATAATTATAATCAGCATTGCTCTGCCATTTTTTAAACAGTCCCACTCCATTGTATGTTTACCCAGTTTGCAACATATTAGAGACTATTTTCATTAAACCAACAATGTAGCTGGCTTGGTAGTCAATATTTTAACAGATACAGTCACGCAATATTAAATATTAATCGTATCATATCGTTTGCAATATAAATTAAATTGTATTGAAATATTGCTAAATATGATGACCAGAGGCATATTTATATAAATGTTTATAAATGTTATGTAAGGGCTCGTTCACATGAGCTTTCCTCTAGTGAGAAAGCCCTCTTCAGAGAGCATTTGACAGGCAGTGAGGAGGCGTTATATCGCCTCCTCGCTGCCTGATTTAAGCCCTTGAATCCTACACTAGCGCACTGCAACCTCATACATTTCACGTGGATGCAAGTGCTTTCAGAGTGAATGCATTGCTATCAGCAAGCACTACAGCCACTAAAAGCAATAAAAGCAGTTCATTGTGGCTGGGGCATGTGTACATCTCCCAGCTGCTGCCTCTATAGCTAAAGGTGGTAGTGGGGCAGTAAAAGCTCAGCTTAACCACAGGGTTTTACCGTCCCACAACTCAATGTGTGAACAAGCTCTTAAAAATGTGTAACTTTTAGTGCATACAAGATCTTTATTGTGTAATATGATTGTTGTACCCTACAGATGCTAAGCAGCACTCTTTCAACAAATGTGAACATAAATGGGGCTGCTCTCAAAACTAAGTCACCACGATGAGTGGACCCTCAGGTGTGGCAAATCCAGGTTTGTATATGGAGACCCAGAAAAAGTTTGAAAACATTTCAATTGTAAAAGCCAACGTTATTGAATCCAAGAAGCTAGCATATTTTGGGGATTTAAACGCAATTGGTGGAGTTCAATAAATCCCTAATGAAATATTTTGGTTCTTTGACCCTTTTACAGTTGCCTGCACCAGAAGCAAAAATCCCTACACCCATTTTGGTAGCTTTACCGACACGTGGTAAATTTAGGTAGTTCCTAATAGTGCCACTTTTACAAAGTGGCGCTATTAATGCACCAAATTAAAAAAGAATTGCCTCAAGTTGGTAGATAATTAAACTAAAGGTAATGATGACCAAGTATATATTGTAGAGAAGCAGGTAGAGTGCCTATTTCTGTATACTGTGTAGCAGCTGGCATGTTTTATCTCCTCCATTTCCCACCTATCAACAGTTGCAGTACAGTGGGCAGTGCCTGATGGAGAAGCTTAGACACTAGTTCCACATCAGGTCCTCTCTTTATGATTGACAGCAAGCAGTTTGTAAACGTCTATTGGCTAAGGGTCTGCTAGAATTTAAATCCAATTCCAAATGGGGAATTAGTGTCTACGAATCCTTATCAGGCTCAACTCACCAAGCTCGATGCTGTGCTGTTTGCATGATAACTGCAGTGGCAGGGGAAAGCTCAGCTGCACTGAGGACGAAGTGTCTATAAGGATATGCCTCCCTCATTGCGCCCCACATGGTGCATGTCCCAGATTCCTGTACAGGAACATTCCAACAGGTATGTGAATCTGCCATCTGTACCAAGATTTGTTGGGTGGAGGCACCTCAGAATTCCAAAATTCAACAAGTGCCTTATCCAGGGTTAAACAACAACAGGTACAACAATATGTTAAATATTGATCTCCTGCAGTGTCCATTTGGTTTACAGTATGTGGGACAACCCCCATGAGCACTATAAGTAAGACTGAGGGGTTCACAAGAAAATAACTGCATTCCCCATTATGTCTATTGCTACATTTTGCTACACCGATTAAGGATTCCTTTGGGACTAGATTTATTGTAACTGGTAAATTAACTCCACGCTGGAGAGGATGCAATAGTAAGATCTCCAAAATAGATAGATATAAAGACTGAAAACATATGCACTGTACAGTTTTGTTATCAAATTGGATATCAACAGCTATATTGATAATGAATGAAACATAACAGCTCTAGGGATATTATAAACTTTATAAGGACATCCGTTTGGATGAAACATATAGGGTGGAAACCAAAAGCACTGACCACCAAACTTGAGGTGATAGTTTTTTTACCATTATGTTTTCAGGGATTTTTTTATCATTTTTAATGGATTGTATATCATAGTTCATGATAGCTGATGAATATTGGGACTTTATTAGCATGGACTTTACTTATTTATGTGAACTATTAGTATAAAAAGTGCATACATCTATGTGATACCATTTTTAAAGAGGAACTAAACCCATTGATTTTAACTGTCTCATAATGCAGTCGTATTTAAGGCATAGTGTGAATAATATCTGTCACAGGTACTTGTGCTCTCAACTAAACTGTCAAGCCATCAAATGGCTGGTGTCAAAACTTATCACATGTGCGGCACCAAGGCAACTACATATCAAACAAAGACTAAGATGACAGGGGTCCACACAAACCCAACCACATCTCATCTCTTTGTGACTCCTCAGGGACTCTCCAAACCAAACCAAAATAAATTAGCCAAGTAATGTTAGATTTTTACACATCTCTTTACGCCCCATATCCCATTAAAAAGGAAGTGGCTCAAACATTCCTGGACCAAGTCCATCTACCCAAAATTGCCCCATTCCCAATTGGAGATGTTAAACTCCTCCATAACCTCAAAAGAAATCAGGGATGCTATTCACCAGCTAGCCCCATCAAAGGCTCCTGACCCCGATGGTCTTACAGGGGAATTTTACAAAGCCCTACAAGACAAGATAATACCACCCCTACAAGCCGTATACTCCAAGCTTTGGGAAGGCGGCTCCTACCTCTGGCTGGAAACCAAGCAACCATCAAATTACTAGAAAAGAAAGGGAAGGATCCCACTAACCCTGGTTCCTATAGACCTATATCCCTACTAAACATCAATGTTAAAATACTGTCAAAAATCTTAGGCACGAGACTTGCCACTATCATGCCTCACTTAATAGATCCCCGCACAGTCCAGCTTTGTAAAGGGCAGGACTGCAACTCTAAACATTAGAAAAGTCCTGGCAGTTTTGGAAAGAGCAAAACATGACATGGGGGGGGGGGGGGGGCACGCCATCATCACCCTGGACACAGAGAAAGCCTTCGACAATGCTAGCTTCAAATGGTTACATATGGTCTTAGTGAAAATTGGCCTTGAGGGCCCCTTTACTCATCTCATCAAATCTATGTATTCAGCTCTTGTGGCCAGGCTGATGGTGGTGGGCCTTCTCACCCAAGAATTCAAATTACATAAGGGGACAAGGCAGGGGTGCCCCCTGTCTCCCACCTTATTTAACATAGCCCTAGAGTCGCTATTCAGACACATAAACTATATCACCCCCCTACACGGCATTCACTTTCGAGGCTTTGAACTGCGGTCATCATTGTTCGCTGACGATGTCCTCATATTCACTTCCAACCCTACAGCAGATATGATCACGATCAAAAACATCTTTGATAATTTCAGGTTATGCTCTGGCCTGCACATAAACTATCACAAAAGTGAGATACTCCCGATAGGACCCTCCTCCAACCCCCCTGGAAAACTAGTTCCCCATTTGCCCACTCCCATATAACCTATTTAGCTATCAAGATAGGCAAACTCCCATCCTCCCTATATCACGTCAACTATCCTCCTCTTCTTGCTAAAATCTATCATGAACTCAACGACTGGTTGGATCTACCTCTCTCTTTCATGGGGAAATGTCACCTAATTAAAATGATCACTTTTGCATGCCTATTATACCCTCTCCAGACTATCCCATTATTACTGAAACACAAAGATATCCAAACGATCAACAAAAATATCTCAAACTTTATCTGGCACAAAAGGCGACCATGCATAGCTCTGCCTAAACTACATCTCCCCAGGACAGAGGGAGACACTAGTCTCCCCAATATCAAACTTTATAACTTAGCATGCTTCCTCAGATTTAGTCTGGACTGGATAACACAGTCCTACAATCACCTCGAATCAGCAATGGTATTTCCACACTCACTGGTGGCTCTCCTACACTCGAGCCATCCAGCACAATATCCCCCTCAGAGATACGGCAATAGAATGGAGAGAATATAGAAGACTCTTCAAATTGTCACCTTTTATGTCAAAATACCTCCCAATCAGGGGTAACACAAACTTTCCACCAGGAATGGACCATAAGGTCTTCATCCAATGGGAAGACCGAGGTTTGACCAAGTTCTCCTCCCTATACAATAAGATCTCTGGGACTCCACAGGATTTCTTATCCATAGCTAACCAATTTTCTTTACCAAAGGAACACCTTTTCTACTTTTGGCAATGCACCAGCTTCGTCAAGACCTCTTGCCAAGAGAAAATGAAAAGGTTCCAAGGAAGCAAACTGGACTGCCTGATACAAGTACAAGCCTACAACATCTCAGACATCTACAAACCACTTCTGCACCAAGCCTCCCACTCATTGGACACCTCTGCAGTAGCCAACTGGAACAACTTCACCGATCCTGATTAGGTATCCAAGATTCTGAGGGGCTATACCAAAACTCTAATGTTAACCCCTAACGAAGTGTGAAGAGAAACACAACTTAAAATCATGCACTGAGCCTTCATCCCCTTTATCTCAGACAAGTCCAAACCCCAGTCCGATACCTGCCAATTCTGCAACTATCATAAACCTTCTCTTACCCACCGCTTCTAGTCCTGTTCACACATCACAGCCTTCTGGGACCAGGTCATCTAATTTATTGGCAGTATCACTCTCCTTCAGTTACCGAAGGACCCATTGCATCTCATCTTTGGCTATTGGGACAGACAACTTACCCAGTGGTCCCCCCCCACCCAATATAGGGATCAAAGACTGGATACTCACTGTTCTCCTGATTGCTCACAGAGCAATCTTAAAGAACTGGATCTCTCCTATAAAACCCACAATCTCCCAAGTCAGACAGGAATTAACAGCCCTTCTTTTCAAAGACAGGATCAACACGGACGGCTAACTACTTTTATCAAAAATGGCAAGCCTTTATGACCAATATACTATCACCTGCAGATGTTACCAACATCGGAGAATCCTTCACCTACTTTATGAGTCAAAACTCCTCTTTCACCCAAGATGACACTGATTGACCCATTATTCACCAAGGGCCTAACAGGGCGCTTGGGACTTGACCCTCAACAAAGACGCACCATACTATCAATCTCATCGTCATTATACATTGGCTGTTGCTATGTGTCAACCCAACACACCAGGAAAATGGAAAAAAACTGTTAGAAATACCCCCCCCCATCCTTTACCCCCCTTATTCTTATTATTTTTATTATTATTATTTTTAGAAAGATCCATCCGGTTATTCCAATGGCAGAATGTTTTATCACCTCTGTTGTACCAATGCCTAATGCATCTTTCTTATATTAAAATGTTTGACTCTGTCAAGTCGTATTTACATCTTGGCATATTCTTGTATCTCGGAGTTTAGTTCCGCTTTAAGTACCTCTTTAAGTTAAAATGTTAGGTTGTAATATATATATATATATATATATATATAGTACATCAGATAGAGATAACACATTGAATAAATTGCTGTAACTGTTATTGTTTCTTGCTCTAACGAAGGTAATGTGTTTAATCCCCTGAAATGCATTGGCTTTGTTAATATAAGAAAATTAACTTTTACGCTTCTGTTCAATTTTTTTTTGGCTTGCCACATGCAAACCTGGATGTGCAAAACTACAGAGCCAGGAGGGTGAACCCACTTAAAATACAGTGGTGTCCTCTTTTTGCCCCAACCTACTGATTAGAAAGCAAAAAGGTTTCAGCACACTGATTGTGTCATCTTTGTACTCTCAGATTCTTATATTAGCTGCTTTAAAATAAAAATAATTTTATGTAACTACTTGCCTACTGGGCACTTAAAACCCCCTCATGCCCAGACCAATTGTCAGCTTTCAGTGCTCTCACACTTTGAATGACAATTACTCAGTCATGCAATAATGTACCCATATGAATTTTTTTGTCCTTTTTTTTCATACAAATAGAACTTTCTTTTGGTGGTATTTAATCATTACTGTGTTTTTTTATTTTTTGTACTATAAATGAATAAAGAAAGACCGAACATTTTGAAAAAGAAAACACATTTTTCTTCATTTTTTTTATAAAATTTTGCAAATTAGTAATTTTTCTTCATAACGTTTGGCCACAATTTATACTGCTAAATAGATTTGGTAAAAATAACCCAAATTAGTGGATATTATTTGGTCTGTGTGAAAGTTAAGGCCCGTACACGTGATCAGAAATAGGAAGTAACGAACGATCTGCTGATTTTCTGACCGTTGGTATGGTGCTTCCCACAGCCAATTCCACATTTTTGCACGACAGAAACTTGTGCAGGTCAAAATTTTTTTCATGCTCGGAAACGAAAAAACACATACAAAACAATTCAACACATTACATCACTTCTAAAGTTGAATTCTGTCGTACAAGAATTTTCGTATGTTGAGTAGCCTCTTCCCTTTCAATATGAGACTAGCATGCAACAAAAAATGGATGAAAATTCATTTGATTATCTGATCATGTGTACCCGGCTTTAAAAAGTCTACAAGCTATGGTGCTAATCATTGATCACACCTGGTATACTGAAGGCCTATCTCATTTCTTGAAACATTAATAAGCCAGGAAATGTACAAATGCCCCCCAAATGACCCCTTTTTGGAAAGTAGGCATTCCAAGGTATTTAGTAAGAGGCAAGTTTTTTGAATGTTTTCCCACAATTCTTTACAAAATGAAGATTTTTTTTCGCTCAAAATGTCATTGTAACGGGTTATTTCTCTCACATGGCATATGCATACTTGCAACTAAACCCCAAAACATAATCTGCTACTGCTCCTGAGAATGGCGATACCACATGTGTGGGACATTTTCACAGCCCAGCCACATAGAGAGGCCCAACATATTCCATGGATAATTCCAACACATAGCATGTACAGTATCTCACAAAAGTGAGTACACCCCTCATATTTTTGTAAATATTTTATTATATCTTTTCATGTAACAACACTGAAGAAATTACACTTTGCTACAATGTAAAGTAGTGAGTGTACAGCTTGTATAACAGTGTAAATTTTCTGTCCCCTCAAAATAACTCAACACACAGCCATTAATGTCTAAACCGCTGGCAACAAAAGTAATGACCCCCAAGGGAAAATGTCCAAATTGGGCCTAATTAGCCATTTTCCCTCCCTGGTATCATGTGAATCGCTAGTGTTACAAGTTCTCAGGTGTGTTCTCACCAGAACACCTTCATTTGGTGGGCAGACTATCTTCCTCCTCTGAGTCTGTCAGTGTTCCACTGCTTAGGACTGGCTCGTAATTTACATCCAAGTCAGAATCCGAAGCCAAAAAGGAATCCAAAGTAGAGAGCTCCCGTTGCTCCTGTCAGCCGCACTAAGAATTTGGTACACCTCCTCAGCTAAAAAGGATTTTTTATACATTGTTGGTGGTGATGAGGCAGCACAGATGTGCTCTGATAAGCAGCATTAATTAGCTACACTGATAGGTGCTGATGAGGTTCCACTGATGAGGCAGCATTGATATGCAGCACTGTGTGACACTGATGGCAATGTGACACAGATGGCACTTATGGAACTGGGACACTGATGGCACTGGCAGCACTGATATGTGGTTGCTGTGTGACACTGATGGCACTGTAACAATGATGGCGCTGGCAGCACTGATATGCGGCACTGTGTGGTACTGATAGCATTTATGGCACTGTAACACTGGTGTCACTGGCAGCACTGATTTGCGGTACTGTGACACTGATGACACTGTGGGCATGGTGACACAGATGGTACTGATGAAACTGCGACACTGATGACATGGTGACACTGACGGCACTTATGGCATGGTGACACTGATGACACTTATGACACTAATGACACTGTGGGCACAGTGACACTGGTGGCACGTATGACACTGATGACACTGTGGGCATGGATAGCACTGATGACACAGTGACGCTGATGGCACTTATGACAGTGCAGCACTGATAGCACTGATGACACGGTGACACTGATGGCACTTATGACACTGATGACACTGTGGGCACGGTGACACCAGTGGCACTTATGACACTGATGACCCTGTGGGCAAGGATAGCACTGACAACATTGTGACACTGATGGCCCTTATGGCAGTGTGGCACTGATAGCACTTATGACACTGATAGCACTGATGACACAGTGACACTGATGGCACTGTAGCACTGTGGGTACTGATGACATAGTGACACTGATTGCACTTATACGGTCACACTTATGACACTGCAGCACTGATGATTGATGGCACTGATGACACAGTGACACTAATGGCACTTATCAAATGGTGACACTTATGACACTGCGGCACTGATGGCACTGTGGGCACTGATGACACTGTGGCACTGTAGGCACTGTGGCACTGATGACATGGTGACACTGATGGCACTTATGACTGATGACACTGATGACTGGCACTAATGGGCACTGTGACACTAATGGGCACTGTGACACTGACCCTGATTGGCACTGTGACACTGATTGGCACTGTGACACTGATGGGCACTGTGGCACTGTTTGGGGCACTGTATAAGCTGGTGTATAAAATGAATCACTCACGCTGCAACACAAATCGCTCTCCCTCCTCACACGCAATCTCTGGAGAGACTCTGGAGGGAGAGCCGTCAATGAGAGATGATCTCATATGTTTACATTTGAGATCATCTCTCACTGGACACGACGATCACGTGGTGCATGGCCACTGTGATTGGTCATTAAATGTGATCTGTGATTGGCTGTGTCCAAGGGACACGATCATCACAAATCTTCCCCGATGCGCACCCGCGGGGGCGTGCGGGAGCGTGCAAAGGGGAGGACGTCTATTGACACACTCCTGGCAATTAAGGACCGCGCTGTAGCCGTCATTTGGCTATAGCGTGGGCGTGAGGTGGTTAATAATTTTAATTACTTGAAAAACCTTCTTTCTTCAGATTCAGAGCTGAAATACAGATGTCTTCTAGGTACCTTCACCCATCTTCCTAAGCTACCTGGAATGCTAAAGCCCAGAACACTCCAATTTACATATCATGACTTCTGGAAACAAAATTGTGAGCTGACCCACCTTCTACAATTTATGTTACTCACTGCAACTGTCCGTTTTGTTGGTAAAACTATGGTTCGTAGGCAGGTGGATACAAGCCCACTATTGACAGTGGGTTTCAAAACCAGAGATGTTCAGGCTCCGAGGATGTTCTGGAAGATGTGTAGAAACACCTGAGAGCACTACTTTAAAGGCAAAATGTTTTTTTTCAAGATTTTGATTAAGTGGTGTAGGGTTAGAACTCCTGTCAGTTTTAACCTTTCTCTAGAACAAGAAAAAATAAATGGACTTGATTGCTTGTCACCTTTATCCCCAAAAGAAAGAAAAGTACTCCAAGGTATATAAAAAATACAAAAACTGTATTAACAATCTTATTCAGCTAAAATACATAGCATAAAAACAGTTAAAACCTAAATTTATCAAACATAAAGGACTACACTTCCCCATGAATGTAATGTGCTGAAACCTGTAACAGAGGGAGCAATATAATCTTTCACATGTGTACATATAGATATAGTGAAGATAAATCCTTAATAGGGCCCAAGATAGGAGTCACCATTGTAGGTCTCTACGAGTTTCAACAAATAGGTTTCCTCAGCAGATCCTATATATTTTAAGAAATATAGAACAATTAATGACAAAATTCTAGTATGGCGTACTCACATGCTCTGACTCAAGTTGTTGTGCATGCATGTGAGTACTCCATACTTATACTATATATACATTTAGGATTTTGTATTTTGTATTTTTATATATCTTGGAGTACTTTTCTTTCTTTTGGGGTTAAAGGTGGCAACCAATAAAGTCCATTTATTATTTTTTGTTCTATATACAGTATGTAATTTTGGATGTGATGCCACATCAAATGTGCTGCGTCTCAATCTGTTTTTTAACCCTTCTCTAATGAAAAAAAAAAAAAAAAAGGTTTTGTCTTTGGATATACTTTAAAGTAGAGCTAAAGGCAAAACTTTTTTTTTCATTTTGGATAGAGTAAGGGGGGTTTATAACCAGTTGTTATTTTTCACCATGTGTGTCCCATTGCACAGATTTCCCTCCACTTCCTGTACTGCCATAACAGGAAGTCAGAGGAAATCCCTCCAACATAATAGACACCTTGGAGTTTACCAGGGTCACCAGAACTTGTGTCACCATTGGAAGATTTCCTCTATTCCTGTTCTGGGGACAAACCAAAATTTTGGATTTTCTTTTACTTTTGATGATAACAATAAACAAGACAATCAGTGATTGTTCATCTCCCTCATGGGGGCACAGACAGCAATAAAAACGGGTGTTGTAATCCTTCTCCACTCTATATAAAACTAAAAAAAATTCATTTAGTTATACTTTAAGTTATTAAATGCACAGATTTATAATTCTTTGTTCAACCTGACATGTTTAAACATGATATTAAACATTTAATACCCATTTTTTTCCTTACCATATTGTCCAGTTTCTTGGATGCTCACCTTTAGTTTAATTTGCAACCAGAAGCCACAGAGGGTTTGCTCTATAAACCAGTTTGCATATCTGCAGAATTCCTAAGGCAATCAAAGACAATGTGAGAACAAGTCAGATCAATGAACATGTCCATGTGCCATATAAAAGAAGTCAATGAAATATGACAACATATGAATTTTATTGGGTTATTAAAAAAAATAATAGGATTAAAAATAAGAAAATCTGAAATGTCATACCAGTAATAAGATACCTGTTACATTAAGAAATCCCTATTCCCATCATGCATTTTGATTTACATATAAATAAGTAATAGAAAAACCTAGGTAAAATGGAAATTATGAATAAGCGTCAATACTGAGAATAATATATGAAGAGTTAGGAATCTAATTTAAATCTAACGTGTAATTATGGGCACATTTATTATGCCAGAATCTATATTTTAGAGCATATAATAGGAAATATCTACCATATGTCCCTGTTTGGACATCAGCTGACTGATTAAACAAGAACAGAGTATTATTGCAGGCATAAAGGGGAAATGTCATGGGAGAAAGACGCAGCCTTTCGTTGTTGGCCTACTACTAAAAATGGTTGTTGCCGGGCTGTCATGTTGATCCTTTGATGTCAATGCATTCATTCGTACCAAAAATCAGATATTAATAGTTGCTCCAGGTCAGTAATTCAGAAAGTGCTTCAAAGTATATATGAACCTATACCTTGTAAAACAACCTATTCAGCTTAAAATAGAAATAAAAGTCAAAACTTTGTATATATTGTGGGAAATTAGCTTGTGGGTATAACCTTTACTGCGAAAAAAGGCAGCTTGCAGGCAAACTTTCATAAAAGTCTGGCTGTTTGCCAAGGGAGATTGGAGATTTTGTACAACTTGCACAGTTCCTTAGTAACCCTGGACATGAACAGGATACCCTGGTCCGTTAAGATCCCTTTTGGGATCCCCACGCGACTAAACACCTGGACCAATTCCTTGGCGATAGTCTTAGCCGAGGTATTCCGCAAGGTTATTGCTTCAGGATAGTGCATCACGTAGTCTAGTATTACCAGAATGTGTTGGTGGCCCCAGGCAGACTTTATTACTGGCCCCACCAGATCCATGCCAATTATTTCAAAAGGCACTTCAGTTATGGGTAGGGGAACAAGCGGACTGCGAAAATGGGGTGATGGTGCAGATATTTGACACTCGGGGCATGACTCACAGTACCTCCTGACATCTGCATACAGCCCAGGCCATAAGAATCTCTGGGTTATGCTCTCCCTGGTCTTATCCATACCCATATGTCCACCCATTATATGACCATGGGCCAAGTCTAGCACAATCCTGCAGAAGGGTTTTTGAACCAACAGCTGTTCTACCTGGTCCTCACCATGTTTTACCACCTCATACAGCAGATTGTTTTTAAAAACCATGTAGGGGAAAGACACCCCCCCCAATAAGGATCCACAGGTTCCCTATCCATCATCTTAACATTCTCTCTGCTCTAATGAGGGTGACATCTCATAATTGCTGTGTACAAAAATCCTCACTCCTGACCTCTAAGTCAGGGGTCATATTCTGTCCACTCTCGCTATTGGAGACAGAGATGTTCTCTGGTTCATTAACCTCAAGCTGAGAGCTGTCTTCCAGCTCCTCCGGCTCCCCAGCCATTACAGGAAAAGGAAGAGGGTCTCCTCCTTCCTCTGTCCTGCCAACCGGATAGAGCAGGGGGAGCTCTATCCTCCAGACTCTCTGTGCCTTCCCATAATCTCCAAAAATGGGGAAAATCCCTCCCCACTAGAACCTAATGAAGCAGGGAAGGTAACACCCCCACTGAATGTGTCACACTGCCCTAAGGGGTGTCAATCTCAACCACCAAAGTCTGGTAGTCCCGAGTGTCCCCATGGATGCAAATGACCCAGATGGTGATAGGGTGTAATCTTGCAGGATTTACACAACTGCCGTTGACTAAATTCACAACACTACCCGAATCAAGCAGTGCAGTGACTGGCTTCCCATCACTCGGCCTCCTCGACCTTCTGTCGAGAGTCGAACTCCAATTACTTGGTCTCTTGTAGAGACAGAGGTTATCGCTCTCACCTGTCTTATACTGG
>BLSH010143069.1:726988-740046 GCA_018402905.1 Glandirana rugosa | reverse complement strand
TTGATTTTAATTTATTTTCCCTCTCCCCATTTTTTGTAGGGCACTTGCCCTAGTTTGAAGATGATTTTAGAACAGTTATATGGCTTCTACCGTTAATTAATACTTTTCAGACACAGTTTGAAGATGATCCACATTCACCTCCATTTTTGCATTTTTTAAGTTTTTATTTTTTTAAAAATATTTAAAGTTATTTCCCTGTCCCCATTTTTTTGTAGGGCACTTGCCCTACCCTTACCCCCATTTTACTTCCTTTTGCAGCCCTCTGGGGCTTTCCAGGACTTTGCTACAGCCATTTTTGTGCCTAAAAGTTCGGGTCCCCATTGATTTCAATGGGGTTCGTTGTCCGTGCGATCGTTCGGGTTCCGTCCGGACCCGGACCCGGACTTTGTCCCGAAGTTCGGACGGACCAGCAGAACCCGAACTTCCAGGTGTTCGCTCAACTCTAATAGAGAGGAAATCCAGAGCAGGTCTCTTGCTAGTTAGGAACTCTTATTAATGAATACATCTTTCAAGACTTACAGTGAAGCTCTAGAAACTGACATGTTTCATGCTTGCAAAGGGCTTAGGCTAAACCCTGTTTAGTCCTGGGAAGGCAGTATTATATTCCATTCAGTGCTAACCCAGCACAGATTTTGCAGGACATGTGCTTGAGTTTATCTATCCTAAAGGTCTTTCATTAATGGATAAAATATTGAAAGAGAAAAACAAATGTATTTTCTATTTTTCATGTATTTGGAACTAGCTGCGGATGTTGGTTTACAACAGATTGTAAATAATTGCAAAGGATTGTAATTACAGTAGACCTGAACTTGGAAAGTAAAGATTTGCTATGTTATAGAGTATGTCTAGGAATGTTAATTGCACAAATGTAATTGAAAAACCTTGAAAATCTGCCTTTTGCACCAGTATTGCAAAAGGCAGACTTTTCAAGGTTTTGCAATTACAGAAAATGAGAAATGAGCCAAATGTGTCAAGTCTACATGTGAATTAGGTTTGGAATCTATACATGTTCTGAACCTCTAACTGCAGAGAATTTTAATATGTCGTTGTCAATATTTTTAATGGAATAAAATAAAATTGTTTTTATGATACTCAGTTGTTCTTTATATATATGTCCACAGAAAGTCCATGGCTACATATTTTGTTTCTTGAGTATAGAAAGGCTGATGTACATCGGGCTAAGACAGGCATTAGAATATAGCATTTGTTTAAAGCTGATATTGATAAATAGGAAACAATTTAAAATAAAATATGTCACCAGGCAGCCATACTCTTTATACTGGACCTATTAAACATTCTCATAGACAGTGCAAACAATAAAAGCATACACTTCATGGGCCAGGAATTCAATGATTGATTCATGGCTGTAAGGCATGAGTAAAAACATGGTTAATCTGTTGGCAACCAGCTTTTCACACATACAGAAGAAAATATTCTTTCTTCTAACATTAACGTGTTAAATAGACCATACAGATAATATACTATTTTTTTCCCATCTTGCTTACTGCAGGTAGGCCTCTTAAGTTTTCCGTCTCGGAGGTGTTTACTGCTCTATTTATGTGGAACATGTTTTCTTTCTAAGGCTGTATTGTGCCTATTTCTCTTGTACTATTGTATTTATTAATTTACTAGTTCTTCGTACAGATCAATAGCATTGTGGTTTGGGCATTCTGTTCAAAGGTATATTAAAAATGTTTTACTTATATCTACTCAGCAATACACTGAACTTGCTTTATAGAGCTGTTACATAGAATTCCACCAAAAACGAATAATGCTGTTTTTGGTTGGATGATGACTAGTACAAATTGTTCAGAATTTATATTTATAGCCCTGAAACTCTGTTGGTACCCCCCCCCATAATCATGCTTATTTCATATTCACCTGTAACAGCTACAGTGGGAGCAGTGAAAAGAGGCAATCAGTGGGATTTTGAAACGAAAAATAAATATACACATATATAGGCTTGTTCAGAAGAATGATACAAAAGCAATATGCATGGGTGAAATGCAATACTTATAGCAACCAATCAGGAATCACATAAAGTGGTAGTAAACCCATACATATTCTCAGTGAAGTGACTAGCCTCAGGTGATGCACAGAGATGAATCAAATCCTAATACATAAGTTGTACCTGTATATCTGCAGACAGCTTTTCTGTACATCCAAAAAAAGTAAAAAAGTTACATAGCTTTTTTTAGCTCCAAAAGCCAGGGGCCCGGGATCTTACATAGTTAGTCTGGTTGAAAAAAATTCCATCCAGTTCAACCAATAAAAGGGAAAATGAAATTATACAATCCTATATACACAATCCTATACCCAGAGTTGATCCAGAAGAAGGCAAAAAAACCCAGCAAAGAATGATCCAATTTGCTCCAGCAAAGAAAAAAATGTATTCCTGATCCCCAAGATGCAATCGGATATTCCCTGGATCAACTTTACCTATAAATGTCTATTCCACATTTTCACAGCTCTTATTGTGAAGAAACCTTTCCCTATTTGAAGATTAAATCTCTTTTCCTCCAGATTTATAGAGGTTGCATCTCATACTAGCTCATTATGAATAGAGCTGAGCGAACCCGTGGATGTTCGGGTTCGGTGGGTTCGGCCGAACTTCTGAAAAAAGTCCGGGTTCGGTACCGAACTTGAGCCGAACTTTACCCCGAACCCCATTGAAGTCAATGGGGACCCAAACTTTTCGGCACAAAAATGACTGTAAAAGAGTCCTGGAAAGTGCTAGAGGGTTGCAAAATGATTTTAGAACAATAATCTGTCCCTTACAGCAACAGCAGGAACCTGACCCTATAGAACTAGGAGATGATTTTAGAACAATAATCTGTCCCTCTAAGCAGTAGACTCTACCTAGTCCAGTCAGATCTTTCTGTAATGCAGGATGAGATCTGCAATCTGTCCCTAAAAGCAGTAGTAGTAGTAATCTCTACCTATCTATCTATCTGCAATCTGTCCCTCACAGCACCGGCAGCATCTTCTCCCTACACTACCCAGAGAGCATGTGACATGCAGCACTAAGTGACTCCAGCTTATAAAGAGGCTGGGTCACATGATGCACTGGTCAATCACAGCCATGCCATTAGTAGGCATGGCTGTGATGGCTTCTAAGGGCAAACCAGTGAAACGCTTGTTGATTGGCTGCCCTACAGCTATTCAATATGCATGATCAAATACCCGAACCCAGAACTCGAACCCAAACTTTTTTTCAAATGTCCGGGTTCGGGTCTGGGTCATGGACACCCCAAAATTAGGTACGAACCCAAACTTTACAGTTCGGGTTCGCTCAACTCTAATTATGAAATACTTACCTTAGAATTAAGCTCTCTCAGCAGTGCCCACACACCGCTGAGACGGCTGAAATTTTCTGTGGTTTCTTCCGGGTTCGCGGGCTCCATCGCTGTGATTGGCCAGAGCCTGGATGACGTCACTTCCGCACATGTGAGTGGGAGCCGCCGGTCACGGCACAGGAACCTAAAAAAATGGCATGGGTGCCTGTTTCTTTAGAGCGCATGCACCAATGACGTTGGCGTATATGGTAAATATATCCTAAACTGGTTTAGGAGATATTTACAGTACCTACAGGAAGCCTTATTATAGGCTTACATGTAGGTACAATTACAAAGGAAGACTTTACTTCCTCTTTAAAGAATCCCCCCTTGTCCTCTGTGATGACTTTAAAGTGAATAACTCATCACCAAGTTCACTATATGGACCACTTATATATTTGTACATGTTGATCATATCCCCGTTAATCTCCTTTTCTCAAGAGAGAATACATTCAGTTCCTCTAATCTTTCCTCATAGCTGAGCTCCTCCATGCCTTCTCTGCATTTTCTCCAGTTCCCCGATATCCTGTTTGAGAACTGGTGCCCAAAACTGATCTGTATATTCCAGATGGGTTCTTACTAATGATTTGTACAGGGGCAAAATAATGTCTCTATCTCTGGAGTCCATACCTCTCTTAATACAAGAAAGGATTTTGCTCACTTTGGAAACCACAGCTTGGCATTGCATGCCATTATTAAGCTTATGGGATCGTAGACATAAATGTATCACCAATATAAATATTAAACCATATATAATAAATAAAATACTGCCAAACCTTTATTTATTGGTATGATAGGCCGTGGCCCTTTATTATAGGTATAATCCATTTAACAACTATTATATGAAATAGTTTAATAAATAACATAAAGTATATATATATATATCAATATATATCTTGCTCAGCTGTACAGGCTCGAGCTATAAAATAACTAATAATCATAACATCCCATACATAAAAGGATATCCACAAACAAGTATTTATACATTTCCAACACCAGAGCAAACCTCATAAACAGGGCCACGACAGGGGGGGGGGCGGGACGAGCTGTTGTCTTCTTGCTGTCTTCACTCCGTCTGCCCGTTGTATGACGCATCATTTTATTTTTATAGGCACCTGCTCGTGGCAGAGTACCGTTAGCTGGCTTATCCAATCAAAGGTAAGTATTAAATATGCACATTTTTTTTTTTTTTAATATAATCTTTATTCAACAAAATGTAATTATTAAATATTCTTATGTCACGATCCCATAGGTGGTGGGGTGGGGACTCTTTTGCCCCACCCTTCACCTTTATGATCTACCAAAACCCCCAGATCCTTCTTCACCATTGACTCCCCCAGCTGTTTTCCTCCTAGTATGTATGATGCATGCATATTATTAGCTCCCAAGTGCACAACTTTGCATTTATCAACATAAAGTGCTGGTTCGCAAAGGCGCGCTGTGCAATATCGCATGTGATTCGCACCGCACTGCAGTGTAAATCACATGTGATGTTTGTGTGATGCGATTTCAGCCATACAGATAGTATGGCTGTCACATAACTGATCCGAAGCTGATATGCCGAGAGAGGCTCCCCTTGCGGCTGAACACAGTGCACCTCTGGAGTTGAGACAGAGGGTGCAGTGCATAAAGAAGCATGGGTCACCAGTAGAGAAGGGTGAGCTGGAACTGCAGGAACCGGTAGAGCAGGAGAGGAAAAGCAGTCCTATAAGCTGCTGTAGCAAACACCCAGCAGGTGTGCAGTGCCCTTTCAATGGCAGGGTGGTGACAGTGCGGATGACACAGTCTGTAATTCAGACCTGGATGAAACTGGTAAGAAGTAAGGCAGAGTCTGTGATGCAGGCTGAGGGTCAAACACAGGTGAGCAGATAATAGAGAATCTGCTAAGCAGACTGATGATCAGGTTCCAAGGACCAGGCAGGAGAGGTCCGTAAGATAAGCCAAGGGTCAAGGCACCGGAGATCAGGCCAGAGTTAACAAAGCCTGTTAGAAATGACGCATGCAGATAGCAGAGGAATGAGAATGCAGACAGAAAATACACCCAGTGCTTTGGATCGAGGCAAGTACACACTATAGAAGCATATGCTTTGTTCAATTTTCATGTCAGAGTTTTACAACCACTTTAAGACCTCATGCACATGGGACGTTTTTTGACTGTTTTACAGCAGCTGTTTTTAGCTGCAGACGTTTTTTTCTACAGTCAATAAACTCTCCAGCATGTTATCCTATGTGTTCATGCACACATAGGCTGTTACCAACTGTTTTTGGCTGGGGTGTTTTTGAGCTGTAAGGCTCCATGCACACTGGCGTAAAAAACGTTGCTTCTACAGGAGTTTTGTGTTCTTCCTGTAGAAGCAGCTCAATGGTATCCTAGGTGTCCATGCACATTAGGACAATTAGAGGCATATTTTGAGATCAAAGTTTAGAGGCAGGAAAAAGCCCTTCTTATTAGCGTTCCTGATTGGAGCTTGCTGGCAGAAAAAACGTAAAACTCTTCTAAACTCATCTAAACTTTGTACAAAAAAACGCTCTATATGAAAGTTTTTTACTTCCAAGAGAACAGATGTTTTTTTAAGCCCAGTGTGCATGGAGCCTTAAGAAAAACCCAAGACGTGTGGCGTGTGGGTTCTGAGAGATGTTTTTCAGCTGTAAAAATGCTCAAATGCACAAAAACGTGGCTAAACACTGGTCCCCAATGTTTCTGGACATTTTAGATCAATTGAGGAAAAAAAAAATGCTCGCCCTTTTAAAATGCGAAAAAACTTGCAAAAACACTGGTGATATAATACTAATAAAAGCTGAAAAAATCACTGAAAAGCTACTGACATTTTTAGGAGTTTTTTTTAACGTCCTGTGTCCATGAGGCCTTAGGCCTCATTTACACTGCTGCTGGTAAACTGACATTTAGAGGCAGTTGGGCGTTTTTTTCAGCTGCCCCTGAACTCTTATCAGTACTGTACATTTACACAAGGTCGTTTAAGGTTGTTTCCAGGCAGTTGAGTTTAGAGGCTTTTTTTGAAAAAATGGGTTCAGACACCAGTTCAGAGGCATTTGTAACGCCAACCAGCTTGTAAACGCGCCTAAACGCAGTAACTCGCATCTAGGAGCATTTCACTTACAATCATTTCCATTTAAAAAAAACATTTTTTTTTCAAAAATGCTCCTAGACGCAAACACGACAAAATGACGCTAAACACGGCTAAATGCGGCATGCAAAACGCAGCAAAAATGGACATTTTAGACACCGGTTTCTAGCTCTCAAGATAAATGAGCGGCACAGTGGTGAAGTGGATAGCACTTTCGCCTAGCAGCAAAAGGGTCACTGGTTCAAATCCCGACCACAACACTACCTGCCTGGAGTTTGCATGTTCTCCCTGTGCCTGCGTGGGTTTCCTCCGGGTACTCTGGTTTCTTCCCACACTCCAAAGAGTTAGGTTAACTGGATCCTGTCTAAATTGGCCCTAGTATGTATGAATGTGAGTTAGGGACCTTAGATTGTAAGCTCCTTGAGGGTAGGGACTGATGTGAATGTACAATGTATATGTAAAGCGCTGCGTAAATTGACAGCGCTATATAAGTACCTGAAATAAAAAATAAATAATAAAAATAAATCGTTCAGGCAGGGGAGGTTGAAATAGCGTCCCATGTAAATAGAGTCTAAATGAAACATTTTTGGTTGCTATGAGTTTTTCAAAACATAGTTGTTCCTAGCACTGTTTAGATAAGGCCTACTAATAAATTTGTTTTGGGTGCAGATCTACTTTATGTTTATATTGCAGAAGCATTTAAATAAAACAGCATTAATATGAAAAACAGTGCAAGTATAATACAAAATGGTAAGTGATTAAGAAATTAAATAGAATTGCTCACTGAAGAGACAGTAACATTTTATTTCATGCATACTTGGTTTACTAAATTATATTTTCTAATGGCCTTGTCTTGGAGAATTAACATGTAGGATTCAATAGTACTTCAAAAACAACAATAACTTTTCACCATTTACTCTGTGGAAATGATCATTATATTAGTTATTTACTTTCTGTCTCCTCCGACTTATTTTGCTGCTCTGTGAAATTAGGGAGAGGAAACAGATTCATCAGACATTTAAGTCATCTAAAAAGAGAGATGCCATCTGCCAGGCCTTTTTTTTAGAAGGAAAACAAAATGAGAGTAATTTACAATCTAGAAAGATGCAAAGTCACAGTGAATATTTTTTAATACTAATGTACCTCCCTGACTGTATTCATGATTAGTAGAGGCAAACATTTACTGGCTGGTTAAAGATCAACTAGCAAAAGTATGCCGTTCACTAAACAGGATGATATTCTTAATTCCTAAAAAAATAAATAAACATATATCTGTCAGTAATTTCTCTATACTGCTCAGTACACATAGAGTAGAGTATGTAATATGTAACACAGTGTGCAACAGTCTGGAGTATGTGAGGTGTATCACAGTGTGCAGCATCTGATGTATATAAGGTAACATGCAGCATATGGGTTTCAGTGGTGTGGAGTACAGGGTGCACCCATCCGGAGAATGCCCATACAGCTTACAGCATTCAATCAGCTCTCGGGTGCTGCCCCCGCCATCTCAGGTAAGGCAAACCGGCAGTGAAGCTTTGCAGCTTCACAGCCAGTTCCCTACTGCGCATGCGTGAAGCGTGCTGTGCTTTGTGAATAGCCTGGCAGCGAGGAGAGGAGGAAGGGGCTGAACTTACAGGTGAGTTTGTCATGGCAAAGTCAAGAGAATTGGGAGCTGGTAGCTGTTAAAACCAGGTACCCGCTCCCTCCTCCCTCCCGAAAGGTGCCAAATGTGGCAGCAAAGGGGGGGGGCAAATAAGCGGAGCTTCCCCTTTTGGGTGGAGCCCCACTTTAAGGTCAAAGACTGTGGAAATGTTACAGATTTGATTGGAATCTAGAGATATGCTGTAGATGGTAGTGATGGGCTGGGCAATCACTGTTTTTACCCCTTTACAAATGAATGCTCTCACACCCACTACAGGCTACATGTGGCTTTCGGACCATAGGTTGGGCATTATTATATAGACACAGATAGAAAGAATTGAGGATCTAGATGCTACACAGTGCAATATAGCCTACCCTGATTTCATAATAAATGTTATTAAACACAAAATTTCACTTAAAGCGGAGTTCCACCCAAAAGTGGAACTTCCGTTTTATGTGCTGGTGACCCCCTGACATGCCACAGTTGGCATGTCCTTTTTTGGGGGGGGGGGTACCAAGTTTTAACAGGTACCCAGCTCCCACTCCCTCTCCTGGTGCTGTGGCGCCGAGCAGAAGTTCACCTCTCCCTCCTCCCTACCTGCAATCTTCTGGGACATGTCACAGGTGCCAGAAGATTGCCGGCCATTCAGATTGTGCAGCACAGCTCACACCCGGCTGTGAAGCCACAGCCGGGTGCCCACACTTGCAATTCCAGTGCCATGGAGAGGAGAGAAGAGGAGAGGAGAGGGAGAGGAGCGAGGCTTCGGGCGGCTGCATCACTGGACCGTGGGACAGGTAAGTGTCTGGTTATTAAAAGTCAGCAGCTACACTTTTTGTAGCTGCTGACTTTTAAATGGGCGGAACTCCGCTTTAATAGGTCCAATAATATACGAAAGCTTGTGCATTCAAGTAACATTAAAACAACACTATTCTCCACACTTGAGGACTTTTTCCTTAAATTGCACAATATCAAATCATATGCATATAACAGTAATGGCACGTCCATATGGGGCGCAGGGGCGCCGCCCCCCTAATCCATGCACCTGGCCCCTAATCTACATGCAGAATGGCAGATGCATGGATTCCAATGGGTTTTTTTTTAGAAGCACGTAATTCCAGCCTAAGGCTCTAATTGGCTTCAAAAAAAGGGTGGACTCGGGGCGTAGAGCATTGTGCCCTGAGCCCACCCAGTTGTGTGACAATAGTGAATTAATATTTGCTATTGTCTTCCTGATTCTCCTCCCAGAAGCGGGTCCTGATTGGCCAAGAGAAGAAGCAATCCTATTGGCCACCAGGGAGGAGACACAGGGGAAGCCACCTTGAAGCCGAGGAGGAGGAGACGCGGGGTGAAGCGCTGCCCGCGACCTAGATGGGGTAAGTGGGGGCCTGGTGACCGAGCGACCAACCTGAGGGGGGGTTGGTGCAGCTGATCCAACCGACCGGGATGGTGGATTGTTTGCCCCCCCTTCCCAAAAAATACAGCACCAGCCGCCACTGGCATATACATATAAAAAGAGAATAAAAACTGTTCAATAACCATTTCAATCCCCAATATATTTTGTAGCCAGTCCACAGTTGAATTGAGACAAAAAGCAGGTTGATTGGTTTTCTTCAATAAGAGTTATTCCCCAACACTGATTTTTCCCAAAATAGATATAGACTTCTATGAGGTCCTGTCGTTTTGCTGCAGTTTCAGAAACTGATGCACTCCAGGGAACTACTCACATGGGGCTACAGTATTCTACAGTATGCAGGATTGTGAAAGACCTAGGGCACCCATTGTCACTTCAAGGATAAGAATGATGCAGCTCACATACTTAAATAGAACCTGAACCTACAAACGGTATGAACAGCACACATATTTATACCCACAAAATATGTTTTAAATATTGTGCCACAAATGAGAGTCCCACAGACACATATAAACCTCAAGGCAAAACAAGTGTGAGAAAACACAAAGAAGCCCATATAGGGGACACTCCGGGCATATAGTAATTAAAATTAGAAATTTTATTAAATGCCAATAATTAAAAAGAAAAAGGTGAACCATTTACCATTGAGACACACAGATTAAAAAATGACAACGTTGTCAGTAAATGTCGGGAAAGGGGTCAGCCGGCTGTCATTCACATACTCCACCACACGTACTGCATACAGTCACTAATGAGAGTGGCAAGAAAATATGACACCGTCCTGTATATATAGCAGTCTATCACGGTTGAAACTCAGATTTAGTGTGTGATGCAGCACATGCTCACTTAGTGACTGTACCATACTAGTGACCCCCCAGGAGCCTCCCAAGGTTCGCACATGGATCTACGGACAGCAGTTCAAATATAGATGTGGAAAATGCCGAGTACCACTGTCAGTTCCATACAGACTTATTAATACTGCCTTTTGGCCTGCTCACTGATCTATCTCTGTTGGAGACACAACTGACTATGGATATTTCATTTATCCCGGCCCATGTCCATCTGATATTTCCCATATCGGGACTTTACTTCATACAGGGCTGATGGGATTGTCTATCCAGAGCAGCCATCATCTCCCAAAGGAGCCTCTCTCATGGGAATTTATGTGTGCTGCATCACACACTAAATCTGAGTTTCAACCGTGATAGACTGCTATATATACAGGACGGTGTCATATTTTCTTGCCACTCTCATTAGTGACTGTATGCAGTACGTGTGGTGGAGTATGTGAATGACAGCCTGCTGACCCCTTTCCCGACATTTACTGACAACGTTGTCATTTTTTAATCTGTGTGCCTCAATGGTAAATGGTTCACCTTTTTCTTTTTAATTATTGGCATTTAATAAAATTTCTAATTTTAATTACTATATGCCCGGAGTGTCCCCTATATGGGCTTCTTTGTGTTCTCTCACACTTGTTTTGCCTTGATTCACAGCCCTAGGGACCCCATCCTATATTCGGATGTGTGGTTTGATCGGCCAAACGTGATTTCACATTTGTCCGATCTATATATTACTATTTTGATCCCAACGGGGGAACTATTTTATCTTTTGGTTTTTGTAGATATAAACCTCAGCACTATAATTTCTAAAAAATTAAGCTCTTCCATTACCTTTGCTTTTCTGCATATAGAATATAAACTGAGGGCTAACGCTTTATCTGAGCCTACCGTAAAAAAAATGTCATTAAAATATTCAAACTACTTAGCAAGTGGAAACTGTTAAGACAATGAACATTTTGGTCAGCTGTATGTAATTACATTATAGAATACTGTATACCATGCAGGGATCAGGAGAATATAATGTACAAACTGCAGTGGTCAGAAATATATAACGTACAACCCAGCACACAGAGTGCAGTGGTCAGGGCTATGTAATGTATGGTCCAGTGTAAAAAGCACATCAATCATAAGCATGTAGGATGCAATAGTAAAAGGTATGTACTACACAGCACAGCAAAGAGAGTATGGTCAGGAGGATGTGATGTTACATAATCCTGACAGCTGAAATCTGTATGCTGTGTTGTATGTTGCACATTCCTGACCACTACTGCGGTATACTGTGCTATACCTAATATAATTGTGACCCTTGTTCTCTTTACACTAGGCTGTATATTACATACTCATGATCACAGTCCTCTGTCAACTGTATGCTACATTGCATACTCCTAACTGGTGAACACTCTATGCTGTACATTCCTGACCGCTGCACTTTCACCATACAGAGTGGTCAGGATTATGTAACATACAGCATATCTAGCCTGTATACAAAGTGCACTGGTCAGGAGTATGTAACATACAGCATATATAGCCCTGTATACAAAGTGCACTGGTCAGGAGTATGTAACATACAGCTCAGCATACAGCAACATATTGTACAGAGCATAGAGGTTCTTAGTATGTTCTTAGTGCATAAAGTGCACTGGAAAATTCAGACCACTACATCCTGCGTGCCGGGCCATACGTTACATGCTGATGACCACTGAACTCTGTATGCTTTGCTGTTCCCCAGTACATTTTCCTTCTCCTCCCCAAGCAAAAGCCCCCCCTTCCTTTAAGTAACTCCCTTCCAAAGTATCCATCTATTGTTCACCTCTGCAAGTAATCTGTAGGCAGGTGCAGTCTATTTTCTCTGTTGCAGGTGGAGCTTAACAGCAGCGCCATTGCATGGGGAAATTAAGTCAAGAGAAATATTGTTCCTGGGTCACTGGGGAAGCTATCCAATTTGATGCTGCTGCCCCATGTGACTCTAGCAGCCATCTTGAATCAGGCAGAGCCTATTTAAGGCCCTGGCTCCTAGGCACACATTTCACATGTGGGTAGTATAGTGACAGGTCACCCATCTGACAGGGACAGGGATCAGGAGCAAGGATAGGTTCCTGATGAGTAGGGAAAGGATAGGGACACACCATCCTACCTGGAGACCTCACCATTTGGGACTGGACCAGCCATGCCAAATTCCACCCTGCCATGACCAACCATGCCAAATTCCAGATGCTGTTGGCACATCTGGACCTTCTCTGTTACACATTGGTGTTACTTGCTGTGAGTGTCCCCAGTCGGGTGCCTTCCCACCGGATCTGTTGTAAATTACTGGATTCTGCATTAATACAAGTTCTGTTCTCTGCAACTTAGAATCTGTGTAATTACTGCCGTGGCACCATGTTGCACCACCTCCCAATCGACTCGAGACTTATCTCCTTCGTCACCACTCGACACCTACCACCCCTCGTCTCCACACGACACCTACTCCCTTCCACCGTTTCCACTCGACACCTTTTCTCCATATCTAAACTCGACATCTTCCCCACGTTTCAACTAAACACCAGACCCCACGTCTCCATTCGTCACTTTCTTCACACGTCTCCACTCGTTATCTACCAATGAAACTTTCCCCCACACCCTTCCCCCCCCCCCACCACGTTGTACCACGGTGCCGTCATTAATGTGTCTAAGATTCAACGTCTCTTGTCTTGAACATAATTACGTCTTAGGTCATTAAATGTTGTCTAGGCCACCCTTCCG
>BLSH010143069.1:683979-705168 GCA_018402905.1 Glandirana rugosa | reverse complement strand
TATCTGAGGACATCAGTAACTGCTGTACACTATTTACAGATCGTTCTGCAAGTTCTCTCTAGGGCAGGTAACAGTGGCACTGCTAGAACCAAATATTTAAAGAAAGAGTTGTTATGATATTTCTTTCTACCTTATTCTCCCCGATCAATAATATCTGTAATCTTTATCTAATAAAATTTATGAGTGTTTTATACTTCAACACAGTTTGGTATTTGTTTTATTCTTTCGCAATCAACTTTTCATTTTCCATTTTAGCTAACCAGATTGCTTTTTGCAGATTTTGTAGCTTCTGAATGATGTCTTTTCCCCAATGACTTAAATAATCTAACTGCCCACATCTTCACTCTATTTCTTTGCTTAGATTTTCATTTAGCAACATTTGTTTTGATTTGTTTGTACTGTTTGTTTCTTGAGGATTTATACAGATAAGTGTCTCTTTTTTTTCTCTCTAACAGCACTGTGAAGACATTCAATTTTCTTCTTTTTCCTTTGAAGACTAACTCCCATTCAAAGAGCTATAATGATCTACCCGGTGAAATCATTTATTCAATTGTGAATTCCCACTGTTCTCTGCTTATATTGTTTTAGGAAACTAATAGAAGTGTATTTATGTATCAAATTTTAACATTTGTTTAGTGCTTCCGAGGCCACTCAACCTCAGACTCCATCTTATAATGGGCTGACATTAAGAAAAATACTGTGACCCACGGTATAATAGTATGCCACTCAGGCGCAATCATTATGGGGAGTAGTGTGGGTGATGCCGCGTCCATAGCAGGAGTGCCAGCAAGGGATGGAGCTCGTCCCAATTCCTATAGTCACGGAAAGGGAGAGAGGAAAGATCCCTGGTGCCGCACAACCACGGAGTCCTATGGTGGTATAAGAGAGACAACCTCAGCCTGGCGGGGGCCCAGGCTGAAGTTGTCTCTCTGATACCGCCATAGGACTCCATGGATGTGCGGCACCAGGGATCTTTCCTCTCTTCCTTCCATTAATAAAAACACCATAGGCTCTTTTGACCCTCTCAATAAAAGCAAGTCACTGTTTAGACAGAATTCTGACCATTGTGGAATTCAATGCACCTGCCTTCTTTAATACAACCATGCAAGTTCTGAAAGCTTAAAGCAGTATTAAACCAAAAATGTAATGTATTACAGCTTACCAATCAGTAGATGTGGCGGCTGCATTCATCTTCTTTTTTTAGGTTTCCTTCGCTCTGTTTTCACCTGGTGATCAGGCCAGTAACACACCTCCTGTATTAGAGTGGCCCACTCAGGATGAAGGAGCACAGGAGGCACCTTTAGACAGCAGCATTGTCAGTCTGGCCGGGGGGGGGGGGGTGGGTGTTAGATGCACTAGCAGATTTAGATACACTAAGGTTGGATTCACACCAGTCTGGTGCGAATTCCAGCCCCGATGCCTGTGAGAAGGACAGGAGCTGCTGTTCAGCGTCTCCTGTCCAATCTCACAGTGCATCAGCTAACAGAGGAGGGAAGGGGGAGGTGCAGTGAGCAGAGGGAAAGATCATCTGTGTATCAGATGCGTTCCCATTAAACATAATGGGCTGGGAATTTGCACTGCATTGCACAGAAAACACACACGTTTTCTGTGCAATGCAGACTGTGAATACATCGCACAGATGTGAACTGGACACATTGAAAACAATGCATTTTCAGGTGTCCTGCAAATTGGATGCGGTGTAAGCCACATTCAATTCACATAGGTGTAGACCCAGCGTAAGCAAATAAAGTCCGGGACATGCTGGCAGTTTTTTTTTCCTCTAGCCCAACCAGTTGAACAAAAAAAGAATGGACAAATCACTGTGCCAGCTCAAGTAATGTTGATTTGACGATCTCCCCCATTGCGCTATTGAATTCTTACAGGGGGACTCCCCACCTCCACCAGAATACACTGATTAGCGCTCGCAGCCATTGGCTGCAAACACTGATGTGAGGCTGGTTTTCCAGCATGTCCCTTCAACAAAAGCTGGTACTTTCGATTGGATTTTGCAGGACAAACTGCTGTACACACTGGCTGAAAGTGGCTGGTTCCTGCTGAACCCACCGATTTTTGTACAGTGTGTACACAGCTTTAGAGTGCCTACTGGAGGAAAGAGCAACAACGACACCTTTGGACAGCAGCAAAAAAGAAAAAAAAGAATGGAGGTGAAAGAGAGAGAAGGAGTGAGAGAGAGGGGGGGCTAAAAGAGAGGGGTGAAGGACAGAGAGGGGGTGAGAGAGAGGACATAATAAAGAGGGGGAGGGGAGAGAAAGGGGGGTTAGCGAGGGGGGGGTGAAAGAGAGGGGGTGACACTCAGGTCACACAGGGGGTTTCCATTATAAGATGTACAGTGCCTCCAATCCTCAAGTCAAGCAGAGGGTCCGTCATTAAAAGACATAAATTGCCTCCCATTCTCAGGACACCCTGTGGTTTTTATTTTAAGACGTATAGTGCCCCCATCCTTGGGACACACAGGGGGTCCCCAAATTATAAGACAGACAGAGCCCCCCCACCCTCACAGCAAGCAGGGGGTTCCCTATTATAAAGAGTAGAGTATATGCTCATCCTTACGTCACAGAGTGGATCCCTCATAATAAGGCACACAGAAGGGGCAGAAAGGGGAGCCCCAATTATAAGGTACAGTAAGTCCTAATTCTCAGGTCACAGAGTGTGCCCTGATTACAAGGTATACAAAGCCTCCATCCCCAGGTCATAGGGGGATCCCCTATTATATGATGTACTGAGCTCCCTATCCTGAGGTCACACAGGGGGTGCCCATCATAAGTACAATGCCCTGCATCCTCAGGGCACACAGGGGTCTCTCAATATAAGGAGTGCAGTCTCCACAATTCACATGACACGACTGGGGGTCCCACATTATGAGTACAATGTTCCCGTTTGGGCCCCCCCACACACACACACACATAGAGTCCCCCCCCCCATGTTCCATGACCGGACAACTGTGACAGGAGGGGCCACTGGCTCTTACCACCCTTGCTTCGGCAGACATTTAATTCTCCAGGCTGTATATTGTACTTCCCGTCCCGCATTTGTCTTCAGGATAGGAGGCGGCATCGAATTCCAGCTGCATGTGGGTGAATCAGCAGCCAGACCTCCTGCTTGGAGGTGGAACTATGGTATGTACATGCAATGCAAGGCTTCAGCGGTGCTGGTCTCACTGACACAAGCAGCATGAATAAAGAATGGTATACATGCAGCCTAGTTGTCGGCCCTGCTGCTGCACCAATGCTGACCCCTGCATTCTCTCACCAGTTCGGGAAGTGTCCTTCTCCTCCTCCCCAGGCTCTCGCTCTATTCACAGGACCAGCCTGCTTATTGCATCCAGTCCTCCCATGTGCACGAAGCGGGACTCAAGAGGACAGGTCAAGGGGGCTTTTTTTTCATGTGACACACAGCACTGCGCGTGCCCCATGCCCTTGGTGCACGTACCCCCAGGGGTACACGTACCATGGGTTGAGAAACCCTGTACTAAACAAATTGGAGCTAAACTCCAGATAACACTTAAAGTGTTACTAAACCCAGGACCCTAAAATCACTATATCTGGTCTCCCACAGTACACAGAACATGGAAATTTGATAGTTTTAGTAAATATAAACTGCTAAATACCTTTTCTCATCAGCAGTAAATAGCAGTCTTATTATCTCTATCGGTGTCTAGTTAAAGCTTGTAGGAGGAATTTTCATTCTACTCTGACTGTCCTATGAGGGTGCAGGGCCCCCGAGCCTCTATCTGGGCAGTGCTGATTGGTCCTGTGTTGATCACATGCACGCTCCCAAGAAAATAAATCTCTCAAGCAATACACACCAAATTGAGCGTGTGCAGTTTGTCCCCAAATCTCTGTACTATCAGGAGATGGTTTAGGGACAGTGGAAAAAGGGGGGATCAGAGAAGACAGGATAAAACAGCCTTTTTACACAATACAGCCTTAGGTTCCACAGTGAGTATAACAAGCATGCTTCACTGCATATACAGACTGATTTTACTGTTGTGGGTTTAGTAACACTTTAACTATTACATTCTCACAAATACTCATGTATATTTACATAGTACCTGTCTGTGATTGTATGTGTGTGTTCACAAAATTTTGGCGGTAGCAACATTCACTATCTGCATAATTAGTACGCATACATGGCTATAAACAATTGCTTTGCAACTGTATCTTAGATGGCCTGAACATGTAATTTACGGTGCTATCCGCAATATCATTTTCTCTTAGCAAGTTTGTTTTCTTAACCATTACCTTTCTGCCACCCATATTTACCTGACATATCTACCTATCCACCTATCTATCTAATCCATCACTTGAAAGCCGCGGTGGCCATGAAGAATTTCCTCTTGGCCAAATGAGAGCAATAACTCAAACAGCGACAAGCCAGAGCTACAAGGAGATTGTGTCTTTGCCACGGTCTACAGAAGCTGGACCTTGCTTGCCTGATTGATATTCTTGTGAGAAAACCACCATGGCTCTTCTACCTCCCACATATGGCCATCAGTCAATAACGTTATCACAAAGGTAACTTAATTATATGGGAAGATTTATATGAATTTCAGCCAAAACCTGAATCCAGACACGTGGAGTTCTGTTATCCATGCCGAGTCAGCGAGAAGAAGCATTTATGATGCTGATTAATTTATTGCAGAACACTGTTTTGTAGGCTTCTGGCCATATTCATTAGGAAAATACAATGTGCTCCCATATCTTATAAAGGTTCCATAACCATATATCAGTGTTTGTGTTTGACACATTTATTACCAAGCAACAATAGCTTTTTTTTAAAGTTGTAGGCAGGTTGAAAATCAATTTGAGAAGAGCTCTTTTAAATTCACCTAGAGTTGAAATAGCTTTTCATAAGGCCTTAATCTTATTGCTTTGTTTTAAACATCAGTCAAATGCTTGACCAAATTGTTCCTAGTAACAATGATATGTTTAATGGAGAAGCTTTAACAATTCCACTGCCAAAGAAGACATGACACAAAGCAGAGTGATTTATTGCATGGCTGACAAGCACTGAACAGGTCAATTCGAGAGATAGAAGCTGCTGCCTTGTTTTGCAGATGCACTGCACGGAGTCGGGCCCAGTGTCAAACTCTTGGTCCAATTTATTTTCTTCTCAACTCTTTCTGACAAAAAAAAAAGGAAAGAAAAGGCTGATTTCCCCGGCACAGACGCTGTTCCAAAAATCATCGCTTGAAGAGACAAAAAATAGGATGAAAAATAATCCTACTTTAATATATTGTTTTCTGCAAACAAGCACCGCAGACTGTAGGCAATAAAAAAATGAAAGGACGTTCCCAATGAGATCTGAGATGAAAATACAATTCACATCACTTGTGAATTATTGATATTTAGCTATACTCTGGTATACGCATTAGCTTATATAAAACAAGAATGGCATAAATACTTATTGCTAAGTACAGTTTGAGATATATCCTAATCATATATAAGGCAACGAGCTGAGAGAGTTTCCATGGTGGGATAGAGCTGCAAAAGCCACAGGGACATCTCATTGCTGGAGTTACTTAAGGCAGATTAAGTGTGAGATATATTTTTCATGTAAAGTGCATGCATGCTAAGTAATGTGTAACTCTTACAGTATTTATTTGTTCTCGAAGAAATCACAGCACTCCCATTGAAAATGTATTCATCTAATTTTCTGTCCAAAAAGACAAAGCCACCTTTGTTCAGTCATTCTATTCTGATGCCTCAACTTGTGACTTTGTTCAGTCATTCCCTTCTGATGCCTCAAATTGTGACTCGTTATCACAATGCAATTGGTTATTAAACCTCAACTTCAGGAAACGCAAAAGTCATATGTTGCAGTGGGGCTGTGCCTGCACTGCAAGGGTTAATTGCTTATTTAGGTCTAGATGACAAAAAAAAAGATTTACCTACCACGGCTCTTTCATGCTGCTAGAACAATTTCCACAGTGTCCTCTCCCCCATGCTCCACAGGTCTAAGGTCCTTTGACATCATCAAGACCAATGAGGGTCCTTAGCCCTGAATTCCAAGTGATGATGCTGAGGGATAATCCACCACCAGAGTGGGGGAGCACCATCTGCCAGAGGATCAAGTATGTTAACGTGTTCCTCTTTCTCTACTTCTTAAACTAAATGAGAAGTTAATCTTTGCAGTGTGGGCACAGCCCCACTGCAAGGGATAAGTTTGAAGTTTCCCAGATCTGGGTGTGACAGAACCGCCCCACACTCCAGTCTGAACATACAGTATATATCAGATATTATAGCCGCATAGCACACAAGACTAGCCAACACACAGCTTGTATGAGATCTGGAAGTTTATTGAACAAACTCATACATAATATATACCCCACAGGAGAACAGTCGCCTCCTGATCATATTACCTTAACAATACTAACTGTAACCAGAAACATAATTAACATGCGCTAATTAACTAGTCACTTAAACCAGCCTAGGTGACCCAATGCCCACACAGACAATGTTGTGATCAATCAGATATCCTCACTTCAGGTCAGACTTGCCGGCACCGAGCTCACAAAGTACACTACACATTATCATAATTTCAACATCCCCACAGTAGTTTGCTAGCAGACAATACATGAGATACTTAGCACAATAAACACAAAACAAACAGTGATCTCATCCCACCTCTGACTAGTAGGCAACAGACTACAGCAGGAGACCTACTTACAATAAACACATTATGGCAGGGGACCCCAGTGGGTTGAGCGGATTATATTAACATCTACTGTCACTGCTGGTTTGAGGCGTAGAGGCCCCCCGATATGGATATGGAACCTCCACTTCCCAGAGTCAGTGTGTTTTGGGGAGATATGGACTTGAATCAGAAACAAGACCACTCCATGGATCCCCCAGGTATATACCTCCCAAAGAGTAGTGTTCCCTTAAATGCCACGACCCATAGTCAGTGGGTAAGAGGCTTGCTCCTGGTCCTCTCCAAAAGCCTCTGTCCCGAGTCAGTCTGTCTCATTGGGCTTTAAGGGAATGGAGACTGAGAAAATTATTTTTCCATCCTACAGGAGACTGATGATACTGTTATCCCAGGTTCTTCTTCTCATCCTAAGCAAAGTAACTTCCAAGACTGGTGAATATGATTAAAATTTGAGCTTTTCATAAATGTAACCAATTGTTTGTAAAAGATATATTTATAAAACCAAAACAGTGCACCACCTTTGAAATGTTTACACCATTCAGATGTCTTACTGTGGTTGAGTGTCTGATCACCGTACTGTGCTTGCAGTCTTCTGTAGATATCCATGGGTTTTACGTCTTTGTTCACAAGAAACTTCATCACCACACACTGTTCCTTGCATGCACTAACATTGTTGTCTGCCATCTTGATTAACGGTCTCTGGACTGGCCTGCGACATGTGTGCCACCTATCAGTAATAGGATACACTTGCCACTTACTACTGCATGTAGTACCACTACTCTAGCATCTATTTTTATATATGTAAAGTTAAAAGTCCCGGTTTAACTTGAACGCCCCTTGTACCTGTGCACAACAAAATATATTTCTGCTGTGAATCAAAGTACAATCAAAAGTTAACTCATGCAATTATATATAAAACATGTGAACAATAAAATCCACACCCAGCGTCCACAAATAGCCTAAAGGACTGCTAAGGCATGGTTATGAGATCAAATGCACATATGAAAAGGGTAAACCCCACTGGCCGCACTGTAGGTGTCCATGTATATTTCTCCATCTGGAATGCAGCCAATATCCCAGAACGCATAGCACTCCTCAGGTGTAAGAGAAGAAAAAGAAGATCAACATAAGGTAATAATGCCTAAACATAATATAGCACTTGTGTGTTGAAGTCAAACATTCGGTGCTCCCAACTTTCCAAACCACTAAAAGTGCCAGCTTCTTAGCAGAAATATATGATCTCTATATCATAAAAAGGTCAAAGCACTTGTGAAAAAGGGTTGCACCAACCAGATCCGATGTATGTATTCCATAAGTCTCTCCTGGAATACAGCCACAACTTTAGAACGCATAACTCACCTCAGGAATAGTAAAAACAACCCAGCATAGTTTAACAATGCTTAAACATTTCTTTATTAAAGAGGTTGTAAACCGAAGAAGAAAAAAAAAACAAAAAAAGGTTTAGGCAATATTTTCACTACTTATAGGTATGCCTTATTATAGGCTTACCTATAGGCAAAAGTTTGCAGGGGAAGTTTACTTTCTCTTTAAGTAAGAAAAGGTACTCACAAATATCACAGATTAAAAACAGGAAACGTCACACCGCTGTTCACCGATGGTCAAACTATAAAGTCATTGGCCACAAGATCCACTCCTGCATGTTTCCTTTGCAGTCGGACATCCTCAGGGAGCATCTAAGAAGCCAGTTACTACATATATATAAAAGCATCCCCCTTGTACTATTTACGCAGAACTGCAAAGTTACTGATAGTTCCACGAAAAAGAGATGGTTTCCAATAGTATGTTCATGAAAAATTCCCCAAAAGAGGAAAAAGAAGAGGACTTTACTGGTACCAAGGGAATACACTAATGTTTAAAATGTATTCTTTTTATTTACAACGACATTAAAAGAAACAATAATAAAAATAGGGACTATATATTCCCCATTATACAATTACATCTTCCCTAATGCAAAAATAGCATAAATAATAAGTGCATAACTCCAAAAAATAGCAAATTGATAGGTCAATGTGTTTTGCAGAATTACTTCCTCAGGCCACTCATATTTTTTCAAGGAAGAGTAGCCTAAATGAAGAAACATATATTAGATACAACACAATTAAATAGTTAAGACTAAAATGATTGTAAAGTCTTGTTTTTTTTTCTATAAATATAACAAACATTTTATACTTACCTGCTCTGTTGCAGTGGATTTGCTCAGAACAGCCCAGACCCTCCTCTTCTTGGGTGCCTCTTCTGTGCTCCTGGCCCCTCCCTCCTGTTGAGTGCTTCCAAAGAAACCAGCCTGCTATGGGGGCACCCAAGCTGAACTGCAGCTCCATGTGTCCATTCAGACATGGAACTGCAGTTCTCTCCCAGCCCCTCCCTCTCCTAATTGGCCAACTGACTTTTATTGACGCTGTTGCTGGAGGGAGAATCCCGGACAGCCGAGACACTCGTAGACATCAGTGGCCCAAGATGGGGCTCAGGTAAGTATTACAGGGACTGCTGCACACAGAAGGATTTTTATCTTAATGCATAGAATACATTAAAGCTTTTAATTAGTTGCCGACCGCCCGCCATGGCTTGGCGGCGGCAACTTGGCTCAATATCGCAATCTGCCGTTACCTGACCGCGGCTGCAAGATCACGGATCGTGGGCGCGTGCAGGCCACCGGAGGCATGTTTGCATGCTCACTGTGTAGTGGGGGAGCCAGGGAGCGGGTAGGGCTGACACAATGTCCGTCGGCTACCTACGATTGCTCCCCCACAGTGACAGAACGGGGATCCATGTGTGTAAACAAACGGATCTCTGTTCTGACAGGGCCAGGGACATTTACATAGTAATCAGTGCATTTTCATAGCACTGATCGCTGTATAAATGCCAATGGTCCCAAAAAAGTGTCAAAAGTGTCCAACATGTCTGCCGCAATGTCGCAGTCCCGCTAAAAATCGCAGATCAGTGCCATTACTAGTAAAAAATAAAAACCCCATAAATTAATTCTCATCAGTCGTAGACGCAGCAACTTTTGCGCAAACTAATCAATATATGCCGATTGTGCTTTTTTTACCAAACATATGAGGAAGAATATATATCGGCCAAAACTGATGAATACATTTGTTCATTATAATTTTTTTTGGATATGTATTATAGCAAAAAGTAAGAAATATTGTTTTTTTTGCAAAATTGTCGCTCTTTGCTTGTTTATAATGGTGATCAGAAGTGACATAGAGGTGATCAAATACCACCAAAAGAAAGCTCAATTTTTGGGAAAAAAAGGACGTCAATTTCGTTTGGGTACAACGTCTCATGACCGCGCAATTGTCAGTTAAAGTGACGCAGTGCCAAATCCCAAAAAGTGCTCTGGACAAAAAGGGGGAAATCCTTCCGGGGCTGAAGTGGTTAACCTAAAAAAAAAAAAAATGGATCATGTCCATTTAAAGCATGTTATAGAGCACAGTGTTTGTACTGTCTAATTTGCCCCCTGTAACACCTGAAATACCTGGCTGATCCTGCCAGTTTCTACCCCCCCTCCTGTAAACTGAGACCGTGGCATATCATGGCTGCTGAGCCCTGACACCATGGTCAGTTTACGTGCCTTTGTCATACGCAACCCTGCTCTCCCCCATCCTCCTCTGTCCTCTCCCCCTCCCCTCCCTGCTTGTCAGCTAATGACAGTGCCTGCCCCTCTCCCCCTCCTGCTGCTGCAATAACTCTGACCTGTTTATACTATCCTCACTGTCTCCTAATGACAGGTGCCCCCTGCGGGGGATCCTCGGCTGTGCCCACTCTAGCTATCAGATGGGGAGAGGAGAGAGCCAGCTGGTCATGTGAGCGCAGATCGACGGTCTGAAATTAGACACACAGGAGCACCTGTCATTATGAGACAGCGAGGATAGTATAAACAGGTTAGAGTGGCTTAACAACTACTTTAAGAGAAAAAAAACCTTCTGACTTTACAACCACTTTAATAATGGTCTCATGTTTATATGCACTTACATATCCACCAGTATGTGTCCATGGCAAAAGTGTTACTGTTATGTGGCTGATACTCTAAAGTGAAGAGTGATATATTAATAATTTAGGAAAACTCTTCTTGTAGAACATAAAATATATATTTAAAAATCATCATAAGCATGTAGACTTATTTTGTTTAATTGTTCATATTAGCTCTAGTGGAAGGATCAGTTTCAAATGCTAAGCTTTTAAGGACTCAATCCACTCACTATGGTATGTTTTAGGGCTCTCTGGTCACTTTCAATAAAAGAAAAATAACAGAAGCTCTTTCTGTGCAGGGGATGTTCCCAAACACAGTAATATTTTATTCCAGGCTATTAGTTGCACAGCTCTGTTGGTTTTCTAATCAAGACAAAGGTGCTTCAGTCCCAGACTCTAATGCTGGAGTGGATCTCTCAGTCTCTAAGCTAGACTTTATGGGCACTCACATAGAGTCTGTCTCTCTACAGCAGTGGTTCTCAACTCCTGTCCTCGGGACCCACTAACAGGCCAGGTTTGCAAGCTAACTGAAATACATCACAGGTGATATAATTTGCTGCTCAGTGATTGCAGTATTCTAGTCTGCATTTCCCCAAGGTAATACCTAAAATCTGGCCTGTTGGTGGGTCCCGAGGACAGGAGTTGAGAACCACTGCTCTACAGTCTTCAAATGTCATGCCTGACATTGGTCTAATACAGATGCTTGTCTCAGTATAAAACCAGACAGACCTGCTCTCACATATGTTGCCTGAGCAGTAAGAGCTTTCACAGATGAGTCCTGACTGATTGCAGTCTCTTACCATTTGTGTTCAAAACTGACATGTCTCTAATCAGACGCCTACCTGTTTTGAGCTGTCAGGCATTCTTTCATTGCCAAAACCTACTCTTCTCACATCACTATCCACATTTACACAGCAGACTGTGCTTCTTTAAAATACAATAAGCCCAGGTTCACATTGGAGTGATTTGTCATGAGATTTGAGAGCTTAAATTGCATGACAAGTCGCAGCCTTTGGGCGGCAATGGCACTGTTCCAATCGGTGTGACACCGATTTTGCAGTGCCGCACCGATTTGCAAGAGTAGTTCCTGCACTACTTTTGCCGATTTCTGGTGCGACTTCAATAGACATCTGTGCATGAAGCCACACAGATGTCTGTCAAGTTGCTCCTGAAATTGCGCTGGCCTTGCTACTTAGAAATCGCACTGCTTCAAGTGAAGTAGCAGTGATTTCAAAGTAGCATCAATGTGAGCCAGGGCTAAGACTCGATTCACATCTATGCATTTTGCTATTCAGTGGTTTTGCAGTACTTTTTGCTGTGCTTTCCTTGTTTTTTTACCGCGATTTGGTGGCCACTGTGATGATATCACGTGTGGGACACACACAAAGTAATGATATCACGCACGAAGCAAGACTGACTCCATCTTGGGGCTACTTAAATGGCTGCTAAGCTTTTTTTTTTCTCTTTTTAACACGGTCAGTCCTCGGGCTAAACTCCTCACACCCCCCCTCCCTTCCTGGCAGATCGACTTCAAAGGGGGCCATCTGATCATGAGGCCTGTTCGTTTATCTTTAACTGCTTGCCGACGGCTGATCGGCAATTGACGGCGACAGTGTGGCTCGATGGCGCGGATCGCCGTCATATGATGGCGGCTACGAGATCGAGCCCAGTGAGCGCGCGCTGCCGGAGGCGCGACCGCGCGCTCACTGTGTCCGGGGAGGGCCAGGGAGTGGGTGCGGCGGATTCGATCTCTGCCGGCCACCCGCGATGCCCCCCCGGAGTGAAAGAACGGAGGTCCGTGTAAATAAACACGTCCGTCCCTTCCCCAGCTAGGGCAGTCCCCCCACAGTTAGAACATGTCCAGGGAACATAGTTAACCCTTAGAGCACCCCCTGCAGGTTAACCCCTTCACTGTCAATGACATTTACACAGTAATCAGTGCATTTTTATAGCACTGATCACTGTATAAATGCCAATGGTCCCAAAAAAGTGTCAAATGTTCCGACATGTCCGCTGAAACATCGCAGTACCGCTAAAAATCGCAGATCGCCGCCATTACTAGTAAAAAATAAAAAAAAATAAAAATCCCAGAAATTAATTCTCATCATCCGTAAAAGCGGCCACTTTTGCGCAAACCAATCAATAAACGCCGATTGAGATTTTTTTTATCACAAATATGAGAAAGAATATAAATCGGCCAAGACCGATGAAAAAAAATGTTTTTTTATATTTTTTTTGGATTTGTATTTTAGCAAAAAGTAAGAAATGTGGTTTTTTTTGCAAAATTGTTGCTCTTCTTTTGTTTATAGTGGCGATCAGAAATGACGCAGCGGTGATCAAATACCACCAAAAGAAAGCTCTATTTGTGGGAAAAAAAGGATGCAAATTTCGTTTGGGTACAACGTTGCACGACCGCGCAATTTTCAGTTAAAGCGACGCAGTGCCGAATCGCAAAAAGTGCTCTGGTCCTAAAGCTGGAAATCCTTCCGGTCCTTAAGTGGTTAAACAGCCATAAACCAAACTGATTTCCGGACATGCGAGCCCATAAATCACCCAGGCATCTCTAACCTTGGAGTGACCCTCTCCCTGTCTTAAAACTTACCCAAAAAATATATAAATTCATAATTTCAGCTTGGATCATGCCATAGTGATAAAACGTACATATTTGAATGTAGAATTTCGGCCCGGATTATTCAAGTATAAGCATTCCCCCCTTGTTACCCAAGGAGGGATAGAACTAGTATGTTCCCTTCCCAGAGTCCTAGAAGGTCTCAGAACTCTCATGTTTGGAGTCATTTGAAAGCTTTATACATGCTGAGATTGAATTTCTTACTGTGAGATTTGTCGGGCGGCCCAATCACAAGATAGGATTTTCATAAACCACGGGGGGATTATGAAGCATGTATTGCAATGGCCCGCCCTGGACATTGTCTAAGAAACCGCCCACGCATGTGAATGGCCAGGGGCATATGGCTCCACCCCTTGTCACCCAGAGAAAAAGGGATTGCCAAGATCAATTGTCAGTTCTCAATTACCATCAATAAAGCACCATCAGAGAAACAGAAAATAATCTTCGAAACACTGATTTGGCACGGACATTTCGAAGGCAGGCATTTTCATTCTGTTCCTTTGCTTTATATTTTGTCTCAGTATTTTGCAACCTTCTTTTATTTTTCTGTAAATATTTTACTTCACCTAAAACTTGACCTTTTCATTATTAAACTTAATTTTGAAAAGTGTTAATTTTGTCCCTAAAGCTCTTAATGCAACTATCACAAATCTGTTCCTCTGAAGAGCGCTACTGTTTTTTTTAAATAACGCATCTGATATACCTGTCTGCAGTGACAGCGTGTGTTACAGGTGGTTATTCTGAAATATTGGTATTTCTGAAATTCCGAGTTCCTCTCGCTCGGCTCCGAAAGTAGAGGTGGTGGCAGTGAAAGGGTTAATTGTTTGAATTAGCCCGGTAACAATCGCTTTCAGGCTGCTGGCATTTAGATGGTGGTCCCGCAAACTGGGAAATCTTGAGAGTGGCATTGTTACGTTTGTGACAAGTGCGGTGTTAGATCAGGGGGGTCCTCGGTCACCTGTCGGTGAGGAGGGCAGCGATCTGATACCCGCGTTCGTCACAGCCACCAATCCCTATATCAATCACTGTAAGAAAAACCCCTTTTTTTGTGTGGACTTTAAAGGTAGCAACATCACACATGAATGTAAACATATTCTAATTTTATTAACACATATTTAAAAAGTTATATCACCCAAGTAAATCTAAAAACACATCTGTTTTTTAGATAAGTAGTCCTATTGCTTGAAACATGATACATAGATATACAATATATTTTACACTCCGCACTCCAACATTGTGTAGAGATGTCTGACACGTTTCAGGTCCACGCCTTTCATCAGGGGCTTTATAAGACAAACATGTAACCTCTTGTGCGCCCTGGGAGCTGGATGGAGATAATGTGGGGGCACTGGATCAGTCTGTCATCCATGGACCATGGGTGGAACGTCCAAGGTGTCTATTGAGATCTCAGAATGTGAAATGCTGGCTTTAGACGGCTGCAAGCTCTGAAAAGAGCTAGAAGGAACTCTGTGCGGACATAGAACAGAAAAAGAGCAGCGCCAATCTAAGTGCAGCAGTATAAAAACATCTTTATTAAAAAGACAAATGGCAACTCACAAGATAAAAGAGTTGTCAGCGCATGTGTGGCAATAGGCCTTGTGTAGAGGTTCATCCACTCCTTTCAGAAGGACGGGCTGCAAGCGGGGAACACTGGTGACCGCTGGTACTGGCTGAGCTGATGGCTTCCAGCACTTCCAGGAACTCAGATAGGGCTCAGGAACCGCCGCTGACGTCACTATCGGATGCAGGGTGGAGTGGGAGGTGCTCGCGTTTTCGGAGCATTCGTGCTCCTTCCTCCGGCAATCCTGATTGCCTGAGGAAGGAGCACGAATGCTCCGAACGTGAGCACCTCCCACTCCACCCTGCATCCGATAGTGATGTCAGCGGCGGTTCCTGAGCCCCATCTGAGATGGTGTAAAACAACACCTAGGACAACACTGCTGTTGATGGTACAGTAGAAGGAATGGATACGGAAAACACCCTAGGTTCTGTATAAATCCCCTCGGTGGCCTCTGTGTTTTCTGTACTATGGCAAGGGAGTGCTGGGAAAAAATCTCAATGTTTTGCTGGCACCAATCCTACGGACTCCCAGAGAAAGCCACAGTTCATCATGGACCCACCACTCTGGTGGGACACTAAAGCACACACAGGGTATATGTTTGACACGGAATCCCCTCTGGGGGCTGCGGGATCTTTTGCCAACTTTTGGTGTCCAGGGGAGCCTGATATTCACTGGACATACTCACGCCAGTCCTCCTAGGCAGTGTAGGAGGACTGGCGTGAGGACGTCCAACAAATATTAGGCTCCCCTGGACAGGGGAGCCCAGCACTCCCTTGCCATAATACAGAAAACACAGAGGCCCCGGGATTTATACAGAACCTAGGGTGTTTTCTGTATCTATTCCTTCTACTGTACCATCACCGGCAGTGTTGTCCTAGGTGTCGTTTCACACATCTGTGTATTTGCACATTTTGTCATATACCTATACGCTATAGATAAGTGTTTGTCAACTATTAAAAATCTTCTGCATAAAGCTCCTGATGAAAGGCGTGGACCTGAAACGCATCGGACATTTCTAAACAATGCTGCAGTGCAGTGTAAAATATATTGTATATCTATGTATCAAGCAACAGGACTACTTATCTAAAAAAAAAAAGCAGATGTGCTTTTAGATTTACTTCAATGGGTGACATACCTTTTTAAATATGTGTTAATAAAATTTGAATATTTTAATACATTCATGTGTTGTGTTGCTACCTTTAAAGTCCCACAAAAGTTTTTTTTCTTACAGCCATTAACTCAGTCGGAGCCCAGGCTGAGGCTGCCATTACTGTGCAGCATATGGATTCCTTCTTCTGACATTGCTGCAGCTTGAAGCCTGGACAAGCTCCATTTCAGCCAGCACTCACAGCAGTGTAGCCTGGACTTCACCTCATTCCTGAGGGGCATCAGCATTTTGTTATCGGATACAATACTGCACACTATAATGTATCCTTCTGACCTCCCCTGTACTATATCCTCTAAGCCCACTGTACTGTGTCCGCTAACCCCCTGTACTGTGCCCTCCTGTCCCCCTGTACCGATCCCTCCTACCACCCCTGTACTGTGCCCTACTGCCCCCCTATACTGTGCCCTCCTGCCCCCCCTGTACTATGTCCTCCTGCCCCCCTGAACTGTGCCAACCTGCCCCCCTGTACTGTGTACAGACACATACAAAACACTCCCTGGTAGGGGCTCCAGTGCCCAGATGGCCATGATGCTATTAAGGAGGCATTGCCTGTCAAAACAGAAAGCAACAGCAAATCTCTCCAATAGGGATTCAGATAAAAACACAAACACATTTTAATAGCATGGGGAAGAGGTACAACTTCTGTGTTGCTGTCTGCGCCAGTGGTGGCTTTTTTTTGGGGGGGTGGCAAACACCCCCCCCCCGTTGGTAGCTCGGCCGGTCGGCGGCACCCCCCACCCCCTGGCACTTACTCCATTGGTTGCAGGCAGGCGGCGGCTGGGTTCCTGCAGGCAGCTGGTGGGTTGTGGACTGCGGCGGGCAGTTGGCTTCTACGGGTGGCGGGTGGGCTCCTGTGTCTTCTATGTAACACGCCGGCTTGTGCCGTGCGGCTCCTCCCTCCTTCTCCTCGGTGTCCAATAGGATCACCTGTCCTTTCAGCTAATTGGGTGCCGAGTCTCAGACCCATTCCTGATTGGCTGGGAGGAGGATCAATTTGGTGATAGTGAATTTTCATCCCCTATTGTCACACAACACCCTTGCTTCAAAAAAAACTCCCCCCCCCATTGGAATCCATAGTCCAGCGCCCTGTTATGTAGATCAAAGGGCCGGACGCATGGATAGGGGGTGGCGCCCGTGTGTCCCTAATGGACGGGCCACTGCTGGTCTGTGTGCCTTCCTATGCCGTGACAGTTTTCCTCCTTTTCTTGTATAAGCGTCACAGTAAAAGGAAGTAAGGGAAAGTCTCTTCACTGGGTTCACAGATAGATATAAAAACCTGAAAGTCTTTACTGTGTCTCACTCTATTGAAAAATAAAAAGTATTTTATCTATGGCTTGAGTTAGGCTTTAACCACATCAGTACTGGGCACGAAAACCCCCTTCCTGTCCAGGCCATTTTTCAGCTTTCAGCGCTATCATACATTTGAATGACAATTACTCAATCATGCAACACTGTACCCATATGAAATTTGCGTCCTTTTTTTTCACACAAATAGAGCTTTCTTTTGGTAGTATTTAATCATTAGTGGGTTTTTTTTATTTTTTGTGCTACAAATAAAAAATGACTGAAAATTTTGTGAAAAAATGCCTTTTTCTTTGTTTCTGTCAAAAAAATTAGCAAATTTGTTATTTTTCTTCATAAATTTTGGCCAAAATGTATACTGCTACATATCTTTGGTAAAAATAACCAAAATCAGTGTATATTATTTGGTCCTTGTGAAAGTTATAGAGTCTACAAATTATGGTGCCAATCATTGAAAATTGATCGCACCTGATGTACTGAAGGCCTATCTAATTTCTTGAGACACTAAGAGCCGGTTCACACTACAGCGACTTGGGAGGCAACTTGGGTCGCTCCAAGTCGCCCCAAGTCACTTGCCAAGTGAAATCCCATAGAAGTGAATGTGAGCGGTCTAAATGTACACTACTGAAGTCGCTTCCGACTTCAGAAAAGGTTCCTGTACTACTTTGAGGTGACTTCTATCCGACTTGTGCCCATAGAAATCAATGGAAGTCGCTTCCAAGTCGGATCCCCATCTCTATTGAAGCGACTTTACAGGAAAAGGAATTGAATTTTACCCAGCTACTCCCTATAATTACCCAGGCAAACCCCTCTCTCCCACAGAGCACTTCCTGGAAAAGCCCTGGTTTCTGAGTGTGACTGGTGTTATCATGTCTGCAAGGGCAAAAAAAAGGCAAGCAAGACAAGTGGTTGCTAGGGAGCCTATTGATAATGAACTTCTGATAAGGCTGGTCAGGCAGGGGCCACTACTGTATGATCAAAGTGATCCCAGCTATAATGATCAACTAAAGCGTGACAATGCATGGCTGGAGATTTGCTCACAGTTTGTGGAAGAGTGGGAGATATTGAATGACAGTGACCGCACTGCAAAATGTAAGTGAAGCCTTCATGTTATATTAGTGACACCCCCCCCTTTTGGTCTGTGAACTCAGTTCCAAAATGTCCCCCAAAATTTGCGTGGGGCCCTTCAGGTTTGGTATGGATTTTAAGGGGAACCCTGCACCAAATTCCCCCCCTTCACTGAGAATGACATTTATACAGTGATCAGTGGATATTTCAATTTCTCATTGCTGTATAAATGTCATTGGTCACCAAAAATTTTCAAAAATGTCCAACATGTCCGCCCCAATATCAAAGTCCCGCTAAAAATTGCAACTCCGTTACTATTAAAAAAAGTAACAACCCCAGAGCTGAAATCTCATATTTTGGAAACGTGTAAACTTTTGAGCAAAACAGACAATAAACGCAGATTTTTTTAAAAATATGAGGAAGACTAGAAATCGGCCAGAACGGATATTTTTATTGTTTTGGATTTTTGTGTGGATATTTCTATTTTACCAATAATTAATAAATAACGTTTTTGGGGCACCATTGTTGCTATTTTTTGGTTTATAGTAGACTTGTGCAAAAAATTATTTTATTCCGTTTTTCTGAAATGCTGAAATTCGGAAATCCGAAAATTCAAAAATAACTAAGAACATTGGAAATAATAGCTAACTAATAACTATTCAATTATATGTATTTGAATTTCCTTGAAAGTTTGGCTATTTAGTAAACTTAAATATGAAATTTATCAATAATAGCCATATTTTAAAGAAAATTCTAATACCTATAATTTAATAGTTATTTATAATTATTTCAAATGTTCTTTCTTATTTCCAAATTTCCGAATGGCCGAATTACCGCGATTCGGAAAAACGAAACAAATTGCACAAGGCTAGTTTATAGCGTTGATCAGAAATAACACAGAGGTGATCAAATACAACCAAAAGAAAGCTCTATTTGTGGGTACAACATCGCGCGATTGTGCAATTGTCAGTTTAAGCAAGGTAGTGCCCAATCACAAAAAGTGCTCTGGTGTTAATGTGGTAAATTCTTCCGGGAGTGAAGTGATTAAAAAAAGGTGTAGGTTTTCCCCCTAAATCCAAACCAGACCCTTATCTGAGCATGCAGCCCTGGCATGGCAGGAAAGGGTGGGGACAAGCGAGCGCACCCTCCCTCTGAACCATACCGTTGCCGCATGCCTTCAACTTGTAGAGGGTGCTTTGAGGTCCTATTTAAAACACCTTGGCCCCATGTTGATGGGGAGAAGGGCCTCATCCCCACAACCCTGGGTGGTAGTTGTGGGGGTCTGCGGGCAGGGGAACTTATCACAATCTGGAAACCTCCTTTAATAAGGGTGTCCCAAGATCCGGCCCCCCTATGTGAATGGGAACAGGGTACATTGTACCCCTACCCATTCACCTCAAAAAAAGGGGCGTGGTACAAAATACACGAGGCAGTTTTTGACAAGTGCTTTTTTTTGGAAAATACCGCTTTTATTCTTCCTTCTTTATTCCTTCATCTTCTCTGGTCCCGCTCATTCTTCTGCTTTTGCTGTCTTTTTCTTCAAACATCACCATCTTCTGCCTTCTCCTCATCCACCGTTGTTCCCGACTCCTGCTGCCGTCCCATCTGGAGGCAACTCCCCGAATGGCTGGTTTGGACTTTGGGGGGAACCCACACAATTTTTTCATTCTAACCTTTAATTTTATGCCACACACTTATCTGAGCATGCACTGTATGTAGTATGAAATGTGTAGACAATGTTCAGTATGACAAAAGCAAACCAATTTTTATTTTGTTTTATTTGTATCATATTTTACAAGAAAAACACGGAAATATGTAGTTTCAGATTTTATTTCAACACCAACAAAAATTACGTAAAGTAAGGAAAAATAGAATCATCCAAAAATAAACACAACACCTGTACAGCCTAGGTAAACTAATTAGAAAATTCAACAGCAAAACTATATATTTAAGAAATTGCGTCCATTTGCCATTGTATTTCACCAGCGGGCGAAAGGAAATACGACGTAAATTGTTGGCAAATATTGGCACCATCAGTATATCCCCTAGTAGCAGTCAGTTGGGCACTTTCCATGTCGTGCATTAGGGAATCTTCAAAACTATAGCCATCATGAATACGTACAAAATTGTGTAGCACGCATTCTGCTTTCACAGCAGTTATAGTGTTTTCTATGGCTAATGAAATGGGTGTGTGCAACAAATGCCATTTGTTGGCAAGGATCCCAAAGGTGCACTCAACCACCCTTCTTGCCATTGTGAGACGATAGTTGAAGATTCTTTTCGCCGTTTCATATTCCTGTTGGAGTAGGGTCTCATGATGTGTTCCCCCAATGCGAAAGCCTCATCACTAGTGTTGAGCGAACCCGGACTGTAAAGTTCGGGTCCGTACCGAACTTTAGGGTGTCCGTGGCACGGACCCGGACCCGGACATTTCAAAAATCGTTTGGGTTCGGTCCGGGGTTCTGCTATTTTACTCCCTGTGGGATTTCAAGCCATGCCTGGGCTTGAAATGTCAGGCCCAAGCGAGTTGTGATCACTACTCCGAAAGCGTAACCCCCTTGTGTAGTACTCTGGGATGAGGTTGTCCTTATACTTTGCCGCTTTTCTTAGAAGTTGATAGCAGAGTGTTACCGTTCTTCCCACCAACTCACGTGGAAACCCTAGGAACGGTTGTTTACCGTAAACAACGTGTGTGGGTAAAGTAATCGGTATCTTTTGTGATATTGACGACACTTTCGTCTTACGCACGATGTGTTAAAACATGCATAAGTACTACCGATATCAAAACTTCTA
>BLSH010143069.1:664070-677329 GCA_018402905.1 Glandirana rugosa | reverse complement strand
ATTTTACTTGATTTTAATTTATTTTCCCTATCCCCATTTATTTGTAGGGCACTTGCCCTAGTTTGAAGATGATTTTAGAACAGTTATATGGCTTCTACCGTTAATTAATACTTTTCAGACACAGTTTGAAGATGATCCACATTCACCTCCATTTTTGCTTTTTTTATGTTGTTATTTTTTTAAAAATATTTACAGTTATTTCCCTGTCCCCATTTTTTTGTAGGGCACTTGCCCTACCCTTACCCCCATTTTACTTCCTTTTGCAGCCCTCTGGGGCTTTCCAGGACTTTCCTACAGCCATTTTTGTGCCTAAAAGTTCGGGTCCCCATTGATTTCAATGGGGTTCGTTGTCCGTGCGATCGTTCGGGTTCCGTCCGGACCCGGACCCGGACTTTGTCCCGAAGTTCGGACGGACCAGCAGAACCCGAACTTCCAGGTGTTCGCTCAACTCTACTCATCACCAACAAACACATAAGGTAGAGAGGGTTCCGTTGTGCCAGGAAGTGGACAGTTTGCAGGAAGGTCCAGTTGATGGCATCTTTTCACCAAACGAGGAATTAGCGAATATCCGCGAATCAGAGCTACTACCATAAGAACCTATATCAATATAGGTGAAGCAGTAGTTAGCGTCAGCCACGGCTAGCAGGATAAACGTATTTTTATAGTTGAAAAACCTACTGCCACTACCAACAGGCTTAATAAGGCGCACATGCTTCCCATCAATAGCTCCCACTCAATTGGGAAAATTTCACCGGCTTCCAAACAGTTTGGCAATATTCCGCCAATCCTCCTCTGTAGGTTTTTTCATCACTATGTTGCTCAGCACATTCCGTAATATTTGACATGTCTCGTGGATAATGTAACTCACTGTAGACCTGCCCACCATGAATTCATAGAGTATGCTAATTAGGGAATGACCAGTTGCCAGGTACCTGAAAGAAAAAAAACATAGTTGATGATGTTATTCTTTATGTTTTGCAGTAATCCTAATCCAGACTAGATGGAAGGGCCTTCGAGATTGTTATAAACGAGACCTCCGAAAGCCCAAAAATGCCAGAAGTGGATCTGGAAGCCAAAGGGTGAAAAAATATGTCCACGCATTAGAATTGGATTTTTCAAGACCATTTATGGACTTAAGAAAGTGAGCTAACATCTGTCATATTAGTACATTGCTATTATACTGCTAGATAAAGAAGGGCGTGGTAAACTGTATTCAATTTTTATTGCAGAACACAATCCAGTTGGGAAGAAAGAGTGGAAGGGCAGGAAGCACAAGAAGAGCTCAGCAGTGAAGAATTGCCAGGAGAATTACATGACATGCTAGAAACTCAGGAGGGCAGCCAGCAAGATCCTACAGATCCTAATGCATCAACCCTTCTTGAGGAGCCAGCAGGGCCCAGTAGGGTTACCCGTCGTCATCCTCCACCCAGAAGAGCTAGACCCCCTAGGAGTTCCAAAAACATGGATCGTTTTGCGGGACTCATGGAAAGACTTGAGCAAAAATTGGATACCTTAGAGTCCACTGATCACACATTTGGTATGCAGGTGGTGGGTTTACTTCAAAATGTGAGACTGGAAAGAAAAAAAATGATCTGAAAAATGGACCTCATAGAGTCCTACATGGTGCATAACACAACACCCACCACCATACCTAGCTATGGCACACCTCCAATATCAGGGCCATTCTATCCTTTTCACACACTTCAACCACCCAGAACCCACACCTACTATATGCCAATATGCGCATGAGTATGGGACTGTTCATAACCCAACTCAACCCCCTAATCCCCTATCCCTCACCATCCCCAATTGCCTCCACCATTTGCGCACCAAGTAGCAATTACGAGCAGTCAACAATGGTCAACAAAGGGCTGACCAGTCTCAATTGCATCATACCAGTAGTGGAGCACAACATCCTGACTGCAACCGGGTTTACCATCAGTTATAATTTCAAAGTTACAATTGGTTTAATGTTTTATGTTTAATTGGTTTTACGTTTGGATTAAAACCATAGCACATAGCATAACACTACCTAGTGTAATTTTGGTAAAGTATGGATTCTGAGTAAAATGACCAAAAGAAATATACTGACAAACGTAGATGAGTCTAAACGCATTTCAGATACAAAACATAACATAACGCCACCAGGACAACTTGCATGCTCCATGTCTACAAGGATACCAGCACGCGTCCAAAGCCAGCCTAATGCGTTTCCAAGGCAAACCCTCTGCCTCAGAGCTGGCTGGAGATGTGTAGATGGGGAATATCCAAGTAGTCCTGTAGGCGTTATGTTCAATTGGTGGCTATGAAAGCTTTTTTAATCATCTATGTTTTTCAGTATCTTTATTTTGGTCATTTTCCCGTGAAAAAATACTTTAACAGAATTGCTCTACGTTGGTGCACCCTTCTCTTGTTTTTCTCTTTGGTTCTTAGCGGCTTTGGTTATGATCAAGAGGAGGAGTTATGTCCTTCTCTCCGCTACCAATTACTGAGACGTGGTGACCAAGATGAAGGGGGTTCCGCAGCTGCAGGAGAGGTGCGAGGGTCATATTAACCGGCCAGGAGGGCCAGAATTGCCCCATGGGCCTTGTGTTTGCCTATGTTAGTATTTTGGATACTGTATATTACATTAAAAAAGAATAAAAACGGTTTGATGTATTTACTGCTACTCCTCCTGAGTATGGCGATACCACATGTGTAAGACTTTTACACAACCTGGGCACATACAGAGGCCCAACATCCAAATAGTACCATCAGGCATTCTAGGAGCATAAATTACACATATAATTTCCTGAGAACCACACATCATCAAATAGCATGTACATACCAAGAATTACACTCCACAATAAGTTCTATTGAGGAAAGGGTAAAAAAGAAGTATTACCTGTGGTTTTAGTAGTGTCCACCGAGGAGAGCATTGGTCCAGGCTTAGCGACGGCAATAGTAGTTATCCAGACAGCAGGCAGGAATATTGTCTATAGTTAGTACAAGGAAGGACATTGTCAGCACAGTCAAAGTTTTTGTCCATAGGAATTGTCCAGACAGAGACAGCCAGCACAGCCATAATATTGGTCCTGGTACATTGTTACCTGCAGTCACTCACTGTACAGCTCTCCAGCCCTTCATAAACATGCTGCCTCTTGCTATAGCTAATTACTTCCATAGTCCAGGTAGCTGGCAGAGTTGTGGTCAGGTCAGGCAGCAAGCAGAGGCATGATGGCAGTAAGTCAGCAGCAGGCTGAGGGCCTCATTCGGGTAAGGCCTGTGCACAGGGGCACAGGGGTAGAGGCTTCTCCCACCCTTCACTTTGAAGCCAACCAGTCCCTAATCTTTTACAAAACCCAGAGTAAACAAAAAATTTGTTTTCTCCATCCATATGGAAAAACAAATTCTGGTGCCCCTCACATATGTGAGACCCCTGTGTACTACTGTAGCAGGGCGATAGATCAGTCCAAGTGGTAGGCAAAAGCATAATTGATAACAGGCCAGGGTCAGTTTACGTGCAAGCAGTCCAAACGGTAGGCAGAAGCGTAGTTGATAAAACAAACCAGGGTCAGTGCACGTGCAAGCAGTCCAAACAGTGGGCAGAAGCGTAGTTGATAAAACAAGCCAGGGTCAGTTCACCTGCAAGCAGTCCAAACGTTAGGCAGAAGCATAGTTGAAAAACAGGCCAGGGTCAGTTCATGTGGAAGGAAGTGGCATGGTTATTTGGGGAAGCATGAAAATGGTCAGCACAGATGATGAAAATTGGGTAATATATGGGCTAATATTTTATGAATTTGTGGTACACTCTGAAGCATTCACCAATGCAAAGGCCGGGTTCGGAGAGACACTGTGGACAAAAGAAGCTGGTATCTTTATGGAATCCTCTCTTGCTGCATACTCTGCATCTTTTTTGGCATCTTCGGCCTGTTTCAGACGGGGGGGAATGTTGTCCGGGAAGTGGCGCTCATGAAGTCGGCTAACCTCATCAGAGCAAAAGGTTTTCAGGGGGGGAGGTGCTTTCTGGATAAATGAGGGACGTGACAGTTTCTTCTATGAATTTTAGGAAGGGGGCGGGGTTTTCTGTGGATTTATTGAAGATTATGTAGGCATTATACATGGCCAAATTAATTCGATAAAGTGCTATCTTCTTGTACCAGAACCGGGAGCTCCTTATTGCCAAATACGGTTGAATCATTTGGTCGTTGAAATCCACCCCCCATGTAGAGATTATAATCTGGGACGCAGGTTGGCTTTTGAATGGGACCTCTTCTTCTCTGAACCTCGACAGTGGTGTCATCATGGATGGTGGACATCATGTGTACATTTCGGTTATCCTTCCACCTCAAGGCCAGCACTTCGTTGCATTGCGATGTTGCTCTTTCTCCCTTTCACGATTTCTTGTTCACTATAGGTTGTGGGAAGTCCTTCCTATTCTTTCTTATGGTTCCTCAGGCCAGGGTTTTAACAATGTAAAGATGCTTGAAAAGGGGCAAACTGGTGTAAAAATTGTCCAGATATATACTGTATGGTATCCTTTGTTGAGCAGTGGGTAGGCCAGTTCCCATACAATTTTTCCAGATGTGCCCATGTAGGTCGGGCAGTCAGGGGGCTGGAGCTGGGAATCTCTTCCTTCATATATGCGGAATGCATACAGATATCCTGTTGCTCTCTCACAAAGTTTATATAATTTCACTCCATATTTGGCCCTTTTGCTCAGAATATACTGCTTTATTCCTAGCCGGCCTATAAAGGGTACCAGGGACTCATCCACACAAATATGTTGCTCGGGGACATAGAGTTCTGAAAATCGCTGGGAAAAGAAATTTATGAGTGGGCAAATTTTATTTAATTTATCGTAATATGAATGATTATGGGGAGGGCACTGAGTGTTGTCGCTGAAATGAAGGAATCTCATTATCAATTGGTATCGGGACCTGGACATTACTGAATAATAAATGGCCATGTGGTGGATGGGGTGGGTGGACCAGTAGGCATTTAGTTCATTTTTTTTGTAATCCCCATGATTATGGTGAGGCCCATAAACACTTTGAACTCTTCCAATGTGACATCTTTCCATTCAAATGGACAGGCATATGAGGATTGGGGGTTGTTTGCAATAAATTGCTGGGCATATAAATTGGTCTGGTCCATGATAAGCTGAAGAAAAGTGTCGGGCAAAAATAGAGAAAAAAAAAATTTCTTTGAAATTTTGGACATTGACCTGAACACCTGGCTGTGCGGTGAAAGGGGGAATTATTGCTGCTCCTTAGCTGGAAGGCAGCCATGTTGGGTTGGCAAGACCTTCTGGGAGGTGTATAGCAGCCCTGGCTCTTGGGGGGGGGACGTGATGTGGCAGTGCTGGTACTGGCAATTTGCTCCCAGGGCCTATCGTTGGTGGCAGCACTCGTACTGGGTCTCAGAATGTGATAACGGTTGCTAGTGGCAGCGCTGGTACTTGGCCTGGCAATGTGATCCTGGTTGCTGGTGGCTGCCTGGTTTCCAGAGTGCCGTGCCCTTTTAGGAGGAGGAACCCATTCTTCCTCCGATTCATCTTCTGATCAGGAATGCCTCCTCACTGGTATAAACTCGTTTGGACATGGCTGTGGGACGGGTTGCAAGTGACGGTAGCTGATGGACTGTGCAACGGGTGGCAGATGGGTGGCAGGTGACAGTCACTGATGGGCTGTGCTGTAGATGGCAGGTGAGGTTCACTGATTGGCTGTGCGATGGATGGCAGGTGACTTTCACTGATGGGTGATTGGAGGTGGTCACTGACGGGTGATTGGCAGTGGTCACTGATGGGTGACGGGTAACTGGTGGTGGTCACTCATGGGTGACTGGTGGTGGTCACTGATGGGTGATGGGTGTCTGGCTGTGGTCACTGATGAGTGACGGGTGACAGGTGGTTGTCACTGATGGGTGACAGGCGGTGGTCACTGATGGCTGACTGTTTGTGGTCACTGATGGGTGACGAGTGACAGGTGATGGTCACTGATGGGTGACGAATGATAGGTGGTGGTCACTGATGGGTGACAAGTGGTGGTCACTGGGTGACGGGTGACAGGCGGTGGTCACTGGGTGACGGGTGACAGGTGGTGGTCACTGATGGGTGACGGGTGACAGGTGGTGGTCACTGATGTGTGATGGGTGTCTGATGGTGGTCACTGATGAGTGATGGTAGACAGGTGGTGGTCACTGATGGGTGACAGGCGGCGGTCACTGGGTGATGGATGACAGGTGGTGGTCACTGGGTGATGGGTGACAGGCGGTGTTCACTGATGGGTGACAGGCAGTGGTCACTGATGGGTGACAGGTGGTTGTCACTGATGGGTGACGGGTGACAGGCGGTGGTCACTGATAGGTGACAGGCCATGGTCACTGATGGGTGACAGGCGCACTAAAGGTCACTGATGACAGGTGCACTTTATTGGGGCAGATGTGGTGACAGGTGCAATGGGGGGGCAGAGGTGATGTGATAGGTGTTGTGCAGTACAGACAAAGATTGGTAACTCACTGATCCAGGCTCTCCTCCCCTTCATACTGGAAATGGTGTGTGAGGAGAGAAGAGCTGTAAAACAGATTATGATCACCCTCCTATAATCCTTCAGCGCCAATGGATTCTACAAAGTTCCAGTCCAGCTCAGCTGCTGCTAAATCATAAAAGTGCAAAACATCTAAATAGATACAATAAAACAATGTCTCTAATATTGGACAAGTATCCAGAGCAGCGCTTCTTCACACTTTTGCAAAGTGACAGCTGATTCCAACAGATAACAGATAAGGACAGCACACCGTGAGGATATAGAGATAGGATAGATGTGAATTCAGTTCTAGGTAGGATTCATGCACCATCCACCATCAAACTGCACCTCGTGGACCACTCCCCCAGGACTTACACTTACCGAATAACGGTAAAACTGCGCCTTAGTGGATAAGCCAGACTCTCTCCTCTAGATAACATCAGGTGCTGTGGTCCCGCACGGGCATGCAAAAAACCGACGACGAACACCTTTATTGTGCACAGCCATTTGGGCTGAGAGGTGACGTCGGAGGGAGGTCTCTACATCGGCTCCGTATATGAATTGACTTGCCGCACCGATGGGCCATGCCCTCAGTCGAAGCCATGATGACGAAGCATGTCAGTGCGTGACCCAGCGTCATTAGGAAGCGACATTTGCGTTCCAGCGCTAGGAAGCGGAGCTCCGGACTGGTAAGAGAAGCCGCGGCTCGAGCTTCCAGATATAGCGGTGAAGTACTGCAAACTGTGGATTGTTTATGCAAGCTTTTAAGGTATATCCTGTATGTGTATGATTGAGTGGGGGCATTTAATAAACCATTTTTAGACTACTACACTATGTCTAGCGATTTGGTTTTTTGCATGCCCAAGTGGGACCAAAGCACCTGATGTTATCTAGAGGAGAGAGTCTGGTTTATCCACTAAGGCGCAGTTTTACCGTTATTCAGTAAGTGCAAGTCCTGGGGGAGTGGTCCACGAGGTGCAGTTTGACAGTGGATGGTGCACAAATCCTACCTAGAACTGAGTTCACATCTATCCTATCTCTATATCCTCATGGTGTGCTGTCCTTATCTGTTATCTGTTGGAATCAGCTGTCACCTTGCAAAAGTGTGAAGAAGCGCTGCTCTGGATACTTGTCCAATATTAAAGACATTGTTTTATTGTATCTATTTAGATAAGTTACCGCTCTGTGTTTACATTTGTGATCGGCTGTGAATGGATCACAGCCGATCACATGCTAACAGCCACTGGCCAATGGCTGTTCTTTACTGTTGGTGGCAGGCAGTGTTCCTTGGGAACACGCCGCCACCGACATACGCGTGCAGCACGCTCCCGATCGCATGCATGCACCGTTTAAATGGGGGAATACCACTTTGTGATCAGCCGTGACTTTGTCACGACCGATCATGTGGTAAACAGCCGTGCCCAATGGCTGTTCACCCCCTTCGGTGACGAGCTGTGTGCCGCTACCGACAGAGCCGAGATGCATGCGCCCAATCGCGCGCAATCCCAGTTTAAAGGGGCGATGTCATATGACGTCCGCCCATAACGAGAGCTGTTCCACCCTGTCATCATTTGACAGTGGGCGGGCGGCAAGTGGTTAATTAAAGCAGAACTAAACTCTCTCAGTCAACACTAACAGTTTTTAATCCTTATACTGCTAGCATTAGTAAATACATAGGAAAGTATATTATATTTACTTGTTTTAAACTTATATTTGTTTTGTTTTTTACATTTCTTCAGTTTCTTCCTGGTTTATAGCCTATGCCAAAATTATGTCATATATCCCAGGGATTTTCATGGGCATTTTTTTTTTATCTGGAGGAGGGGCTTTCTCAGCTAAGCACACCCTCCTACCTGAATTGAGGGCAGATCATTTCCAGGCACAAATGCTACATAAATCATCTTCATCGCTACTCAGGATGGTCATGGCTGCAAATGCTAGGGGGGTGCTTTTCAAAGTGATTTCTCAAAATTAAGCATAGAGATATGTGTGGATGAGTGAGCTTGCTTTAAATATTAAAAATGAATTAAATAGTTTTTTTTCGCTTTGTGATGCTCAGATACAGTTAAGTTCTACTTTAACATCAAGCAATAAATTGTACATTAAAAAAAAAAGCAAAAGAATGTCACCGCAGGCTCTTTTCATAATGTTACAGTGCCATGCTGCTGCATGAATACATTATTCTTAGCCTAAAATACATAATGATTTTAATTCTTCTATCATCCAATCCCTATAATGCGTCTCACTAACCTCAATCTAGACAGGTCAACAGCACTGAAATTCATCCGTTTATGTATAGCTGCAATAGTTCATCCAGCCAATATCTGATAGTATATTATTCCCAACCACAGTCACCAATTTATTACAGGCAATGCAAAATAAATAATAAATGGTAAAAAAAAATCCAACACAGCTCATTGCAAATTGTCAAGTTGACTGCTCTTCTATATATTGACTGAGTCTGTATTTGAAATGACCTGTGTGTGCATCTTTCATTGTAGAACTGCTTCTAAAATAGTAATCTGAATAATAATATTTGCATTGTTATGTTAACTTCCGCTGTTGTTTGAAGATTCCAATGTAATTTTCTCGGCTGTGCTCCATGAAGGGCGGAGAGACAAATCCAGCATTTCATGGAGCAGACAATGATGAAGCTGTGTTTGTCAGCCTGCACTCTGACAGCTGTGTGTGTTTATACTGACGCTGGTATTTATGCTAATTGATAAGAGCCTGGAAAGGAATTCTCGAAAGGCGCCTCTATAAATAAAGTTTAACACGATTAACATTCACATAATTCTGGTTAGCTAAATAATTCATCCTATTAACAAGGTTGGTGTGTGGGAGAGATAGGCGGGCATGGCATTTCCAAGGTTACAGTGTGTGCAGCGGGAGAAGAAGACATGACCACCGATGAATGCAAAGCAGCTGAGGGCCGGTCTTTGCAAAACGATAGAGATGAGACGTGGCCCATTTGACCCGTGTCATCTCAGGACTGAAAGCCAATTAACCCCCCTTGGCACAGGAAGTCACAGCTTGTCTTCCACAGGGTATGAAGGTCTTAGAAGATGGGCATATATGATAAAGAGCACATCATTTATGAGAATGCCCTGTTTTTTAGATGGGCACAAGGCTAAAGACTTTGCTACTCCATGACAGGAAAGGAGATTAATATCAGACACAAAATAAAGTCCTTAATTTCGAGTACTCTAGAGGCATAGAGACAAATAGTTGCAGTAGATTAGGCGTGGAGTACATAGGGCTGACAGTTAAAATTAGTATGCAAGAACAGTTTGTCAATATAAAATCCTATTATGATAATGCTACCAATTTTTGTAACTGCAACAAGTGATTCTTAGGTCATGGTGTGCATATTTTTCCACTAGAAAAAAAATGCTAACATATTCTTTTTATTCAGATCAATATACCTACAAAACCCCTTTCCTGCCAGTAGCTACTTCGCAGTTGCTTTCTCTGTAATTTATGAGAGTGACAGGACATAAATGTGCACATTGCACATTAATATTATTCAACAATTACACAGATTTTGTAGTGATCATTTACTTATAATACTACAGTCATCAGAAATTAATATAGGGCCTTTTTGAGCATTTTCACATATTTTAAATCTGTTTATTACAGATACAGTATATTAAACTTTTATGGTTAACAAAAAAAATTATGGGTTAGCATTCTTTAAGATGCCCATTATTTTTCAGAGTTTCAGGAGTGACAGTTAAAGTGGTTGAGACATCTTTTGCCATTAAAGAAATAATGGAAACAAATAACTTTGTTCTACAACTAATAAGGGGCCATTCATGCTAAGGAAAGCGGAAGAAAGAAGAAAATGATGCCTATTTTTTCCCTTGATGTTTAGGTGTCCCTAGACTGACATACTCATGCCCTTTATAAGCCAGATGCTGAGGATGAAAGCTAAGCGCATAGAAAAAAAGTCATGCCTCTCTCTTGTCTGAATCAATGACTGGAGAAGCCATTGTTCCCGTATCTGAAAGATTGTAACTCTGACCATCCATTTAGATAATCATAGTCATGTACCTTCTTCACAATTTAGAGCTGTAGTGATTTTATCTTTCAATTAACCTATGTCTCTCTAATTTATAGAAATATGGCAGATAAAAGGAAATACTGACATAAGGATCAGTAAACTGGACATGGAATCAGTGCAGATAGAAGAAGGATACCGAGGATGCTCCAGGACACCAGCTGGATGTTTTCCAAGGATGCTAACTCTAGTGATATCTGGTTTTCACTAGAGCAGATGAAAGTGTGGTTGGAGCTTGTGTGGCAGACATTCCCATTGTGTGATTGTTTTGCCTGTGATAACTTACAAGCAGCAGGCAATAGAAGGGTTCTTATTTTGTGTAAATGCAAGAATCTGATATCAGGAAGTCAATCAACTGGAGCAGTGCACCAAAGCACAGACTGGGTCATAGTAAATGATAAGGCCAAGGCCAGGAAAGGCTACAGCCAGATGAGAAGCAAAATCAGGCAAAAAGCAAAAGTAAAAGTGAGGATCAGACTAGGAAAAATTAGCACACCCACAGAATCAACAAGTGAAAACAGACCATGAGAAATACAATTAAAGGAGGGATGCATGACTTGAGTGAGGAATAGTCTTAAGAAAGAGATGAGATCATTCCATAAGTGTTGTTAAGAGGAAAAGGTTTGTGAACAAACTTTTGCTGAACTTCTCCTGCAAGAAAAAGGAGAGACCAAGCCATGTAGTAATTCTAACATCCCCTATTACAAGGTAGAACTGCTGCAGAAGCCAAGGACTCACAATGGATCCAAGAGCAGCTATACGAGGTATTGTAGTGATCCATGGAGGTTCTTGCACCACCCCTGTATCTCAACACCCAAGAAGTGTCATTCCTCTTGTGTGGTTCAGCCCTTCTCACTCCTTTTGAGTCTAGTGTCAAATTAAGAGCCCTACAAGGGACTTTCCGGCGACTCGCTCCTAGCATACCCCAGCCAATTTGGGTGTAAGGGCTGCAAGGAAACCCCATTCTGATGGCACCTGCAGGAGGCCAGATCCCCATCCATGCGTCCCCTCCATGCATCTGCATGTCTCTAAAGCTTACAGTCACTGATGCTGCTGAGGCTCCTGGAAATAGGGAAGCCCAACATGCAGACAAATCTGCTGCATGCAGCAAGGAGGGGAGGCTTTTTCTACTCAGGTCCAGGCTGCTAGGATGGCAGCCTGCCTCTCTGTTGAGTTCCTGAGCAGGTGGAGGGCATGGCAAAGTAATTGAACTTAAATAAGAAGCAGAAGTTATAGGCTTCCCTTTGCGGCTCTTCCAAAGTCCCCTCTGAGCCATAGGAGAACTGAAAATAGAAGAAAAGGGGACAGGACCAAATAACAGCCTGTATGGAGGATTCAGAACCTGACAAGGCTACCTGCTGGATGAGTCCATGGCAGGAACTGAAGAGGAAGCTGGGTGGTGCCCTGGGTCAACTTCAGGACCCAAGCACCTGCAACAAGAAGCAATTCCCTAAGTGCAGCATGATCAGCAGTGACAAGAGCCTGGCCATCAAATGTTGGAGTGAAGCTGAGTAGCCAGCTGGGGCTGTGTTGCCAACCTATCAGATTGAAATTCACTAACACGACAAGCAAATGATATTGGCAAAGCCAAGTTTTTACTGGCATTACCAAAAGTTAAAAAACTACAGTTTTAAGTGCACATTTTAGTATTTAGGCCACAAACAAGTACAATATGCAATTAGCAATGTGATTTAAGGTAGAGATTAAAGTCATACTAAAGTCTCATTTTACTTAAAAATAACAAGCGTGTTATGCTTTATGCAGTGGTTTTGTACAGAGCAGCCCAGATCCTCCTTTTCTTGAGTGCCATTTCGATGCTTCTGGCCTCTACCTCCTGTTGAGTGCCCCCCACAGCAAGCAGCTTGCTATGTGGGCACACGAGCTGAGCCACAGATCCCTGTTTCCATTCAGGCACAGAGCCCGTGTCCCGTCCCCTTTTTCTCCTCATTGGCTGGCTGACTTGGATTGACAGCAGTGGGAGCCAATGGTGCAGCACTGCTTTTTCAGGCAATGAGGAGGGGAATGCCGGGCAGCCAAGACACTCCTACAATATTGCTGGATCTAAATGGGGCTCAGATAAATATTAGTGGGGCTGAGGGGAGTTGCTGCACACAGAAGACGTTTTATCCTAATGTATAGAATGCATTAAGATAAAAAACTTTCTGCCTTTAAAATCACTTTAAATTCTTCCCGTCCGCACCATAGCCAGACGGCTACAGCGTGGCTTTAAAATGCTGGGAGGCCATCAATAGACGTCCTCCCCTTCGGCTCGCGCTGTGCGCGCTCCTGCCGGCGCACGAGGCGCCGCACGCCGCGAGAGAGTGCCTGCGGGTCAGCCCGTACCCGATGTCCGCCGGGGACCCGCAATCTCCTCACAGAGAGCCGGAATGGGAAACCGCGGTTCGCCTGTAGCCCATGCCCGACTGGGCGTCCGTGAGAGAGCGCCGCACGCCGCGGAGCACGCGGCCGTCCTCGCGCGTGTCGCGCTCGGCTTCCCCTCCTGCAGATAACTACCGGAGGGTCGTAAAATTTCGGTGCGACATCGGCAGACCGATACCACGCCTGCCCTTCTTAAATTTCACTAAAATTTCCGTCTTTCAAAAAATAGAATTACGTAAGATATGTAATCCTATTTTGCAGAAGACACACGTCGTTGAGGGGAGTCGGGGTGATTATAAATAGACTCGGGGTAA
>BLSH010143069.1:640941-655138 GCA_018402905.1 Glandirana rugosa | reverse complement strand
AGAACATGGAAATGCAATTATTTTTAGTAAATATAATCTGCAAAATACCATTTCTTATCAGCGGTAAATAGCAGTCTTGTGACTTCTATTAGTGTCTGGTTAAAGCATGTAGGAGGCGTTTTCATTCTCCTCTGATTGTCCTATGAGGCTGCAGGACCCTTGACCCTCTGTCTGGACAGTGCTGATTGGCCCAGTGCTGATCACATGCACCCTCCCCAAAAAAACCTCTCTACCAATACACACCAAACTGAGCATGCACAGAGTGACTCCACATGCTCTGTACTGTCAGGAGATAGATTGGGGACAGTGGAAGAAGAAGAGGATCAGAGAAGACAGGATCCAACAGCCATTTTACACAATGCAGAGGATTAACCCCTTAGGTTCCACTGTGAGTATAACAACAATGCTTTACTGCATATACAGATGGATTTTACTGTTGTGGGTTTAGTAACACTTCAGGTTAAAAAGAGAGAGAAATATAAAAGTAGTGGGCTAACATAAGAGAAACTGACCTAGACATGATAAAGGGTCAATCTATCTAAAACTGATAATTACATTTTTTACAACTGTTACCGAGTTAAATATTCTTTCTTATTTTCCTAAATACTCAGTGGGATCTCTGCACTTATTTGTCAGGTATACACGCCTTCTTTGGCAATTAAAAGGTGGCACTGCCCTCTCTGCAACCTATTTCATATTTGGAGAATAAAAAAGGAAGCACCCTGTTGCAAGTGTTGTAGTGATACTGTAAAGTGAGTGGGACAGTGAGCACATTTTTTTACTGAGATTCCCAGGGGTATAAAAAAATGGGTGACTTAGTCCACATACAGTATAACATAAGGATCTTCTTTGGGTGGACAAACATTGACATTTTAGTTTCTAAGATGCTATGGCTCCTTTAAGAACTCATTTTCATGGACATGTGTATCTGATTACATATTTGTTTTCATTGTTTAACCTGAATTTTATCTATACTTGTATTCCTTATATGATTTTCTAAAAAATACCAAGCATGGCTATATAAGGTGCAGGATATAAGTTATTCAACAGAACATAAATAAGCTTGGCTGTAAGAAAAGGTCTGTGAAAAAGGTGGATTGTCTACATCATAAAAACTATAAATCTAAGGTTCGCAATATGTACAATCTGAAGGAAAGGGGAAAAGAGAAAATGATATAAGCTTCTAAATACATTAAGGGATTCAACAATGTACAGGAAGGAAACATATTTCAGAGAAAAATGAAGTGTCAGAGCAAGCGTAGATGATCTGAGGCTGTAGAGATGGAGGATTCAGAGAAATGGACTACTTTGCAGAAAAGCTTATAGGTTCAGAGAAGTGAATCCTTGCAGAGGTACTTCAAGAAAATGGCTTACAGCTGGAGCGAGTGAACCTAAGCCTTCCGCCATTTCCGACAAAATGATACTGGTACCCATTCAACTTCCTAAGCTAATGCAAATTAGTTCACTGGTAAAATTTTTACCATTAGATTTAGATTGTATCCCAGGATTGTAAATAGGGGTAACTGTGGTAACTACATTAAATATTTTGTTTGTAGCAAGTACTGCTTTCTATTAGTTCTGACATCCTAAATTATCATAAAAATACATGTAGGCACAGAACAATGACAGTTAATACAGGATCAATGATTCCTTTTTTACTTGAGTGTGGTATATGTACCTGGAAATAGCCTTCATTTACCTATAATAAAATTCTAAGGGTGACAATGTCTATGAAGGTAAGAAAAGATGATGTGCATGTAAATGCCCCTCGGTTGCCAGTCATGGCCATGCTACGCAGACAACGCCTTACAATAAACTGAGACATCCTTTCCAATGCTTACTGCAGCCTACAACTGCTTGCCTTGACTGTGGACGATGGCATGTCCTACCCCATAATTATCTATCACTTGATCTTTATAATTCTTTAAGCTCATGGAGCTCACTTTTGTGTAAGGCCTTAAAACAGCGGTGTGGGAATAAAAAAATAAACATACAGTATCTCACAAGAGTGCGTACACCCCCACGTTTTTGTAAATATTTTATTATTATTGCTGCCCCATCAAAATAACTCATAGAGCCATTAATGTCTAAACCGCTGGCAACAAAAGTGAGTACACCCCTAAGTCAAAATGTCCAAATTGGGCCCAATTAGCCATTTTCTCTCCTCTGTGTCATGTGACTCATTACTATTACAAGGTCTCAGGTGTGAATGGGGAGCAGGTGTGTTAAATGTGGTGTTGTCGCTCTCACTCTCTCATACTGGTCACTGGAAGTTCAACATGGCCCCTCATGGCAAAGAACTCTCTGAGGATCTGAAAAATAGAACTGTTGCTCTACATAAGGATAGCATAGGCTATAAGAAGATTGTCAAGACCCTGAAACTGAGCAGCAGCACAGTGGTCAAGACCAGCGATTTAACAGGACAGGTTCCACTCAGAACAGGCCTCACCATGGTCGTCCAAAAGAGTTGAGTGCATGTGCTCAGCGTCATATCAAGAGGTTGTCTTGTGCTCAGACCATACGCCGCACGCTGCATCAAATTGGTCTGCATGGCTGTCATCTCAGAAGGAAGCCTCCACCCACCTTGTCCTGTATATCAAGGGGGTATGGTTGAGAACACAACATATCTCTTTGACCTTCCAACATGGCTGGAGCATACATGATTTGAACTCTGTCTAAGGGTAAGAGAGCTGCACATTTTCTTTTTGGTGCTTATTTGGCTTTGCTTAGGAATACTTAATAACGTTTTTACCTTATCCTGTGTATTTTTTTATTTGTTTCATCACGCAGGCAAGTGTTACACACCTTCTCTGCACCCTTTTTTTGGATCTCCAAAGGCTATTTGTCAGTCCTCAAACCCCCTATATGGATTCCTATACCCTCTGAATAGGATTTTGTTAACCTAGGGAAGTGCATGGTCCTCTCCATTGGCTCTAATGCTCTGTCTATGCTCACTTATACATTTTCAACTGTATGCCTGGATTTATACTACCTCTCTTTTCTACTAAGTACTGCTGGCAGTTCAGCATGCTCCATGTATATCTCTTACCTGTGTGTATATACACATCTTTTATAATATATACATACTATCTAACCCACTAATTTGCGGTATGATGCATGTCTCTTTTTAATCTTAATCTCTACATGGTATTGGATACTTATTCAGCCTTTATTATACACCAGGTCACTGTCCCTTGGCCAGCTCTGAAACCCACAGATGAGGGAGGGGCACTGACACTGCCCCCCCCCTCATCTGTGGGTTTCAGAGCCCTCCCCATGAATGAAGATTTCTCCAAAGTTGCACAATTTTAATCTGTAATAACTGTTCACATGTATTCTGATTTGTCCATTGTTTTTAACTTGTGCTGAAAAAAAGTTTTCTACATTTTATTATAACATTTGTGTGTTTTTGGTGCCTATACCATAGTTCCATATTTAAAAAAAAAAAATATTAGGCATAACTCTTAGTAATAGCATACCCCCCCACCCCCAAGATATGGTAATTCCTCCCCGGTATTTAAGTAACTTGCAAAAGCAATATATCACGTGTGGGAGGAAATACATGACCCAACACATTTCGCCTTGTTGGTTTCTTCAGGGGTTTGGAAGGGAAGGATACAATGGAGTTGCTGAAAAAGAAATAGATACACATAATATACATCCAAAATATCTTACATATCTGTAAATATTGTGAGCAATTGTATCCTTCCCCTCCAAGCCCCTGAAGAAGCCAACAAGGCGAAATGTGTTGGTTTGTGATCTCTATCTCTTTTGTATAGTGATCTCTATCTCTGATTGCTAGTTACATCAATCCTGGGGAGGAATTACCATATGTCTTGGGGGGGGGGGGGGTGTAATGCTACTACTAAGAGTTATGCTGTATGTTTTTTGTTTTTAAGGGATATCTATTCTCTTTAACCACTTCAGCCCCGGAAGGATTTCACACTTTAGGACCAGAGCACATTTTGCAATTCGGCACTGCATCGCTTTAACTGACAATTGCGCGGTTGTGCGACGTTGTACCCAAACAAAATTTGTGTCCTTTTTTTCCCCACAAATAGAGCTTTCTTTTGGTGGTATTTGATCACCGCTGTGTCATTTCTGATATAAATATATAAACAAAAAAAGAGCGACAATTTTGCAAAAAAACACAAATTTCTTACTTTTTTCTAAAATACAAATCCAAAAAAAAAATATAAAAAAAACATTTTTTTTCATCGGTTTTGGCCGATTTATATTCTTCCTCATATTTGTGATAAAAAAAAATAGCAATCTGCATTTATTGATTGGTTTGCGCAAAAGTGGCCGTGTTTACGGATGATGAGAATTCATTTCTGGGGTTTTTATTTTTTTTTATTTTTTACTAGTAATGGCGGCGATCTGCGATTTTTAGTGGTACTGCAATATTGCGGTGGACATGTCCGACCATTTTGACACTTTTTTGGGACCATTGGCATTTATACAGCGATCAGTGCTATAAAAATGCACTGATTACTGTGTAAATGCCATTGGCAGTGAAGGGGTTAACCTGGAGGGGGCGCTCTAAGGGTTAACTGTGTTCCCTGGGCGTGGTCTAACTGTGTGTGGGCTGCCCTAGCAGGGGAAGGGGAGCGATCACAGCTTCCATATAGAGGAAGGCTGTGATCACAGCCCTTCCCCCCCTCACAGAACGGAGATCCGTGTTTACTTACACGGACCTCCATTTTTTCACTGCGGGGGGGCATCGCGGGTAGCCGGCGGAGATCGAGTCCGCCGCACCCGCTCCCTGGCCCCCCGAACACAGTGGGTGCACGCGCGCTCACAGTTCATGATATCGCAGCCGCCGTCATATGACGGCGATTTGCGATATCGAGCCACCTTGTCGCCGTCAACCTGTGGTTGGCGGTCGGCAAGTGGTTAATAGACACATTTTATATGATATGTAATAATAATTAATGATTTAAAACTATGATGTTGTATGGATAATTATTCTAAGAGGAGGTTTCAGCACTTATAAAGTCCCAATTCTTTTTCCTTTTGCAAGGCTTAGGAGAGTGTCTATGGGAATGTTTGACCATTCTTCCAGAAGCTCTTTTGTGAGGTCAGGCACTGATGTTGGATGAGAAGGCCTGGCTTGCAGTTTCCGCTCTAATTCATCCCAAAGGTGTTCTATCGGGTTGAGGTGTGCAGGTCAGTCAAGGCCCTTCACCCCAAACTCGCTCATCTAAGTATTGGGCCACCCCTCCAAATCATTTGGTGGAGGGGGGATTATGGTGTGGGGTTGTTTTTCAGGGGTTGGCTTGGCCCCTAAGTTCCAGTGAGGGGAACTCCTAAGGCGTTAGCATACCAAGACATTTTGGACAATTTCATGCTCCCAACTTTGTGGGAACCGTTTGGGGATGGCCCCTTCCTGTTCCAACATGACTGCGCTCCAATGCACAAAGCAAGGTCCATAAAGACATGAATGAGCGAGTTTGGGGTGGAGGAACTTGACTGGCTTGCACAACCCGATAGAACATCTTTGGGATGAATTAGAGTGGAGGCTGTGAGCCTGGCCTTCCTGTCCAACATCAGGGCCTGACCTCACAAATGTGCTTCTTGAAGAATGGTCAAACATTCCTATAGACACACTCCTAAACCTTGTGGACAGCTTTCCCAGAAGAGTTGAATATGTTATATCTGCGAAGGGTGGGCCAACTCCATATTGAACACTACGGACTAAGACTGGGATGCCATTAAAGTTCATGTCACGTGCATGTAAAGGCAGGTGTCCCAATACTTTTGGCAATATAGTGTTTTTATATAATGTGGTGCGGAAATTGCACGTGAAATCTGATCCTGATTGTTGGTCATACTGTATCTTAATCAGTATAGCAGTTAAAGTAGAACTAACTCCGAAATACTTACCTCTGCTTCACCAGTCCAACACCTGGCAAATCCCTCACCGGTGCCGCCATCTTCTCCCTGGCTTCTTCCTGTTGCCAGTCTTTGACAATCTTGATTGCTCAATGCAGGGCCACATCACTCTGGCACTTGGAGTGCAGTCAACCTGACACACAGCCATTGGGTTGGAATGAAAACTGAGCTCCATAGCTTTTAGCAGGCAGTTGTTATTGTATTGCAGAAGAGACAATGCATGCAATAAACATCCTATCTGCTCACATTTTTTTTAGACTTTAGTCTAAAACAGTTTTTTGGTCATATGGCCCCTTTAAAGGGGAAAGCCTTGCAACAGTTTTGCAAAGCTTTCTGACAGGTGCACCAAATTTGGGTGGTTGTTATTATTGTCACCTTTAGAATCAGTCGCTATGACTGTGACAAATTCTAAAAGAAGTACCGCTAGTGTGTAGGTAAGCAAACCGGTAGTAATTAAGCCCAACTCTGAGCTAATATGCAGTGAGATGTCAGCTGCGCAGAGTGGGACATTTTGTGCTGGAAAGTTTTCAGGAATATGACAGCTTCCAGCACAGGGCTTCCTGAAGATCATAGAACCAATGGCTTACAGTTTCCCGGTTAGAAGATTACCCAACTGACAGGTGATAGGGTAGTTCATCTTTAATGGCATTTGCAAAAAAAATGTCCATGTGCATTGAAGCTTCCACAGTACATTACTATGCAGGCCTCCATTTTGTAAAATAATGTTTATTTTTCATGCAGCTTTTTTTCCAACGGGTTCCCCTCTCCATTCTGCCAAAGATTTGTAGACCTAATGTCTAATGAACAAGCACTCGGCTTTATTCCCTATCCCTGCATGCATGGTTTGCTCTCTCTCTCTGGCAACAGCGGCTGAGCTCAGCATTATGCGAGAGTGAAAGAGATTAGACTGCAAGACTTTTTATGAATTCCACTGACTGACTCTCAAATTCCTTGTGAGAAAGATGCTGTTTGGGGATTTACAGGGTGCTGATTTCAAGGCAAATTCAGATACTTATGCCAGTTTTATGCAAAAATAAATGTAATTTTTCAAATGAATACACAGCTTGATTTTTTTGCATTTATATGTATTTGTCTGAAGTTCAGCTTTAAAGTTACTCCAGGCAATCAGTTTAAGCGGAATTAAATGCTGCTATATATTTTTTTTTTAATTAATTGGACCCCCAGGAACTTATTGGCATAATGTGCTAGTAAGCACTGAATATTAGCACATTGTGGCAGACTTACCTGTCAAATGATGCCCCCCAGCACTGTGCTGTCAGTGCGTCCACTGGTCTAGGGCACATCCGTCTTCTCCCAGTCTTCTTTCTTGGTTCTGTATGTTCAGCTGCTTCAATGGCCAGGCCTTGATGACTGGGTACATACTGTATAGCCAAGTATACATTTCCACTGACAGGCAGGGGGCAGCATTTATGAAACCAATCAGTCTCTTTCGTCATAAAAACCCTACCTGTCAGCAGTTGTTAAAGCGGTTGTCTACCCCCAAAAGTGATTTTTACCTGCAGGTAAGCCTATAATAAGGCTTACCTGTAGGTAAAATAAATATCTCCTAAATCTGTACAGTTTAGGAGATTTTCCACTTGCAATGCAGCCGCTGACGTCATGGTGCATGCGCAGGGATGGCCCGGCAAAGGCACGGCGCATAGCGCCGGACCCTGCCGGAGAGATGGGCTCCCGTGCATTCCTGCACAACCCAGAAGAATCCACACAGGGAAGATGTCTGCTCTCTCTGCAGGGACCGGGCAGCCCTGCAGGAGCTTCATTCTAAGGTGAGTATTTCATAAGTCTTCCAAGTCTTAAGCCACGTACACACGGTGCAACGGTCGTATGACCAAACGGCTCAAATCGTATGTTGGCTATTGTATCTAGCATACTGACATGCACTACACGATCGTACGACCAAGCTGAACGTAGTGACGTGTTATGAACGTATAAAGAGAACGTTCAGGTGCATGTAATTAATGTCTTTTGCACAGTACAACTTGTTGGACCAACTTCTCTGTACACACGATACAATGGTTGTATGACCGCTTGTTGGTACTACCAAAGTTTTCTAGTCTGCTCATACAACTTCTGTTGTACGACCGTCATACGTCGGGTGTTCTAATCGCGCGTACTAGCGATTGATTTTGCAAACAATGGTCGTTCATACGACCTGTTGTATACGACCGTCGAACCGTGTGTATGAGGCATTAGTCCATAGGGTTCAATATTGAGTTGGTCCACCCTTTGCAGCTATAACAGCTTCAACTCTTCTGGGAAGGCTGTCAACAAGGTTTAGGAGTGTTTTATTTACACAAAAGTGTACTCAGTTGAAAATCAGCACCCCATCCCCAGGTAAAGACGTGCAAAAGGAAAAAGAATTGGAACTTTATAAGTGCTGAAACCTCCTCTTAGAATAATTATCCATACAACATCATAGTTTTTAAAAAAAACATTAATTGCTATTACATATTATATAAAACATGTCTATTAAAGAGAATAAACATGCCCTAAAAACAAAAAATATACCACATTTGTTTTTAAGGGATGTTGACTTTGATGTATATGATACATACCTGAATTAATAGTATCTGTAGGTGTGCATGATATGGGTGCAGCATTCTGACTCTTTATGGTTCCTTTTCAGCAACTGATTCCCAGCACATGTGGCCCCTGTACAGGTTCTACTGGAAAGGGGGGCTCTCTCCATTCCCATTCACCTTTCCACCTGGCGGGGTTTTCCTACCCGTCCTTGGTCTATGGAATTGACCATCCTTTGGTCATGGAGAAGTTGTGTGCCTGGGGACTGGTGTTTTCCCGCCTTCCGGGCTGCACAATACATGCTGGCACTTCCGCATCCTTGCGATGCACGCACTGCAGATCCATCACAACCGGATATGATGTCACCATCCACTGGAAGTGGCGACTATTCCCCAGTGTAAAGTGGGGGACATCATGACGGCTTTACAGCACGCCACAAACAGCTCATGGCAGGTGTCTCGCCGGCTGCTTAGCCGCAATTCTCGACCTGGCTTACACCCATTGGTTATAAGATGTGTGCAGTGTTCTGTGCTGCCATTGGTACATGCAATGACTCCACCCACCTTGTGCTGTATATCAAGGGGGTATGGATGAGCGCACAACATATCTCTTTGACCTTCCAACATGGCTGGAGCATACATGATTTGAACTCTGTCTAAGGGTAAGAGAGCTGCACATTTTCTTTTTGGTGCTTATTTGGCTTTGGTTAGATATACTTAATAATGTTTTTACCTTATCCTGTATATTTTTATTTGTTCGCTCATGCAGGCAAGTGTTACACACCTTCTCTGCACCCTTTTTTTGAATCTCCAAAGGGGCATGCGCAGTGATGGCCCAGTGATGGCCCGGCGAAGGCCCGACGCACAGCGCCGGACCCTGCCAGAAAGTCCGCCGGAAATACGGGCTCCCGTGCATCCCACGCAACCTGGAAGAATCCACACAGCCAAGATGTCTGCTCCCTCTGCAGGGACCGGGCAGCCTTGTTCTAAGGTGAGTTTTTCATAATGAGCTAGTATGCGGTGCCTTACAGGTATTTTTTTTTTTTTGGGTATACAACCGCTTTAATTCTGCTTTAGAAGACAGATAAAGCACACTGATGGGATCTCTTACCTGCCAAAGGATTTGTATTTCTCTCCATGAAGCTCTGAGATTTAAGCAGCTATGCCACATAATAAGCCTGTTAGGTAGGGCAAGAGATCAGATTTTTCTGTATTGCAGTTACCTAATAAAACTAGGTCTTGTTTCCACCCCTAGTCTGTGATTGAACAGTAAAGGAAAGGTGGCACATTGGTGAGCTCATCAATTTGTCACTCTGCTTTCTCCTCCTATCATCATGGTCCTTGTTAGCACATACAGCACATGATTCGCTGATTGAGTTGCTTTATCCTCTCCCAGTCTGAGCTCTGCAGTAAAGTGAATTGTAAGAGGCTCATACAAAGTCAAATTCAGATACTTACACTGCTTGCATTTAAACAAAATACATTTAATTGTGTGTTTATACATATAGAATTGCATTAATGCATACCTCCCTACTTTCTAGGATGGTAAAAAGGCACACTTTTATTGCAAGGTATATAGACAAAGGACACACCCCTGACAAGTTTCCAGTTACGCAGATCATAAAGAATGAATACATAGAAAAAGACTGGTAAACCCACAAAGTCCCTTTTACCATTAAAGCAGTAATAAACCCAAAGGCAAGCATATATTATATTGCAGCTTACCAATTATTGGTTGTATTCATTTCCTTTTTTAGGTTTTCTTTCTTCTATTCTCATCTGATCATCCAGCAAGCAAGTCTGTTGTTTTTCACAGCGCAAACTCTCCAGAAGAATCTATCAGTTTACATGCAAAACCTTTATGCCAAAGGAAAAAAAAACTGTTTTCTGTAACTGATTATAAAGTGTGAGCTGAAGTTTGGCTTCAAATCCTTAGTGGTTCTAAATCTGCTAATACATTTAACGCCCCCTGCGCCCAGACTGATAATGCTGCTGTCTGCTGTGCCTCCTGTGCTCATTTCTCTAGAGCTGTGTTTCACTAATACAGAAGGTGTGTTACTGGTCAGATCACCAGGTAAAAACATAAGGGAAAAAAAGCCAAAGGAAAGAAAACTGATGTAGCCATCACATCTAATGATTAGTAAGCTGCAATATAATACATTTTTGCTTTTGGGTTTAATAACGCTTTAAAGCATAGCAAATTGAGTTGAAGCACTGAGGACTTTCATGGTACCATATGAACTCATTATTATTAACTATTATTATTACTATTACTATTGTTCTCTTTGGTAGTATTTAGCTTTTACCCCTCCACTTGATTCCCACACTCGCTCGAGAGATTGCCAGTTTGGCGTTGTGGTGCCCCGGGTAATCGATGTGAGTTCTCTGCCTTTGGCCTTTTGGTACCTAGTGGGGAATTTTCCATGGGCTCTGTATGTTGATGTGTACTCTGCCCTTGCGGCAGTCCATATATGTTTGCACCCAGTGGTGACTGGTGGGTTTTTCTATTGGGGGGACAGCAAACAATAACCCCCCTTCCGGGCAGCACTGACAGCACCCCCCTCTCCCCCCCACCTCCCACGGGGTGGGACTGACAACCCCCCGAGTGGCCCGCGATGCAGAACTGACAACCCCCCCTCGGGCTGCCTGCGATCAGGCATCTATCTGAGGCTGGCGGACTGTGGCGTCACCTCCTCCTCTCCTCGGGTGCGGGCAGCGGCTCCAGTGTCTGCCTCTTCCGCTGTGTGTCTTCTCCTTGTTCCTCCAAAGCGCTATGCATCCAATAGGATCGCCTGACGCTTTGGACAATGGGGAAACAGGCCTCACGACCTGCCTCCGGATGGGCGGGGAGGAACTGTAGTGTGAAAATAGCAAAAATTAATTTGCTACTGTCACACAACTGGGTACGATCGGGGTGCAGTGCTCTGCACCCCGAGCCCACCCTTTTCTTCAGCCTAGTAGAGCCTCCAAACACGTGCTTCAAAAAAGCACTCCCCCATTGGAATCCATAGTCCGGCACCCTCATATGTAGATCAGAGGTCCGCACGCATGGATGGGGGGGCAGCACCCGTGCACCCTCTATGGAGCCGTCACTGTTTGTACCTGTTTCATGGTGCTATCTACAATATGTCTTGGTTTATTTTCTATGTATTATTTTTCTGTATTCTTTCCTTCACAGATGAATATTCCTCTTGGATCAAACTCCTGAAGAAGTTTACCGCAAAACATGTAGATTGTGAGATTGGAATTATGTAAACTGTAGTAATTTCTGACTGGAATGATATCCATATAATGTCCAGTCTCTATTAGACAAATTAATGTTCTATTAGAATTGTCTAGTTGTCCTGTTTTGGACATTTGCACTATTACCCTCCCTCTTCTCTCCCTTTGTGGGTGAATTTTTTTATATTAATTGACACAATAAGTTTGTATATTTTTTTATAAATCCATTGTATTATGAGTTCATACCGTACCATGAAAGTCCTCAGTGCCTAAACTCAATTTGCTATGCTTTATCTGAATTTATAGAATGTAGGTACTCTATATTGCTGTACTTGTTGTAGCACTTACCTTCTATTAATACCGCTTTCATTTTTCTCAAAAATTGTCAAAAAGGATAAATGTAAAAATGTAGAGTATGGATGAAATATTTAGAATATTGTAATCAGTATGGTAGTTGAAAAAGGGAACAATCCCTTGAAATAAGGGACAATTTGTAGGCAGGGCCTAGGTTAGGAAGCTTGTATTGGGAGGAAATACTTGTACGCAGTGTATGGCACTTATGTCTTTTATATATCTCCTGCACAGTTGGTTTGCAGCAATAGATAAATTGATCTTCAACACTGATATCAACAGTGTGGGGAATATACAAATTCTCAGCATTTACACTATTTGTTACTAGAAGGTGTCTTCCGTTATTAGAGGTAGTGTCTGTTCTGGGCATAGTCAAAGAAAGTTCCTGCAGTCTGCACTGGCTCCACATCTCTGTACCGCTCACAGGAGTGTGTAAAGTGAAGAAAGAGCCTTCCCTAAGCTATCCCTCCTCACCAAGAACCTGACACTGAGCTAATTACTGTCCCTTACAAGTGGGTTCCTTTCCCTACCATTCATTCATCAGAAGCATGCATAAATGTCATGGGGCTCTTTATTTAAAAGGTTCATTGGGGGGGGGGCGTGTCTGGCCAGCAACCTAGATGGCTGCTCTTCTCTGAGGCTCCTGAGATCCCAGCCATAAACCAACCAACAAAACGACAATACTGACGGCATCCACCCTACAGTGTGACCCTGCAATTACCCTTTACCTATTTCTGTACGAGGGAGACCCAGGCGACTCTTCCCCACCCCTGTCACCCACGACCAGAAGCCCGCTGAAGTCCAGACGCCGCATGGATGACGCGGAACGAGACTCGATCGCAGATCCGCTCGAAGATCCGTTCGGAGAACGAACCGAAGATCCGTTCGAAGAAACGCTCGTTCCGCAAACCCTCGTTCCTTCCCACATAGAGAAAATACCAGCTACAGACCAACCTATAACAGAGGTTTCCTTGAAAAATATGCTGATATCTCTCCGGCAATCTCTTCACTCAGATATGTGCGCAACCCTTACTCCTATCAAAAAAAACATTCAGAATCATGAGACCAGAATTACTCATGTAGAAACTAAAGTAAATGAAATGTGTACAGCCCATAATAACATGGTGGACGCCCTCACCGACCAAGATTCTGAATTGCAACAAATACGCCTCAAATTAGCCGACCTAGAGGATCGCTCCAGGCGCAATAATCTCAAACTCCGGGGAATACCCGAAGCAGTAACCCCTGACACACTTGTACCCTACGTACAAAAATTGATGAAAACATTAACCCCATCACTCTCCGATTTAGAACTAGCTATCGATAGAGCTCATAGGATCCCAAAACCGGATTTTTTACCAGCCTCAGTTCCGAGGGACGTCCTGGCAAGAGTTCATTTCTACCATGCAAAAGAAAAAGTCATGCAAGCCGCAAGAAACACTGCGTTGCTCCCAGACCCCTATAATGGGATCAAAATCTATGCCGACCTCTCAAAAGCGACCCTACAAAATAGAAGAAACCTCTCAACTATAACGAAAGCACTTCGAAACCACAACATTCCCTACCAATGGGGATTCCCTACAAAAATAACCGTTAAACGACAAGGGAAATCCCACACAATCAGAAGTTTGGAACATGGATTGAAATTACTCAAAGAATGGGGAATAATACCACCTATGGAACCCGCCTCTTCCCCAAAATGCCCACAACGTATGGACACATAATAACCCAAAAGAAAACATCGAATGTTACTGGATGCCCCAGTTCACCCCATTTAGCTGGGACCTCACCTGTGTTAAGCCTCACTGACAAACTATGTTATGTTCTGTTCTATTTCCGATCATTATGTTAATGACTCGGATGCTTCTATTCCCCCCATTTCCTGCAGTAGCAAAGGATGCTACCCATGATGCTTGCGTTCCTGGCAAGCCTTTCTTACCCCTCCCCTTCTCTCCTTTCATCTTCCCCCAAAAAACATCGCCCCAACCTCGATATCCACAGGATCTTGTACAGAAATACCCACCGGAAAACTACATGCACACAGAGCAGCAACACCTGAGTATGCAGAAAATATTCTCCATTGAGCTCAAATCAACACCTCAAACAAGGGAAATATCTTTCCACAGAGCCAACTTCTACTAGCCTTTATCTTGTCTTGTATTGTATCAAACAGTCACTCCGAATTGTGT
>BLSH010143069.1:616132-633230 GCA_018402905.1 Glandirana rugosa | reverse complement strand
CCCTTCAGAGCACACCCCCCATTCAGTACAAATCCCCCATTCAGTACAGACCCCCCTTCAGTAAAAACCTCTCCATTCAGTACAGACCCCCCAGTGCACCCATAATGTACATACCTCAGATCAGCGTGAGACATACACAACAGTGCCCCCCCTCCTGTGTAGATGTAAACAGAGAGGAGGGGAGGCAGCCACTCTGCTAAGCTGCCTGAGACAGCCTAAGGCTTCAGAGCTAGATAGCCTGCATCAGCAGTGTCACCCCTCTGGCAGGTGTCACCTGGGTGCAGCCCGTAGCCCCCTCCCTTGCAACACCACTGATCCAGAGACACTGACACAGTGTCAGGAAACAACTGTTGCCCCTGGAATTTGGGTCTGGAAGCCTGTGCGTGGGCACATGTAGCGTGTACGCGTGCCTGTGCACGTGTGCGCGAGTGTATGCGCCGGCATTGGCGCCCAAATGGCACATTTAAGCAGACAGCACCCTGCAGCCAGTGCTGTCCATTCTATAGCATATCCTGTGTTTGCCAGCGATCTGAACCTGTGCATTTCCTGTTCCTGTGACCCCGGCTTGATCTGACCACCCGTGCTTTCTGCCTGTACCGACCTCAGCTTGTCCATGACCACTCTTTTGCCTGCTCCCTCCTGTACTTCGCTGCCTGCCTGTTGATGAATCCTGCCTGTGCTTGACAATCCACCTGCCTGCTCCTCTTGTGCCGCATTGCCAGACTGTTGCTGACCCAGTCTGTACAACTACTCTACCATCTCTGCACAAGCCTCACTGAAGCCTACTCTGCTAGTACCTGCTACCAGCCAAGCCCTCGTGTCATCCCGCACTCCTGAGCCTCCTGTTCCCACCTTCAGGGGCTCCCGAATCGTGATAGTAAGAGAGGTTTCTCCCCGCACAAACCAGACTCCACTGCCATGATTGTGACACACAGCCAGCCACGCAGCATACTGCACTTGCGTTCCGCCCCCCATTCACTTTAGATTGGCTGCCGCTGCTCCATGTCTCTCAGAGAGCCAGGCAGCAGGCAGAACTGAGGGAGCCGTGCAGGGGCAGTGAAGGCTGTCCCTCCATCACCCACTCCCAACTCCCAGCCAGGATGCAGATGCTAACGGGAACGATGTTCCTGCTGTGGAAAAAGCACAGGAACGTCATTCCCATGCGTTCCCGCAGGACTCTAGCCCTGGTCCCTACCAGCTTTGCACATCTAGAGAGTGAAATTTTTGCCCATTCTTCTTTGCAAAATAACTCAAGCTCTGTCAAATTGGATGAGCATCTGTGAACAGCAATTTTCACGTCTTGCCACATATTTTCAATTGGATTTAAGTCTGGACTTTGACTGGGCCATTCCAACACATGAGTATGCTCTAAACCATCCCATTGTAGCTCTGGCTACATGTTTAGGGTCACTGCCATGTTGAAAGGTGAACCTCCACCCCAGTTTTAAGTCTTTTGCAGACTCTAACAGGTTTTATTCTAAGGTTGCCCTGTATTTGGCTCCATCCATCCTCCCATTAACTCTGACCAGCTTCCCTGTCCCTGCTGAAGAAAAGCACCCCCCCACAACATATGCTGCCACCACCATGTTTCACGGTGGGGTTGGTGTATTCAAGGTGATGTGCAGTGTTATTTTTCCGCCATACATAGCGTTTTGCTTTTAGGCCAAAAAGTTCCATTTGTTTTCATCTGACAAGAGCACCTTCTTCCACATGTTTGCTGTGTCCCCCACATGGCTTATCACAAACTGCAAATGGGTCTTCTTATGGCTTTCTTTCAACAATGGCTTTCTTCTTGTCACTCTTCCATAAAGTCCAAATTTGTGGAGTGCACGACTAGTAGTTGTCCAGTGAAGTGTGGACAGATTCTCCCACCTGAGCTGTGAATCTCTGCAGCTCCTCCAGAGTTGCCATGGACCTCTTGGCTGCTTCTCTGATTAATGCTCTCCTTGCCCGGCCTGTCAGTTTAGGTGGATGGCCATGTCTTGATAGCCTTGCAGTTGTGCCATACTCTTTCCATTTTTGGATGATGGATTGAACAGTGCTCCATAAGATTTTCAAAGCATGGGATATTTTTTTATAACCTAACTCTGCTTCAATCGTCTCCACAACTTTATCCCTGACCTGCCTGGTGTGTTCCTTGGCCTTCATGATGCTGTTTGTTCATTAATGCTGGCCATACACTAAACGAAAAATTGGCTGATAGCAATTTTGAAAAATGTGAAAAATGAAAGATTTTTACTACCATCATGTAGCGACCAATTTTCAAAACATAAACGTTCAATGGACATAAATTAACTGATTTATCATCCGATTTGGTCACATTAGAAGGGAAATGACGAACTAAAATTGACCTACCAAGGTCACTTCCGTGTATGCCCACTTACCGTACGTTCGCTGTGGACAGATCTTTCTTCTTTGTTATCAGTATCTTCGCTTTGTTAGTTTTCCCATAGCTTCCATCCAGTATGGATCAAGTGGATAAGAGGACCATTGCCATAGCAATGCTTGGTATCAAAGCAATACAACAGGCACAGAAGAAGAAAACTAGAAGAAGACAATGGACCAAGCAATGGCTGAAGAACCATGAAAAATATTCTCACATGACATTGTTGAGAGACCTGAAGGAAAATAATCCAGATGACTTTCAGAATTATCTATGAATGCTGGATGAAGCCTTTCAGCTGCTATAGAGCCACGTAGCACCCCACGTAAGAAGACAGGATACTGTCCTTAGACTAAGTATAACAGCAGAGCTACGGTTAATAGCTACACTATGGTTTCTCGCAACTGGAAGGACATATGAAGATCTCAAGTTTACCACAGGCATATCGGCTCAGTTGCTAGGTCGCATCATCCCAGAAACATGTGCAGCTATAGTGAAAGTCTTGCAAACAGAATATCTAAAGGTATTCAAATTATCTCTATGGTTTGAAATGATGTACAAAAATCAGCATAGAAGCGATGTGAAAAATGTATTTTTTTAACAGTAGGCAGTACAATTTGGTCAATATGTGTTAAAGAATTTACTACAGATACTAATCTGTATAGCAAGAAAGTATATGTGTTGTTTTTTTAATGAAAACATAATTTAACCATAAAACTGAGCACAAATCACTTTTTTGGGGGCCATCAACATCAGTATAACCATGAAAAAAACATTAACACAATTCATCAAGAGCAAGAACACAATTACAAGGATGTGTAATGGAAGTAATTTCCCCAGGTGTTTTGTATTTGGTGCACGCCAGTGATGTGTCTGTTGAGATTGTTGAGATTGATGCCCCTGAGTGATATTGCGTTCTACAAAGTGTGTTTGTTGTGTGAGCTCTCCTCTGACTCCCTTATTTAGTAGCTGGATCAGTTATGGTTCCAGCAGTTGTTTTTGCTCTTCTGACATTCCTCGTATCTTCTTTGCAGTTAGGCATCCTAAATCATCACATTCATCCCTCTTTTGATTCAATGCAGCCAACACTTGTGAAAGAAAGCTGGTAGTTAAATCTTGTGATGATCATCTTTTTTTACCTCTATGTGGTGTTTCAGCTGCTGATGTTGAAGGTTCCGATTGATTGATGAATAGATCCTGTGTAAAAAAAATGTAATTTGTTTTTATAGTACATACATAATAGCACACATTTTTCTAAACAATTATTCTTTTCTGTTATAGTTACCAACATCTGTGGAGGAATGGCTGGCAACAATTTCAAGATTTCAAGATTGGAATTTACCGAATTGTGGTGGTGCGATAGACGGGAAGCATGTGTGTATTACACCCCCTTCAAACTCAGGTTCCTACTATTACAATTACAAAGGATATTTCAGCATTGTGTTAATGGCCATAGTAAATGCCAAATATGAATTCCTCTTTGTGGACATTGGGAAGAAAGGATGAAATGCTGATGGAGGAATAATAGACAAAACTGAATTTTACAAACATCTAAAAAATGGGTCACTCAATCTGCCATCAAAACAAGAGACAGTAAATGGACTGAACTTCGTCTTTGTTGCCGAGGAGGCATTTGGTTTAGGAGAAAATATGCTCAACCATTTCCTATGAAAAATCTTAGCCCAGATCAAAGAATATTTAACTACAGATTATCACATGCTAAACACGTGGTTGAGAATGCATTTGGTATTATGGCCAACAGGTTGAGAATCTTCCATACTGCTATCAATGTCTCTCCTGATAACTGGAAAATAATGAGATAAAGATGGCCGAACCTTATCAGCAACACATCCCTATATAGTACAAAGAAAAAAGGAAAGATCAAGAAACAGTTGGGACGGTGCTAATCAAAAACCCCCTCTGAAAAGACATATCAAACCATATTTGTGATTAAAAAGTTAGTTTTATTTGATACATGTTAAAATGTCTTTCTGCCAAAATAGATCAGTAGATTAGAACAGAGTATATAAACCATGCATTCCCCATCACCATGGGCTCAGTGTGACGGGGAATGCATGGTTTATATACTCTGTCCTAGTCTACTGATCTATTTTGGCAGAAAGACATCTTAACATGTATCAAATAAAACAATTTTTTTAATCACAAATATGGTTTGTTATGTCTTTTCAGAGGGGGTCTTTGATCAGTACCGTTAAAGTCCCAACTGTTTCTTGGTCTTTCCTTGGTTCTTTGTCTCTCCTGATAACATTGATACAATTGCGAACAGTTGCTGTGTGCTGTCTATTGAATAAACAGTGGAATATTATGTATAGTACATTACTAATATAAAGTGCTTAAAGTGCAATTAATAAATTATTAAAAATTGAGAGATATCTGCATATATCTCTTATATAGGTAAAGTGTTGAAGGTGCTGTCAAGTGGATAACAAGTTCAAAGTGAATCTTAAAAAGGTAATGATAAGCTTCAAGTGGAAAAAAATAAAAAATAAAAAATTGTTATTAGAACGTGAAAAGATATATGAAAAACATTGGATATATGATGAGTAAAGTGATAAAGTGGATATAAAGTCCCGCGTGTAAACCGGATTAATTAAAGGTGTCCCATATAGTATAAAATCAACGTTGAACTTTCAGATAATATCACACAGGTGTCATAAATGTTCATAAAAGGTCTATAAACTTCTGTAAAATTCCCCTGGTGGGTACCAAGTGGATATACAGTCACTTATATTTTTCTAAAAATACACAATTCTTTCGTAGCAATATGATTCCAGATAGGAAACAGAACTATTCACTGATATCCTTAATCCTTAAAGAGTCTATAGCAGTCTATAAAAGTGGATATACAGTTACAGTATGTGTAAGGCAGGTATTATCCAATATAAAATTATGTGCAGTAACGCTGTTATTTAGGTGTTCTTCAGAATCTCAATGAAGTTTCCAGTCCAGCAAAGAGACCACCCAGCCCAGAAAAGAGACCACCCAGTCCAGTTCAGCAAAGAGACCACCCAGTCCAGTCCAGCAAAGAGACCACCCAGCCCAGCAGAGACCACCAAGCCCAGGCCAGCAAAGAGACCACCCAGCCCAGGCCAGCAAAGAGACCGCCCAGTCCAGTTCAGCAAAGAGACCACCCAGCCCAGGCCAGCAAAGAGACCACCAAGTCCAGTCCAGCAAAGAGACCACCCAGTCCAGGCCAGCAAAGAGACCACCCAGCCCAGGCCAGCAAAGAGACCAACCAGTCAAGTCCAGCAAAGAGACCACCCAGGCCAGCAAAGAGACCACCCAGCCCAGACCAGCAAGGAGGCCACCAGTCCAGTCCAGCAAACAGACCAGCCAGCCCAGGCCAGCAAAGAGACCACCCAGCCCAGGCCAGCAAAGAGACCACCCAGCCCAGGCCAGCAAAGAGACCACCCAGCCAAGAAAAAGAGACCACCTAGCCCAGGCCAGCAAGGAGACAACCCAGTCCAGTCCAGCAAAGAAACCACCCAGCCCAGGCTAGCAAAGAGACCACCAAGTCAAGTTCAGCGAAGAGACCCCCCAGCCCAGGCAAGCAAGGAGACCACCCAGCCCAGGCCAGCAAGGAGACCACCCAGTCCAGGCCAGCAAAGAGACCGCCTAGCCCAGGCCAGCAAAGAGACCACCCAGTCAAGTCCAGCAAAGAGACCACCCAGCCCAGGCCAGCAAAGACACCACCCAGCCCAATCCAGCAAAGACACCACCCAGCCCAGGCCAGCAAAGAGACCCCCCAGTCCAGCCCAGTTCACAGCATAACCCCATTCAGCAGCACTTTGTTACCAACAGGAACGACAGTACAGTAACTTAGTAACACAGCAACAACAGTACAGTAACTTAGTAACACCAGAAAACACATGAAGACATGAGGCTAGTGAGGAGGACAGCCTGGCTACCTACCCACACTATCCATTATCAGATGCCACGCCACACCTGGCACAGTGACATGTGGAGCCAAAATGAGCTTCCAGGAGGCACTGAGAGGAGGGCGGAGTACAGGTCACTCCGCTCTCACAAGCTCACAGTGGCAGCATCCTACGTAGGAGGAGGAGGATCTGGGAGTACACACAGCAGGATATGGGGGAGAACTCTGGCAGAGGTGTGCCCATGTTTGATCCCTCCGCAGGCAGCAGGGCAGGCAGTGGCTATTCAGATTAGGAGGACTGGAAGAGGAGCCTCTGGCAAACGTGGCAGAAAGGCTTACCGGTGCGTTCCGCCAGAAAAAAAGCCCTAGACATAAGTAACATCAGCTTTAGCACAAACAGCAGTGCAAAGTTCAGCCAATATATGCTTAATTTTTTTTAAAAATTGTCAGAATATTCCCTTGAGCAAACTTTCCATAGACAGGGCAAGTCTCTGTATATTTGTATGAATTTGTATGAATTGAGGTAAAAAATCAGGTGAAGTAAACTTATTCACCACAGTGCCTGTAAAACAAAAAAAAATAATCAAAAGCTCACAGCATGCATACATTCTAGCTTTAACACTAGCTCTTCAAAGCAGTACTACTTACCGATACTTGTCCGAAGAAAATAATTGGAGGAATTGTAGAGTGTGTTCGTAAAAAATGTTCTGTACACCGGAACAGAAAATGCATCACAAGATTTACTAAGGAAGAAGCTGATGTGCTTTCGCCCATACCATGAGAAGTGAGAGTCCAGACACAGATGTGCTGCCCAGGAAGTGGCAGCACAGCACCAAGAAGGCAACACCTATGTGCTTGGAAGAAATGATTACCATGGTCAGAATATTGGAAAGAAAAGACTATGATGGCAAATATGCACACTATCCAAAGCCAAACACAAGAAAGGACCAAATCATGGATAAAGTTGTCATCTATGCTAAACATGGTGTGCAAAGATCCAAGGCTTTGTTATTAGCAATAGAACAGCAATAGAACATGTATATAATATATATGTATAATATACATATACAATATAATATAATATAATATAATATATATATATATATAATATTAAATATATTAAATAGAATACACCACTAGAACATGGACATTTTTATTTTACCTATCTATTTAGTTTTGGCTTATATCTTTTAAAACCATGTGAGGGCCAGTTATAAAAATGCAAATGCTGAACTGCTGTCTATATTCCAGATGTTATTTTATGGTTTATGGTATTTTATTGTTTTTTATTTTGGAAAAAAAAGATAAAGGCAAAGTGGTTGTTCCAGAAGCCATTGATTAAAACTCTGAATATGCACACAATAAAGATGACACACTTGGAGATGACAACATAGTTGAATCTGCAGAAAATGTTCTTCAACCAACAGACCAACAAGAAACAGTGATTTGCCTTGGGGAAGAGTCTACTACAGCTGACCATTCCGAATGTCTAAATGGAGCTGAGGAGGCATTGGCGCACAAGATTTCAAGCAGCACAGGTATTTAAATCATACATATTGGGCATGCACGTTTAAATCTCTTTCACAAGCCTTATATATATATATATATATACATTTTTTTTTTTTTACAGCACTTAAGGGGGAAAATATATAAATAGCTTTACTGGCCAGAAAGTGGTTGGATTATTCACAAATATTGCACTTTACAATTGTCAGCAAGAAAAATATATGACATATTTGTGATGTTTTATATCATGTTGATATAGGGTTCTTATTTTAGAACTAATGTTCTATATTGTTTTCTGATCCCTTCTCTTATTACTTTTTTTTGGGAGACACATACTGTACCTAGTGTCATTACAGCGTACGTCTTTAAACTACAACTATGGCTAAAAAAAACATGATTCTTGGAAAAAAAAAAAAAAAACATGCAGTAAGGCTGTCCATGCACAACTTTAAAATGTTATTTTTGCATAGGAACAAGAGAGATCTGTATACTGACCCAAATGCTAAAGAGAACATTGCTCACCAAAATTACAATGTTGAAATTAGTCTTTTAATACTACCATCCAGCAGGTCTAGGGCTTGATGGCTTCAGAAAAAAAAGCCTTTACAGCATTTGTGCAGCCCCACTGCATGGTAAAAAAATTCTTGACCCTGATATTTCTTTCAGCTGTTATTTCAACTGTAGAATGCCATAGCCCAGTCTCAGGGTACATCGTGGCATCATATGAGTAGACTTGAGCAGGTAGAACCTTTTTTTTTTAATTTTAATATTATTTCATGTGTAGTAAAAGAGGGGATTCAATATGCGAAGTGCATATGCAATTATATTGAACAATCACGTTCAAACAAATGTTCAAACAAATCTGCAATACAATTATGCACACATGGTTATGTCTATGGGATCAAAGGCGGTATGAACCTCCAGACATGCAATTATAAGAAATACAATTAACACATCTTGGCTTGAAAATGGCCGCGGCCTTATTTATTGTTTTTCACAAATATGACTCTTTAATATATATAATTTCTCTTATCTTTATTTCACATCAAAACTTTAAATATTTAAAATTGTTACACCATTCAAAACCAGCTCAGTCACTAAGGCTCGAGCTGTATAATACATAAACTCCATTGTAATAAACTGTCCCCACCTGACATGCAGGATTAAAGGCATCCTGCGTGTCACCTATCCCCAACTTGCTGCCAACTCAATGCATGTCTGGAGGTTTGAATTGAAAATGTCCAAACCAATTTCGGACAGATGAATCCCATCTGCTCAGTACAAACCTGTTATTCCACTTTCCAGCTCCTAGTGCTGGAAAGATAAGCCCTATTAACTCTGTTACTTGCCTTCTCAAAATGTTTAAGAACCAAAGATTCTAACCAACGAAGTGTGGGGATGATGTGGGCAATTAAATCCAATGTTATAACCATGCCAATATCATTCCCCCCTAAGTGTGTTATCAGAACATCAGGGGGAGGCCAAAACATATACATCCTGTTTATTTAAAAAATGAACTCTTCCCATACCATCCCACGACATCCTCTACAAAAAAAATTAAACCTAAATTGATACCATATATTCTTGAGCCCTTTTCTGTGCCCAAAAAATGAATGGCCCAGGATCCATATCACTCGTGCTCCTGCAATAGATTAAACAATAGCGTTAGGACGGATATACCTTTTGTAAGTACTAGAGTTCCACCTACCTATGTTCTTGATTTTGCTCTCACAGAGGCCTTTTTGAGCAGCCTCAGTCGCAGCTCTGATACGAAAAGAATGTGAAGAGTATCGCATATCATGCAAGTTTAAAGCAGATAAACATTTCTTTAAAACCATGGAAAACTGATACTTAAAAGTGATCCATCAACATGAATGAATAAAGTATTATTTATATTAGGTCTTAGTAATAAATAAGCATTAACACTATGCACTGGGCATATTGAACCATCCTTACGGCAATTTAAGTGCAACCAATGCCCTACTCCAAATATGTCTGTTTTACTATGTGGTAGAAAAAGACTCAAACTGTCCTCTAGTAATCTTAAATTATGGAACAAAAGACCCGTTCCTTTATGTTTAGCGGCCAGTAAGACTTCTGAAATCCTTAGGGCAGCAAAAAAGGTTAGCGAAAAAACTGCTCTAAATAATACAACTTCATAGTCTGAAAAACAAACGGACAATGTTATCATACATAATTGCTTTAACATAGACAAAAGAAATAGTCTTTCTACTATCAGCTGTGAAATTTACTTTGAGATAACCTTTTAGGGCTTGCCGTACCGAGAAAAAACTTAGGCAGCCAGGTAAATTATTCAATTTCAAGAAGAAAATCACGCCAGCTAACATTTTGTCGATGTGCAACCATGAATAATGCTTGCCCATCAACAAATTAAGAAATTTCAAGATTAGGTGCTCGAAAATGCATTCATGTGCGTGTCTAGTGATGTTAAATATGACTTCCATAAAAGCCACGCACAGGAATAATTATCCCATGTTGATGGAACTACTGAATGTCTTATATGCTCATAGTTCGGTTTAAATTCCATAAATGTTGTGGGTATGGCTCACCGAACTTGTCCGCACTGGGCATTAACTGGAAAAAAAGCTGCATCTGTCGACGAGAAAGAGGATCCGCAATTATATTTAATTTACCAGGTATATATTTAGCTTTCACCCAAATGTTATTATGTAGGTACAGAAAAACCAAATATCTCAATAAACAATTAACAGGCGGGGATTTTGAGGACAAGCAATTTATTGCAAATAAAACACCTTTATTATCTGTGCTAAATAAAAGCTGTCTGTTAGCAAACTGTGCACCCCATATCTCCAAAGAAACAATGATCGGAAACAACTCCAAGAAAACAAGATTTTTGCAGATGCCTGTTTCCACCCATTGCATCAGTCACAGCTCAGAGCATCAGTGTGTTCCCCAAATTGTGTTGAGAAACCAGCAGAACCAGCCGAATCTGTAAACAGACAGAAATTGCTGTCCAAAACAAATTCTTGCTGCCAAATCGCTTTCCCATTGAAAGTTTCCAAAATTAAGCCAAATCAACAAATCCTTGTGCATATCATTAGTAACCCGAACATGGGAGGTAGGATTTTTTAAACCGGAATTTGCTGAATATAAACTTCTAGAAAAAAACCCTACCTATCAGTAAAATTCTTGTAGCGAATGCAAGGGACCCTAAGAGGGACTGCATTTCTTTTAGAGTAGTTTTCTTCTTCCTCAGTAATGTCAACAGAAGCTGCTGTAATTTGTAAATTTTTTCATCAGGTAAACAAAATTCCATTCTAGAAGAATCAATCGATATACCCATAAACTCTATGCAAGTGTTTGGGGATACATTTTTTTCCTGAGCCAACGGAACTCCGAAAACTTGGCACAAATATTGAAAAGCAGACATCAAATCAGAGCATTCAGATGAGTTTACCGAACCCATAAATAAGAAATCATCCAGATAATGTATTAAGTTAATCGAGCCCATGGCGTATGACACTGCCCATGCCAAAAATGTGGAAAAGGCCTCAAAATATACACATGATAGTGAACAACCCAGTGGAAGGCATTTATCAAAATAGAATTCGTTCTCAAAATACATACCGAAAGAATAAAAACAAACTGGATGGATGGATTGGCAGCAACCAATCGCGCTATCTGTTGCTATGGATAAGCCGACAGCCACGGAAGCATTTTTTCCAAGCTTACTGTTGTTACCGCTTTTTTGGTATATTCTCTCTGTTTGTGACTTGCAATGTATGCTGTAGCTTCCGAAAACATTTTGCAACAGGGTGAGATCCCGAGTAAAACGTACATTCATGGCGGTATTTACATGCATTCAACCAACGGCACTGTCCATCATTGAATGCAAAGCAAACACCTTTTTTATATGTTGTATCTAAAGTTGTATTACTCATAGTGGGTTGCTGTCTGGAAAAATAATGATCTTTGAGGCAAGAACAAATTTAACCACAGCTCCACATCTTTTGAACCCCATTGTAATGCTGGCTGAACGGACATTTTCTGGCGGAAAGCCTCATACGTCAAACAGGCAGTTCCACCAAAACTTTTATAGGTCTCTAATATAATGTGCACATGTTGAAATAGCGCCGAGCCTTTCTGAGAGAATTTTCCACACAAAATACTGGCATATATTGAAAATGCCTGTAACCAATTAAATATGGATCTGTTCACAGGTCTACGCCAATCTTCTTCCACTTTGTAATCCTTCTTATTCATCTTCAGAATAAATTCTTTGATTGTGGGTAACAAAGATAACAAATCAACATAGTCTCCTCTCCAAATCTTTTCTTTAATTGGCAAGGACAGATGAAACCCCAGCGGTGACAAAATACATGATTTATCCTCTTTGCAGCTATTTTCTCCCATGCCCGCAGGGATAGTTTGCAAGCCAGACCCAGCAGCACCCATTGCTAAACTGCCTTAAAGTGTGTTCCCTACATCCCTTGACCATTCAGAGACTGTTTTAGACCACACATTAGCAGATACAGAACCAGCCTGTGCAGTAACAGAGGAAGGAATTGTATCAGATTTTTTGGATACAGCCATGAACTCTTGTAAAGCTGAAGAAACAATATCTAGTTTAGATAATAATAAAGACTTACCAGTAGTTGTATTCTCCTGTGCAGACATCTTAGGAACAGGCTGAGCTGAGGCACATTGCACTGGTTCATTCACAGCTGTCAATGTAGCTGACACAAGGGCATCTTCCTGCTCATCTCGTTGCCATGACGATGCTTCTACCATGGGACTCAGATGGAGGCCCCTCCCCCTTCTGACACCGAACACTTCAGCTTCGGATGTCTTCTGTCTTCTCTGAGGCGGAGGTAACAGCCCTCTGGATGATGATGCCCCTCTAGGAGGGGATGGGCTGAATCTTTTGCTCACCGAACGCTGCCTCTTCATGGACAGATGACCCCCACACTCCGCCCACCAGCATGACAGGTTCCTGTATAGCTTATCCCGGATCTAGTACTCCACTGACCTCCCCTCTTCCTGACTGGCTGAACACCTCATCTTCTCCGCCGCCTGAGGCCATCACAAGCACGCTGATCCCGGCTTCATCCACTCCGGTCTCCAAATTCAGAGGTGAGGCAAGGCACTGTCGCAGCCATTCTTCACCTCCCGTTGTTTCAACCCGCTTCAACAGCTGACGTATGAGGGTCTTCATATTGCCAGAGGGGAGGGTATATTATAGCTCTAATGCTGAGCTCCTCAAGATCCTCTGTTGACTGGCAAAATTTCTCCTCAGCTGACCCTTTATATAGGGGCTCAGCTTCTAGAACCTTCCAAAGGGGCAGCTGACCTTTTTTGACCTATCACAGCTGACCCCTTTCCGGCTTCCAGAATGTTCTTGACCATGTGACTACCCCTGACCTATCATCAGTCCCCCAATTGAATTCAAATCAATGGGGGGACTTGAAACTTCCCAACTGTCATGATACCATGAGGGCCTTAAAACAGGCATACTCCTTCCATTCCAATTCTTGTACTGTTCATTCTCCATCATGCCTGTAAACTTCATCATGCATGTTGCATAATCTTGCTTATTGGTCATCTGGGGTCATTCCTGATCATAGCTGTTTAAAAAAAGGGTGCCGTTTTATATCAATAAGCAATATAGACCTTTTTGTATTACCTAGTGAATAGAGACAAATTTGTGGGCATCATTTGATGTCATAATCATATGTACTACCTTTATTTTGCATTATGTGCAAAAACATGCAGCCTTGTTACTGCTATGGGACTAGAGACAAAAAAAATTTCACTGTTATTTAAAATAATAAAAAAAAAAAGATTGCAATAAGGTTTGCTAAAAGCAATTTTACTTGTTTTACTTCGTAAGCTTATTTTTTACATGACTGTAGTCAATGGCAAACTTAAATGTACAGTGTCCTGCCTGGTTCCCCTTCCCCCCCCCACCCTTCTTTTTCTCTCTCCACATAACCTCTCGGCCCCCATTTTATTCCCCTTTGTCGATCTTCCTTTTCTTCACTCTCTTTACCCTTCTCCTTCTTTAGGATTCCCTCACTTCTATCTACTCTTCTGTTATCAGTCTATTCCTTATGGTATTTTTAACTCCCAAATCGACAAGGATGCACCATTTGGGTAATCTTACCCTCCTACAATTTGCAAGACAACACATTTATAGAAACCGTGACTGTACGAACATTGAAAATCTTACTACAGGGACCAGTTTGCTTGGTCCCAGCTTTTCCTTTGTCTATTTCTGTATATTTCAGTTGACGAATGTGTTGCCACACAACCTTGTTATATTGCTTATGTGAATGCTTAATAAAAATATATTCAACCTAAATGTACTGCGTCCTGCTAGCTGAATGTCTATTTGAGCTTGTGTAGATGAAGGATCGTTGTTGCTGGATGTAAATTTGTTTACTTCCAGGTTAAAGTCTTCTTGCACATGTCCATGAAATATCGAACAATTCTGCTCTTTTGCCGCTGTCTCCTCGGCTAGCTTCTCTAGCTTCTCCCGCTTCTCCTTGTTCTCCTTCTTCTCCTTCTCTTCTGGAGATGTTGACTTGTCGCTCTCTTCCATTTGAATGCCGGGTCCGTGCTGCGCGGTTGCCTTATATTAGCATGGGGCGGGGCCAAACACTGATGTCATCCTGAGCCCCGCCCTTATGACGTCACATCCCGGGGTGGGCCATCACATCACAGCCCCGTCCCAGGATGTGACATCATAAGGGTGGGGCTCAGGATGATGTCAGAGTGTGGCCCCACCCCATGCCAATATAAGGCAACCATGCAGCACGGACCTGGCATTCGAGTGGAAGAGAGTGACGAGTCAACATCTCCAGAAGAGAAGAAGAAGAAGAAGGAGAACAAGGAGAAGCCGGACAAGCCAGAGAAACTAACCAAGGAGACAGCGGCAAAAGAGCAGAAGACAGAAGATGCCTCAGAAGATAGAAACTCTGCAGAGGACCCCTCAGAAGACCCCACAAAAGAGCTGAAGAAAGAAGACGCCGGAGAGGGAGAAGAGAGGGGAGAAGATGCTGGAGATGATTTAATAAAATATTTTAAAAAGCTGTGTAGTGTGTTTTTTGCACACTTTTTTCCAGGTAAATGGGTAGGGGTACGATGTACCCCATACTCATTTACATTGGGTGGGGGGCCAGCATCTGGGGGCCCCCTTATTAAAGGGGGCTTCCAGATTCCGATAAGCCCCCGCCCGCAGACCCTGACAACCAATGGCCAGGGTTGTTGCGAAGAGGCTCTTGTCCCCCCTGCCCCAAAGCAACCTGAGGGCATGCGGCCTGGTATGGTCCTGGAGGGGGGGTTGCTCGCTCGTCCCCACCCCCTTTCCTGGCCTGCCAGGCTGCATGCTCAGATAAGGGTCTGGTATGCTCTTGGGGGGGAACCCCACGCAAATTTCCCCTTCAAGATCCCTAGCACACAAGTCGCGCCGCAAGTCGGATCATCATGATCCGACTTCTGGTGCCACTTCCATTCAAATCAATGGGCTCCCATAGGGAACCATTGATTTTGAATAGAACGCTTGATGAGGCTTAGCACTGTGTATACAATGTTAAATCACGTTATTGAGCGTTTTGCTGGCTCAGCATCAAAAATGCCATAACACTGCAGCCCCGGAACGCCCTGGTCCCGGGTTCTAGTTACAGCTCACTAACGCAGACGCCCTCTACTACTCAAAAGCATCTGCATTTTTAGAGGGCCATTGAATAACATGGAGAGCTGCAAAAAATGCCCAAAAACATGGTGTTAAAAAACGCCCGTGTGTATGAGGGCTAAATGATGAAAGAATAAATGAATAAATGTATTCACCACCCCTTTCACTCTTGAATAATAACAACAGGGAAATATATATATATATATACATATCTTCAGAAAGTCCTCCAACAGAGCTTAGTCAAATATCTGGGGGTCAGAGAATTAATGTGATAGATGAGATGTAAATGAGTACGATTAATAGAAAATAATCTAAAGGACTCTATTACTGTAACAAATTTAAGCAAATGACTCTCAGATATATTGTTGCTGCTCCATGGAGATTAATCAGATTTATTATAACTTTATAATGATTTAGATGTATGTCAACACAAGCAGAATTAACCACAATTGTCTAACTGAATTCTCCTGCTCTAATTCAGAGAGTTCCTTTGAAGAATTGACTTTGAAACTGGTTAAGTGAGAAATGGTAGCTGCAATAGTAAGGATCCTGATGATAAAGTTCAGTCTAGTCTTCTGCCGGCTTTGGTTAATTCTAAAGTTAGGTACCTGAGTTACAGTATGAATACAAAGAATCCTGCGCGAGGACTTTTAAGTGTATACAAGACTGCAGCCTTCCTATATCTTCCTACTAGAGGAAGTAATAAATAAATCTAATGGAGTGTTAGGACTGGCGCTGTCTTTCAACCCACAAAGTGCTTATGCTATATATAAATAAATGAGTAGTATGTGCAAAAAAGTGCTAATCAGTGCAAACAAGCATGAGTTCCATAAATATTGAAATAAATAAAATAATAAAAATGAGTAGTATGTGCAGAAAAGTGCTAATCAGTGCAAACAAGCATGAGTTCCATAAATATTAAAATAAATAATATATTAATTCCAGTGTGTATCCAATCATGATTTTGCAAATAAAATACCAAAACTTTAAAATAACATAAATTGTGAGTAAATCCGAAAATTTTTTTTAACAAAGTGGATGTCAAGTAAAAAAGTGGATGTCAAGAAGAAAAAAATAAATTATGGTAAAAACTCAAATTATAGGTACTGATGAGTAAGAGAATGCATATAAATAAGTCCAGGTGAATTACAGGAGCTACAATTTCATCCTTATTCCTCTGAGGTATATAAATAAATAAGGTGGTTATAAAGTGATATAAGTGCCGCAATGTTTTCTGAACCGTAACCCTGCTTCTCTCATAACAGAGAAAAGCAAACAATGTTCATACAAGTATATAGTGAATGCAACCAGGATATATGCGAGTAAAGTGGTTGTCAAGTCCCGCATGCAGTGTTGGAACTAGAAACTCCTTCTTACAATGTAAGTCTGCTAAGTATTAAATATCCTTCTGAAGTCCGTCAATATACGTAGAAGTGGATATAAAAACCAATTTAAATGTTCTATTCCCTAGTACATTTCCCGTGGTTTATAGTTAGTGTGGTGTCATTCACTCCCGTATAGCCCCCTCTCGTGCTCATAAAGGTGTGGATGAACAACATTAAAATACTTCTAGCGAACTGTGGTGTGATTGATATTTGGTGCCCTTTACATGATCCCTTATCTTGTAAATTTAACC
>BLSH010143069.1:601441-613795 GCA_018402905.1 Glandirana rugosa | reverse complement strand
GTGCTCTCCCCCGATGTGCCCTCACTTACCAAATTCTTCCCACCCCCACAGGGGTATCTCGCATGTGGTAAATGGGGTCTTTTTGGGTCTCCAGAGCTCGGCTGCACTCCTCACCGTCCGGTTCCTCTTTTGTTCTCCTTTGATTGCCCACAGCTTTCCACGGATGGTTCCAGGATTTCCTTCAGACTTTCCACGTTTCTCCCAGGCGTTTTGTAAGGGTATATGGAAAAAACAAGGTGGACTTGATAGTGTAGTATATTTTAAAAAAGTTTGTTTATTTAGAGTTCCAAGTGGTAAAAAGTGCAAGTAAAAAATATCCAGTTGAGAAATGTTCAGCAGGGATTACATAATAGGCTACTCCTGCTTGAGGAAGGTTTAAATCGTTTTCCTTCCTCGCTGTTGAAAGTTGCGCTCCAAGCGCTGGTATACCAAAACCGGAAGTGATCCGGAGGTGGATGTGGACCATCTTCAAACTGTGTCTGAAAAGTATTAATTAACGGTAGAAGCCATATCACTGTTCTAAAATCATCTTCAAACTGTGTCAAAAAAGTATAAATAAGCCAGGAAAACCCATATCACTGTTCTACAATCATCTGGAAACTGTGTGTAACACTTTAACTAAAACCGGGAGAAACCATACTACTGTTCTGCAAACATCTGGAAACTGTGTGTAACACTTTAACTAAAACCGGGAGAAACCATACTACTGTTCTGCAAAAATCTGGAAACTGTGTGTAACACTTTAACTAAAACCGGGAGAAACCATACTACTGTTCTGCAAACATCTGAAAACTGTGTGTGAAACTATAGCAGAGAGAAGAACAGTGATATGGGTTCGCTCTGCTATAGTTTCACACACAGTTTTTAGATGATTTTAGAACAGTGATATGGGTTCGCCCGGTTTTAGTTAAAGTGTTACACACAGTTTCCAGATGTTTGCAGAACAGTAGTATGGCTTCTCCCGGTTTTAGTTAAAGTGTTACACACAGTTTCCAGATGTTTGCAGAACAGTGATATGGTTTCTCCCGGTTTTAGTTAAAGTGCTACACACAGTTTCCAGATGCTTGCAGAACAGTAGTATGGTTTCTCCCGGTTTTAGCTAAAGTGTTACACACAGTTTCCAGATGCTTGCAAAACAGTGATATGGTTTCTCCCAGTTTTAGTTAAAGTGTTACACACAGTTTCCAGATGCTTGCAGAACAGTGATATGGGTTCTCCCGGCTTATTTATACTTTTTTGACACAGTTTGAAGATGATTTTAGAACAGTGATATGGCTTCTACCGTTAATTAATACTTTTCAGACACAGTTTGAAGATGGTCCACATCCACCTCCATTTTTGATTTTTTTATGAAATTATTTTTTTAAAAATGCTTTTAGTTATTTCCCTGTCCCCATTTCTTTGTAGGGCACTTGTCCCACCCTTACCCCCATTTCCTTCCTTTTGCAGACCTCTAGGACTTTCCAGGACATTTTTACAGCCATTTTTGTGCCTAAAAGTTTGGGTCCCCATTGATTTCAATGGGGTTCGCGGTCCGGGACAAAGTTTGGGTTCTGTCCGGACCCAAACCCGGACTTTGTCCCGAAGTTCAGCCAAACCAGCAGAACCCGGATTCCAGAAGTTCGCTCAACTCTACCCCTGACCCTCTGTCTGGACAGTGCTGATCACATGCATTCTCCCAAGATAACTCTCTAGCAATACACACCATACTGAGCATGTTCAGCTTGTCCCCAAGGCTCTGTTCTTTAGCAGATGGTTTGGGGACTGTGGAAGAAGGGAAAGGTCAGAGAAGACATGATCAAACAGCCTTTTTACACAATGCACAGGCGTAACCCCTTTGGTTCCACGGTGACTATAACAGGCATGCTTTACTGGATATACAGACTGATTTTACTGTTGTGGGTTTAGTAACACTTTAAATCAAAATGTTCATTATTTTTGCCTATATATTTTTTTTTTTTTTTTTTTTTTTTTATACCTACTGTACACAGATTATTCTTTAATGATCTAAGTCACTATTTACAGTATGCATCTGTATATATACTTTTGATTATTTAAGAATTTAGATTTTTCTTAAATGTGTTTCTCTTGTGGCTATTTCACTGTTGTGATCACATATGGTTAGTGTCATTCCAGTTGTGTACTTGAAGCATCTGCAAAAGCAAATACTTCAAATATAAAATATAGAAATCAATATCTCACATAATGTTTTCTTTACATTCTGAAACCAGCCTGTCCTACTTCTAAGCATGGGTTCTCCTAAGTTTTTTTTATTTTTGGTGGAAACTATCAGGGTAATGACACACATAGGTGTGTTGGCATTTGCTTTGATAACAATGCGGGTACAGCTCCCACTTGAATCTGGTGACATCCTTGAAATTTCATGATACAACGCAACAGATAATAAATAATATGGAACCTCGTTTAGCAGCTGCACACTGAGAATAACAACAATGGCTTGTACAAACAGACCAACAATTTAAATGATTAAAAGGGGAAACACATTATTGGCATTTGAACATCAACAAGAATGTGACATTGTGTTTTTTATTATTATAATTATAATTATACAGGACTAATATAGTGATAACAGTTTGCACAGCACTGTATAAAAGGGAGACAGTAGAGTTATAATACAATTCAAGACAAGCTCACAAGTCTGTATGGGAGTCATGAACAACTGTGCAGAAACATATTTCTTTCCAAGGCTTAGGCCCCATTCACACTTGAAGCTCAAAAATACAAAACTCTCAACAAACAAAATCTCATGTATTTACAGTAAATGGTGGCCATTCATGAGTGCACAGGTGCCTGTAGTTCATGGGTGCTCAACATGTGGCCCTCCAGCTGTTGCGGGAACTACAAGCCCCATGAAGCATTGCGAGGCTGAGTTACAAGCATGACCCAAGGACAGAGGCATGATGTGATTTGTAGTTCCGCAACAGCTGGAGGGCTGCAGGTTGAGCACCCAAGCTCAATGCCTGACTCTCCAATACAAGTTACTTTTGAGGCAAAACAGGGCTTTTTGGCCCATAGACTTGAATGGGAATGGCAGTGAACATGTTAATTATTTGTACTCTTTTTTTTTTTTTTTTTGGCATGTTTTGTGCTTTCTTTTCTAACCTGTAAGAGATGGTCCCCATATTGTTTTCCATTGTATAAAATAAAATGCCCAAAGCTTGAATACAAATGTACACAAACAAGTAAAAAGGCGCAGAACACTGAGTAACACTTATACGGGTCAAGATCTGGGAAAAAAGTGTGGGAACTCACCCAAGATCCCCCACCACATTGTACATCATGTCCAACCGGAAGTGATGTTCCGTCTCTAACGAGCGATCACTGAGATACGCTGTAAGGTGGCGTTTAGATTATCAGAACTCGTATCCTACATCAGGCGCAGGACCTATATCTGCCCCCCCCCCCCCAAAATGAAAGCAGTTGCAGCGAGGTGGTGCAGGTTTTTAGGAATTTAATTATATGGTGAGGAGGCAATATAATGCTTCCTTGCCTCCTGTCAAGCACCCTCTGTGGTTCACTCTTCAAAGGCAACACTAGTGTACCCTAATCTACAGAAATGCACCTCACAGGGCAGATCAATGCAGCCTCCTCAGTGCAGCTTCACCAGTGCCCATCAATGCAGCCTGATCAGTGCCCATCAGCTCAGCTTCACCACTGCCCATCAATGCAGCCTCACCAGTGCCCATCTATGCAGCCTGATCAGTGCCCATCAATGCAGCCTCACCAGTGCCCATCAATGCAGCCTGTTTGGCGGCCATCAGCTCAGCCTCACCAGTGCCCATCAAATGCAGCCTCACCAGTGCCCATCAAATGCTGCCTCACCAGTGCCCATCAATGCAGCCTCACCATTACCCATCAACGCAGCCTGATTAGTGCCCATCAATGCAGCCTCATCAGTACCCATCAATGCAGCTTTACCAGTGCCCATCAATGCAGCCTCACTAGTACCCATCAATGCAGCCTGATTAGTGCCCATCATTAAAGCTTTATAAGTGCTCATCAATGCAGCCTCACCAGTGCCCATCAATGCAGCCTCACCGGTGCCCATCAATGCAGCCCGATCAGTGCCCATCAATACAGCCTCACCAGTGCCCATTAAAGCAGCCTTATCAGTGCCCATCAATGCAGCCTGATTGGTGTCCATCAATGCATCCTCACCAGTGCCCATCAATGGGGGGCAGCAGAGGGGGGTCCTCAGATGTGTCACTCCAAACTTGCTTGCTATTACCCAAGAGTTAAAATGCAGCACTGTCAGGCCCCTTTCACACGAGCGTTCCGATTCGGTTCACCTGTCAGTTTTTCAGGCAAACCTGATTGGATGCCCCATTCTCCTCTATGGAGCAGTGAATGTCAGCGGTGACATGTCCGCTGACACCCGCCAATATCTGATCCAATCCTGTCCGTGAAATCCAGATGGATGGAAACCCCATTTTCCGGCGCTCTGATATTCTGATCTTAGCGTGCAAAAATGCTTAAATAAAAATGCTTAAAATTACCTGAAATCGCTCAGTCCACATGTGAATCCAACCTTAAAGTTTTACTAAACCTAAGCTTGTTATACTCACTGTGGAAACTAAGGGGTTAATCCTCTGCATTGTGTAAAAAGGCTGTTTGATCCTGTCTACTCTGATCCTCCCCTTCTTCCACTGTCCCCAATCCATCTCCTGACAGTACAGAGCCTTGGAGGCACTCTGCACATGCTCCGTTTGTTATTTGTTTGTTTTTTCCTTGAGAGGGTGCATGTGATCAGCAAAGGGCCAATCAGAACTGTCAGAGTAGAATGGAAACTCCTCCTACAAGCTTTAACCAGGCACTGATAGAAGTGACAAGACTGCTATATACTGCTGATGAGAAAAGGTATTTAGCCATTTATATTTACTAAAATAATAGCATTTCCATGTTTTGTGTACTGTGGGAGACCAGATATAGTGAATGCAGGGTCCTGGGTTTAGTAATACTTTATGGAGCAACAGGTGTACCATCCCTTTAAAACGATTCATCCTAAGGAAAGCTTCTGTAGCGCACCCCCTAAGGAGCTGCAACTGAACTTGATTCCCCCATTCCTGCACAGCCTGGCACACCAAATCTTCACAAGCACCCGAGTCACAGAACAGTCCATGACTTTCTTTTTTTGTCATTTATTGAGGGCTAATAACTTGAATAGGGATGGGAGATTACGGGATGCCCACTTGACCTCAGCAAAACTTCAACAACAACTTCAGGGACATCTTCCTATTTGCAGTCTATATACAGTCTCCTTCAGCTGAATCACTGTATGATGATCTGATAGGCTCCCAGTCAGACTGTAGCAATAGGCCTTTACGGGCAGGGACTCACAGCCCCTTGTTGTGTAGCAAAAATGTAGTGAAACAGCTTGTCATTTCTCCTCTTTGGCCACTTCTCCCAGGCCAGCACCACCTCTTCAGGCACTGCCAATCCACTTGGCTGCAGTTGCCCCTTTCACTAGCCCTTCAGTCTAACTCTCAACATCAGTCCTCCAGACTGACTCTTCCACAGCCCATCGGCTGACTCTCAGGAGATCTCTCAGGGAAGGATGAAGACTTAAGCACATTGCGGACTTCAGGGAGACTGGCTACATGTAGCAGTCTCCCCCCCTTGTCATTCCTCAATGATGTTGATCTACACACTTTGTCCTCTCTTGCCCCTGTGCCTCCAGGAAGGGTTTCCTCCCATGTGTTATGGCAGGATCCTCCCAGGACCCCAGCCCCGTCCTGAGGCAGGACACCCCCCCAGACTAGGGGTTTCATCTCAAGGGCTACCAAATAGCCTCCTCAATACTGCAAATCCTTCTTCCACCCGACTACCCCTGCTGACATGGCTCATGTCTATTTATGGAGTAGTCTGGGCTCCTTTCCAGCCAACCTATGGGGATTGGCTGAGGCTCCATAAATATTCAAGACAGCTCCTCCTAACCTCCACCCACTAATTCTAGAAGATTCTCCAACCTTCTAGACCAGCGTGAGGCACCAGAGAGCTGCCAGGATGAGTCACCCAGCCCTGAACTCTAGTAAACCCTGACACAGATTCCATGGCTCAGACTTAGCCCTGAGCCAAACTTGAATTTACCTTCTGTAAACTCTAACACATCCTACATTACTTCTAGCACATACTAGAGGGTGTTACACTTTGTTTCAGCCAGCTTATTTTATACAACTGTTCCAATGTATTCTCCCTATTTAGCTAAAGATATTTTCTTAATAACAGAGCACAGTCTATCACAGTAGATTCTGACAGGATGAACAGGTAGCTAAAGATATGGCAGTATTGTGTTGCAAAAAATAATGTAACTGTAAATGCCTGAAAAAAATCTTACTAGTGTAGCACAAATATCCTTTTTGTGGAAACCAATACATCAGTCAGCTTCCCAGTTAAGCAGACAGAAGAAACAGATGGAATCAATTCCCTATTCTCTATGCTTTCCTCTAGACACTATACACACAGGAATCTGACCAGAAAAAATATTATAGCATGATGTTTCCCTTATTTCTCTTTGCTGCTCTCTCTCTCTCTCTCTCCCTCCCAAGATAGCTCTTTCTCTCTCTTAGACCTCCTTCTTCCCAGACTGCCCTGTAGAACATTCCTCCTTGTGATGTCACACATTCTGCAGGCTGGTACGTGTGTCTTTCTTTTCAGTAGCTGTCCCATTGAGAGGAATTTTGGTGGCCATTTTGGGATAGTCTGAATTCACTTGAACTTGAATTCTTAGCAATAGATTGGCATCTAGAGGGAAAGAGAAAATCTGTGTGAAATGATAAACAAATGTCGCATAACAGGCGAAGAACAGGTGTTTGCAGAGTAAAACAGCCCCCTCCTTCATACACTAACACAACAGGTAGCAGAAAAAAGTCTCTACGGTGATTACACATGCAATAATGCTATAAGTATCTGTGATTAGGGCGCACAAAAAATTGTCAACCATCTGAATTTTCTTGCACATCTGGTCATTTTGCACAGGCCTCTGCTTTTGACATTTACCTTTTCTCCTTAGAGGCTGGTGTGACCTTTAAGTGCAAATGTACTTTTTCTGTGTTATACACCTTCTTGTAGCTTCCAAATGATTGTTTATTTATATTTTTAGAGACCCCTGTGATAGGAACTTATGGACAATAGTATGTCATTTGACTTGTTCTGTTTAAGTCACTGCTAAAGTTAACAATTTAATTCTTGGATCACTGTTCCACCTGCTCCGTTTCCTGCTAATTCTCCAGAAGGCACAAAGTCAATTCCATTACAATTTCTTTTTTTAAGGAGAGGCCCTCCCTTTAGATAACTACTATGATAAAGTGTACAGTCTTTAGATGCAATGGTTATCTTATTACTATTACCAATTGCTTGTTTAATAGACAATTGCCAAGGCATTTGAGAAAGAACATGATATGCCCGAAACTTTTCCAATTGCCACATTGTAATTATTAGGCTTGCAATACATCATTGTATTGTGCTGCAAGCCTTGTTTTGGACAATGTATCTACAAAGGACAAGTGGGCATTTCAAAAGAACACTGACATTTTAAAAAAGAGAACACAAGTTATTCTCTAGTTGAAACCTCTGATGGAGACTGCAGAGAGAGAGACAGAGTGAGAGAATAGAGAGGGAAAAAAGGGAATGAGTTACTGCCCTCCCTCATTTTCTTGTTTGCAAATATTTTCGCTTGAACTACTGAGCTTTGTAGACAAGACTTCTTTCAGCATAGATAAGACTAAGATAAGATAAAATAAGACAAAAACATGTGAAAAACAAGATAGAGTTCCACCTGCTGTATGAGTATAAGAATAAAAATTATTTATATGCAGTATTTCATATTTACCTGTATGTCACCCTCCTAGGTAGGTTGTATATAGTTTAGCGTAGTGTGATCTGCTTAACAGGAAACTGGGAGGTAAACCGTGGCAGCTGACCTGCCTAACAGGGAAGCTACATTGTTTAGCTAGGAAGTCATGCGTGTTTTACAGTGCTGCTGTTTCTGTATTGGCTCCTCTGCATCCAGGCAACCTTGGGAGGTGCTGGATGAAAAGGAGCAACTCACGCAGATCAGCAGCATGAATATGGATGCCGTTTCAGCCAAATACAGGCATAGGGGCACCTATGCATGCTGGGAAGGGTATTTATATTTGGTGAGGCACACAGGAAGAGGTCTTATTCCTGGAGAGGAGAGTCCAGCTGAGGAGGAGGGTGCTGTGCCCTCCTCAGCACCTACTGCCATGCGGCCTCTGGTGTTCTCAAGAGCAAACTGAGGGGGAGCTGCCCTTGGAAGATCTGTCTGGGATCACTGGAGGGTGCTGCTGGAGAATTGGAAGGAGGCTACCATTTGGTCCAGAGGTCTTGTGGGTACAGACTGTAAAGATCTTGGGCCTGGTTCTTTGACTACCCCCTCTGTGCTAGGAAAGTCATCTACTGGGTTCAGCAGAAAGAAGATACTGGCTAGTATCCTGAAGAGGAACTATCCATTATTCCTACAGAGGTCTTTCTCGGGAGTGTACAGTGAATCATGCAGTAATTCCACAGTTCAGTTAAAGAAGCTGTCCTCCTAGCTGTAACTAATTGAAGTATTCCACTACATTCCCTTCCCTATCCAAGTTCCCAATAAAATACAAAAACAACCAAAATCCCTAGACTGATTATTGAATAAATGAGCAGAAGTAAGAGTGCACCTAGCTGTGGAAGAATATGCTGTGTGCCTGGCTGTAGAAGTGGAATTGGAGAAGATCCAGGTAAAAAATCTAGCGGCTCCTATGAGGGCAGCACTACACCTGACTAAAAAAGAAACATTTCTGTTATTCCATCTTTAAATTGTATTTATACCTATATTTATTTTGGTTTTGGATATAGTGGGGAAGGATGTTGGAGAGATTACTCCACTTCCTGTTTGGAGCAACACTTCTTTTAAGTTAAAGCGGCTTTCCGTTTTTCGGCAGTGATCCTGCCAGTAACACACTTCCTATCTTAGGGTGTCTGCATTCTGGATAAATGAGTTAAGTAGACGTCTTTTGGACAGCAGCATTGTCAGTCTGGGGAGAGGGTAGTGTTGGATACTAGCAGATTTAGCCCAGGTTCACTTGTTTTTCCCCGCACTGAAATTGAATTGCATGGGTGTTCTCAAAACATGGCCTGGTCATGAAGGGGGGTAAACCTCCCGGGGCTGAAGTGGTTAAATAGGGAAATGGTCCCAGGTGCAGAATTTTACTCCCTTCCTGTCTGGTAAAATGATTGCCAAAACAAATTGTGAGAAGAAATCTAGAGCCCTAGATAGCAGTAAACCTTGACAGGTGTTCTAACCTTTCCCCATTTTATCCCCAAAAATAGGTTTGGGTATATATACATTTCTTTCTGTCTTGACAATAATACATAATGTATATATGCACAACACCATCAGTAAAGGATGTTTTTATGGCACAGTTCTTGTGGCTCTTGATGCTCCAGTTGGTCAGAATCCATATACACTAAAGTTCCTTTAACTACTTGGTGACCAAGTTGCGTACATTTACTGCAGCAACGTGGCTCCGCTGCGCAAAGCGCCATATATAAACGGCGATTCGCGCAGTTGCAGGCAGCGTGCTCTCGTGCCCTCCGCATGCTGCGCGAGTGTGGCCACGGGGCGGGCGGACTCAATGTCCAGCGACGACCCGTGATCGCCTACTACAGGGGCAGAACGGGGAACCACCGATGTAAGCAAGATGGTTTCCCGTTCTGTCAGGGGGCGTGACACTGATCTACTGTTCCCTGTCATCGGGATCAGTTAGATCTGTCATGCCCCTGCCAGCCCAGCCCCCACACAGTTAGAACACAGTGAGGGAACACATTTAACCCCTTAATCGCCCCCTACAGCTTAATCCCTTCTCTGCCAGTGACATTTGTACAATAATTAGTGGCTATTTTTAGCTCTGATTGCTGTATAAATGTCATTGGTCCTAAAAAAGTGTCAAAAATGTCCGCTATATCCACTGCAATATTGCAGTGCCGATAAAAAATGCAGATCGCCGCCATTACTAGTAATATAAAAAAATAATAATAAAAACGCCATAAATCAATTCTCATTTTGTAGATGCGTTAACTTTTGCACAAACCAATCAATAAACACTTTTTGCGATTTTATTTACCAAAAATATGTAGAAGAATACATTTTGGCCTAAACTAATGAATACATTACTTTTTTTATATATATATATATATTTTTTATTCTAAATTTGTTGCTTTGTTTTTGTTAATAGCGCAAAAAATAAAAACCGCAGAGGTGATCAAATACCATCAAAAGAAAGCTCTATTTGTGGGGAAAAAAGGACGTCAATTTTGTTTGGGTACAACGTCGCACCACTGCACAATTGTCGGTTAAAGTGATGCAGTGCCGAATTGCAAAAAGTGCTCTGATCAGGAAAGGGGTAAATCCTTCTGGGGCTGAAGTGGTTAAGGACTTTTTAAAAAAGTTTTACAGTACAAACTTTGCACACGCAAGAACATTTCTTTTTACTAAAATTTCTGTTCAGGTCAAGCTGATCCCCTAAACGATTGTACTGATTATCATTTATCAGAAACCTACTGAATACACAAATGAGTAAATAAAGGCTCAATGGTCCCAGGTTGCCACTCTATTTATGTCTTCATAAGCTAAACATGCTGCATCCCTTGAGATAAATGTAGAAGTAATAACAGAACCGCCATTTAAAATGGACTACAGGGACAGCCCTAATTGCCAAACTAATCTCAGTAATGTCTTATATTGTCAGTCATATTAGGCCAACCTTTTATATAATTACACTGATATGCAAAAATGAGTTTTTTTATATGTAAAAATATGTTACCCTTGTAAAGAAAGTGTTAATATCAGTTTCAAGCTGAATGCTCTTGCCGATGCTCATCCAATTTCTTCTCCTGTCATAGCTTAGCTATGGTATCTGTGCACAGGGCACATATTAAACAAGTATTTCTTATCTACCGAGGCAAATTGGCAGCGAAACCAGGCATGCTTTGAATAGTCAACGGCGGCCTTTTTTTTTTCTTCTTCTTAACATCCAAGAGCCAGCAAGGTAACACATTATTACTGCTCAGCACCATGGGCCTGGGACAGGAATATCAGAAACCCAGCAGGGAGGACATCACCTACTGCACTGCTACCCCTCTATGATATTTGACACACTGTTTTTCTAACAAGTATATACTAAGTACAGAGACCATGCTGAGCAATGCCTAAGGTTTCTATTAGAGTCAGTGAGCTCCCATTAAAGAGATATCTCTTGTACATGTTAAACATCTGTCTAGGGCTAGGATATGCTCAACCGAATGAAATGTAGTGAATATTGAATTAAAAAAAAAAAATAACAATATTTTATGAATTAAACATTTAATGTATTATTTTAAATTGTGATTCTGATTTCAGTACTAAATTAGGAATATTGTAAAATGCAATGAGTGTTTTATTACTTTACATTCTTTAGACATATGAAGCAAATACAGGATAAATATTGATAAGCTATAAAAATTGTGTATTATAATATTAATAAAATAAGACATTCTATCTGACAATGAATCAATTTTGTTTTGAGACTCTGACATAAGAATATATATATATAGCCAGGTCCATAAATATTGGGACATCAACACAATTCTAATCTTTTTGGCTTTATACACCACCACAATGGATTTGAAATTAAACAAACAAGATGTGCTTTAACTGCAGACTTTCAGCTTTAATTTGAGGGTATTTACATCCAAATCAAGTGAACAGTGTAGGAATTACAACAGTTTGTATATGTACTTCCCACTTTTTAAGGGACCAAAAGTAATGGGACAGATTAACAATCATAAATCAAACTTTCACTTTGTAATACTTGGTTGCAAATCCTTTGCAGTCAATTACAGCCTGAAGTCTGGATAGACATCACCAGATGCTGGGTTTCATCCCTGGTGATGCTCCGCCAGGCCTCTACTGCAACTGTCTTCAGTTCCTGCTTGTTCTTGGGGCATTTTCCCTTGAGTTTTGTCTTCAGCAAGTGAAATGCATGCTCAATCAGATTCAGGTCAGGTGTCAACGTCATCTCCGGACCGCCTCGTAGTGGTCCCTACTTTGGGTCGTAGACCACTACAGATAGGTCTGAAGTCCGACATTAACTGACGTTTCCTAAACGTTGGTTCATAATGTTTCACTTTCAAACTAAATACTAACAATTAGACAGGGTAATGAAAACCAGGGAATTTTTCACCCTTCATGTATATGTTTGACAACATTAAGGATGTGACAAGTGAACTAAACCTACATTTATGGGAGTTTAATTTCGACTTTCAGACGTCAATTTCGTGTAGAACAAACAAATTAAAGTT
>BLSH010143069.1:579127-601431 GCA_018402905.1 Glandirana rugosa | reverse complement strand
TGACAGCTGTCATCCTCATATGTGGCTGAGAACTTCGCTGCTACTACAGTCAGGTCCATAAATATTGGGACATCAACACAATTCTAATATTTTTGGCTCTATACACAACCACAATGGATTTGAAATTAAACAAACAAGATGTGCTTTAACTGCAGACTTTCAGCTTTAATTTGAGGGTATTTACATCCAAATCAAGTGAACAGTGTAGGAATTACAACAGTTTGTATATGTACTTCCCACTTTTTAAGGGACCAAAAGTAATGGGACAGATTAACAATCATAAATCAAACTTTCACTTTGTAATACTTGGTTGCAAATCCTTTGCAGTCAATTACAGCCTGAAGTCTGGAACGCATAGACATCACCAGACGCTGGGTTTCATGGTGATGCTCTGCCAGGCCTCTACTGCAACTGTCTTCAGTTCCTGCTTGTTCTTGGGGCATTTTCCCTTCAGTTTTGTATTCAGCAAGTGAAATGCATGCTCAATCAGATTCAGGTCAGGTGATTGACTTGGCCATTGCATAACATTCCACTTCTTTCCCTTAAAAAACTCTTTGGTTGCTTTCGCAGTATGTTTCGGTTCATTGTCCATCTGCACTGTGAAGTGCCGTCCAATGAGTTCTGAAGCATTTGGCTGAATATGAGCAGATAATATTGCCCGAAACACTTCAGAATTCATCCTGCTGCTTTTGACAGCAGTCACATCATCAATAAATACAAGAGAACCAGTTCCATTGGCAGCCATACAAGCCCACGCCATGACACTACCACCACCATGCTTCACTGATGAGGTGGTATGCTTTGGATCATGAGCAGTTCCTTTCCTTCTCCATACTCTTCTCTTCCCATCACTCTGGTACAAGTTGATCTTGGTCTCATCTGTCCATAGGATGTTGTTCCAGAACCGTGAAGGCTTTTTTAGATGTTGTTTGGCAAACTCTAATCTGGCCTTCCTGTTTTTGAGGCTCACCAATGTTTTACATCTTGTGGTGAACCCTCTGTATTGAAGTCTTCTCTTGATTGTTGACTTTGACACACATACACCTACCTCCTGGAGAGTGTTCATGATCTGGCCAACTGTTGTGAAGGGTGTTTTCTTCACCAGGGAAAGAATTCTTCGGTCGTCCAACACAGTTGTTTTCCGTGGTCTTCCGGGTCTTTTGGTGTTGCTGAGCTCAATGGTGCATTCTTTCTTTTTAAGGATGTTCCAAACAGTTGATTTGGCCACCCCTAATGTTTTTGCTATCTCTCTGATGGGTTTGTTTTGTTTTTTTCAGCCTAATGATGGCTTGCTTCACTGATAGTGACAGCTCTTTGGATCTCATATTGAGAGTTGACAGCAACAGATTCCAAATGCAAATAGCACACTTGAAATGAACTCTGGACCTTTTATCTGCTCCTTGTAAATGGGATAATGAGGAACAACACACACCTGGCCATTAAATAGCTGAGCAGCCAATTGTCCCATTACTTTTGGTCCCTTAAAAAATGGGAGGCACATATACAAACTGTTATAATTCCTAATTTGATGTAAATACCCTCAAATTAAAGCTGAAAGTCTGCAGTTAAAGCGCATCTTGTTAGTTTCATTTCAAATCCATCATGGTGGTGTATAGAGCAAAAAGATTAGAATTGTGTCAATGTCCCAATATTTATGGACCTGACTATATATATATATATATATATATGTATAAATATATATATATATATATATATATATACAAAATATTATGATCACTTTTCAACTGATAACAATAAATTCACGGTGCAGTTTGCTCAAAGATGCTGTGCGTCTTTTGGACCATTTTAGCTCAGAATTCAGGCCAAAAATTCTGGCTGAAATCGGACCTGAAACTGTGAACCAGCACGCACCGGACCCCTGCTGGGAGCCGCTGTGAATTCTAGTATCAACCCAGCTTAAAAGCAGAGACAAAATTGTCCCCTAATAAAATTTGCCTACATTTAAAGATTCATAACAAAATTGTACTTCAGTCTGTGGAATGGAAAGTGTTGGGTTTTTATTAAGGTTAAATATGCATTTTTTATTGTTCATAAAGTGAAAAAAAGAAATAGGCTTTACATACATTTGTTCAGAATTGTTAAGTGTTATAACATAATCGCCATATCAGAGTTACATCCATATAATAATCCGATACAAATATATGAGGCCAAAGAATTTCTGGTGAATAAACTTGAGCAAACATAAACTATGTAAGAATAAAAAGAAAACCTGCCTCTACCCAGGTGGGGTAGAGACTTATTCAAGATATTTATAAGACCCCAGGTCTATTGGGATCTCCAAACTAAACTGACCTGAGCAGCGAGGCAAGAAGATAAGGAGAGAAACTAGGAAAACAGGGATATTGTAGAGCGAGAGAAAAATGGAAAAGAGAAGGGGGAGCGGGGCAGAGAGAGATGATGGGAAGAACGAGGAGAGGGGGGAGAGAGGGAGGGAAGGCAGCGAGTCTTAACCGCAACCAAGGAAATCCAGAGTAGAGGGTGATTCAGGAATCCAGGGTGTTGGGATTTTATTAAACAAAACCAGCAGTTTAGCAGTAGAATATTTTAGGCTGGGTTCACGGGTTTCTCTGCATCCATTTCGCATGACAGGTGGCTGTGACTGGCTCTGAATGCAACTGGGTCACACACCTCCAGGGCAGCCATGGAGCACTCTGCAGAAGAGTCCTGTGCATCTTTGGCTTCATTTCAGGTCCGAATTCAGGCAAGGAAACAGACCTGATTCACCCCTGAAACGGAGAACAGGGAAGCACCAGACCCCCTGCTGTGAGCCGCTCCGCATATAGTGTGAACCCAGCCTAACTCACAATTTTATGGCAATGCAAGGTCCCCAAATGTAACATAGAAGGCACTGCTGATCAATAGTGGGGGCCGAGAGCTGTTTTGGACAGCTCAGTCTCTGTGCTTGAAGAATGCATTGAGCACGCTGTCAGCACAAAAACATCAGCCACCCAGTGGCCCATATGTGTTACGCATGTCGCAACGCATTGAAATGGACCTGTACCCCGACTATGAAACGTCAACTATTTATATATTTATAGCAAGCAGTAAAAGCTTTAAAGCATGTTTTAAGATCCTCAAACATCATCTAAAGCTGCCTAAACCCTAATAGATTTCTCCCCTTTTTTTCCCAGATTCCTCCACCCACACAAATGACATGGATGGACGAATCCCCCCCTGCTGGATCATTGTGTCCTGACCAGGGCTGCTGTTAGAAATCACGGGGGCCTCATACATCCTACCTGACAGAGCCCCCCCGGCCGAAAGTGACTGAGGACATAGATTTACCAGTCCTTTTCTCTACAGCCTCTGCTACACAGATAACTGAATAGGAAGTGCTCTGAGGCTTCCAGCTCATTCACAAACTGAAGCATAATAAATACAGTTTACTGTGCTTCCGTGATGAATTGGCACAGGAGTGATTTGTATTTATAGTATACTGTGTTCATTCAGGAAAGGAAGGGGCCAGTAAATGGCATCCACCTGTGTGCCCGCAGCAGCTACCCGCGGGAGAGGAAGGAAGCCAGAAGTGCTGTGGGGAAAAGGGGGCACAGGGGAGCCCAGACAGCAAATGGAAGGGGCGCATGTGCTAGTACCAATCCCTTTGCGTATAGCCGGAGGGAGGGAGGGAGAGGAGAAGACGCTGCAGCGGGAGAGACGAAAGAGGATCAGTTTCTGCAATAAGACCATACAGCCGGACTTCCTACTCAACAGGTGCTTGGACCCCCCTTTTGAACTGATGGGGCCCGGTACAGGAGGGCTGGCTGTACTGCCTGTTCAGCAACCCTGATTCTGACAGCCATCGCTAGTGGCTAATTGGTGGCAAATTAATTTTGGCTGGCAATTTACAGCCAGGCTCCCACTCAAACAACTTTTTTAAAGGATAAGTTCACCTTTTTTAAAAAAATGATAAATGCACATCTTTTTGCAGGTAAAAGAATGTGCAGTTATGTTTTTTTTTTCTATTTGGAGCCTGGAAAGCACTACACACAAAATCAGCAGATTGCAGGTGCCATGCAGGACTTCTGCAGACTTCTCAGTGTATCTATCTGCTTGTGCTTCATACAGGCATGTAGATACACACTGACAGAAAGAATGAATGAACTACCAGAGCGCTCATTAGCTCCATGGTAGTTCATTAAAATTACAGGCAGACAGTTGCAAAGGCTGTAGGGACTTGTAGTTTACCATTCACAGAGGACTGAATGAAAGTTGTGGAGTGGGCAAAATTGTCCCCATCCCCACACCTATGGGCCCCTGGCAGACTTAAATTATGTTCTAGTGGTTTAAAGCTAGTTTGCAAACTTACCTTTAATTGGTGGATAGTGTCTCCAAATGGTTGGAGCACAAGCTGTCATCTATAAAAAAGAGAAAATGCATCATAATAGTTACAGTCGGCATAGGAGAGAAGAAGAAGGCACATCCCATGACCCTTACCCCTTCTGTCGTGGCTTTATTATGACGTTTTGTCCCTTTTACAAAAAGGGGATTATATTTTGAGTGTGTTACTACCTCAAGCTTACGATAGCTGAGTTAAAGCAGAGTTCCACCCAGTTAAAAGTCAGCAGCAATTTTATGCAATTTTTATTAAATAAAGCATTATTTTTATGGTATCACACTATCCTGGACTCCTTGTTCTCTCTATATTATGTGGAGCTGACCACCGTGTGAGCGGAGGATAGTGAGAGAGGAGTGGAGCATACAAATCTAAAATCGCTTTTTATGCGACACAAGTAGGGAAGTGGAGATGAGGAACGTATAAACAGAGGAGTAGTGTCCAGAGGCAAGAAGAGAGGAGCCAACCACAAGATACAAAGACCCCATTTACCTCAGGCATACTACCCCTGTGGGGGTGTGGAGATGTGGTGAGTGGGGACCCAAAGGGGGAGCACGTGTGGAAGTCACCTTATTGCAGATTTACACAGAAGGAGCACCAAAGTCACCTTAATATACTTTTTGTATTTTTGTATGTTTCTGATTTTTAATATATTTTTTACAATTATTTTCACCTATTTTTTACACGGAAGAAGCACTGAAGTCACCTTTGATATATTTATATTTTTATTTTTGCTTTTGAACTTTTCTGTCTTTTATATATTTTTATAAAAAATTTTTTATATATTTTACACATTTTTTTCATATTTTTTCACCGATTTATTTGGAGAGGAATCTTTTATGGGACTGAACACAAGATTGATTATGAACCATTTTATATGATGTATGATTTGCACATTGCACTTATTGTTAACACTGTTCCCAAAAAAAAACATTTTTTCCTGGGCATAGTTATTTTTATAGTGGGGATAGAGTAATACACTAATTGCAGAATGTTTGCAAAGAAAGTTGATCTGGAGTCATGCAAAGCGGGCTTGCTGCAGTTCTGCAACAAAGCCTGGCAAGTCTAGCAATGGCTTAGCAAGTCCTTTTAAAACTTGCAGGGCAAATGTAAGTTAAAGCGACGGAGTGCCGAATTGCAAAAAGTGCTCTGGTCAGAAAGGGGGTAAATCCTTCCAGGGCTGAAGTGGTTAAAGTGGATGTTAACCCGATTCATGAAATTTGAGATGGGCACATCTATCTGCAGGGTTTTCTTATCTCTCTTCAAAGCCCTGCATCTTGTAGCTGTCTCTTTCTGTGTAGCTCTGTTATCAGCCTGACAAGTTTCCATCACATTATAACAAGAGCAGCCAGAGTTGTGTGTTGGGGAGGTTGCTATAAATAGATTAGCAGAGCTCTGGACAATACAACGGAGAAAGCTGGAAGTCTCTACCAATGAGGAGAGGGGTGTGTGCCTTTCCTCCAATCAGCTGCCTTGGCTGTGTGTCCAGGCTTCTCTGTAGTTCTAAGCAGGAAGAGAAAAAAATGCTAACATAATCTCCACTTTCTAAAGGATAAGTACAGATGAAGACAACAGATATACATGTAATATTTATATAGGGAGGTTTGTTTCATCCCTGTGTATCATCTGAGGCTGTTCACTTCACTGGGTATATGGAAGGTTTACATCCACTTTAACAAAAGGATGTACATTTCACATTAAGAATTATTCTATCAAAATTAGTATGTGCTGTAAATTACATCCAGCATTGCTCCTGTTTTTTCTTGCTGGAGGCTGCCATTTTGTTGACACCCAGAAAACGATGCCCCTTTCCTTGGTCTCAAAAGCTATATGTCACTTATATTAATTAAAATATGCACATTGTTGTAAGTAATACTTTTGTTTCTCCTGGCAGCAGGGTTTGTCCTGTTACCTCTCCTGCTTTTCTTTTCTCTCTAATCTGTGTTCCCTCAGTGCAGTCTTTGTAATTCCTGTTGCCTTCTTCCCCCTTCAGCGACAGTAAATCTTAAAGCTGTCAGCAGATCAGCCTCTAGTGGCTCTGATTTTAGGCACAGTGCCAAGAATAGAGAGCAACTAAGCATGTGCAGAGCAGGGTCAGACAGTGCATTCTGAGACATCAGAATTTAAACAGTATAGGCACTTATTTTTAATGTTTTACATAACTATACCTGCATAAGGGGCCAGCCTGAAGTGATCTAGCAGGACTTAAAACCACTTTAAGATATTGTGCGACAAGAGTGAGGTTGATTTGATCATACTTTACTCACTCAGACATTCCAAATTGCTTTAGTGTGATTAACAGACCAATGCAATTCTTGTCAACACCCTTAAGGCCCATACACACAATGCAAAATTTGTATGGAAGCTTTAGTACGACGACCGATCATCCGAAATTCTTACCGTTAGTATGGTACTTTCGACAGCCGATTTTGATTTTTCGGAAGACAAAAGATGGATGTGCAGAATATAAAACATTTTCGTATGGCAACTCAACGTCTGATTTTCATATCATTAGTACGGTTTTCGTCTGTAAAAACACGTAAGAGCACCACTACGCATGCTCAGAAACGAAAAAATACATACAAAGCTATTCAACACATTACGTCACCTCTGACATTGAATTTGATTGTACGAAAATTTTCGTATGGTTAGTAACCCCTTCACTTTCGACATGACACAAGCATCCAACAAAAAACGGACATTCGGTCTTCGGAAAATCTAAGCGTGTGTACAAGGCTTTACTCCATGATAACTAATAGCAACAGAAAAAGCAATTAAACTGTATTTTTCAAAAAACAACTTCTTCTCCGGTCTTCTGGGCCAAGTACCAACAAGAGAACACATCCATCCTTTCTATCTTACTAATACAGATTTCAGGAGGCAAATTTAATTTACCTTGCTGACTTATGTGGTCACTGCTTAATGGGTAATAAAAACAGAGTAAGTGCTCATTCCTTCATATAGCTCTTTAACATACATTAGAATGACAGCAAAACCCAAACAAAGGAAAATAAATATAAATTGTTTTCTCGTAGAAGGCCTTAGGTAGTTAGATGATCAATAAACAGAGTAAGGCACAAATTATCAATATTAATCTCATACATAATTAATAGAAGAAAGCCATTGAATCAGACTTCAGATCAAGAAGGATCTATTTAGGTCACTGACTTATTAAAGCCTTATTAAACTTTACTTGCTTTGAACAAAATAACACAGACATATTGGAAACACAATGGGGTAATACAGTAGAGTACAGCCCAAAACTGGTTGCATTGTCTTCCGGACATTAGTCCATTCTTCCTTTAATAAAGCAGGACTAACGCTATTGATTTAATCAGTTTTCCAAAAACAGTTACATTGAAGACACACAGTGAATGATGATGATGGTCACAGTTGCTTGTGCTCTCAGATCAACTGTCAAGTCATCATATGGCTTGAACTGATCACATGTGCAGCACCATGGCAACTGCAGATTAAACAAAGGCTAAGATGGCACCTTTCTTTGCTATAAAGAATAGGAGGGTTTAGTTCTGCTTTAACCCCTTCAGCCCCGGAAGGATTTCACACTTTAGGACCAGAGTACTTTTTGCGATTCGGCACTGTGTTGCTTTAACTGACAATGGCGCGGTCATGCGACGTTGTACCCAAACTAAATTTGTGTCCCTTTTTCCCTACAAATAGAGCTTCCTTTTGGTGGTATTTGATCCCCTCTGCGTAATTTCTGATCGCCACTGTAATTAAAAAAAGAGCGACAATTTTGCAAAAAATCTATATTTCTTACTTTTTGCTAAAATACAAATCCAAAAAAATATATTTTTTAAAAAAAAAACGTTTTTTTGATCAGTTTTGGCCGACTTATATTCTTCCTCATATTTTTGGTTAAAAAAATCGCAATCGGCATTTATTGATTAGTTTGCGCAAAAGTTGCTGCGTTTACGGACGATGAGAATTCATTTTTGGGGTTTTTATTTTTATTTACTATTAATGGCAGCGATCTGCGATTTTTAGCGGTACTGCGATATTGGGGCGGACATGCCGGACCATTTTGACACTTTTTTGGGACCATTGGCATTTATACAGCGATCAGTGCTATAAAAATGCACTGATTACTGTGTAAATGCCAATGGCAGGGAAGGGGTTAACCTGGAGGGGGCGCTCTAGGGGTTAAATGTGTTCCCTAGGCGTGTTCTAACTGTATGGGGGCTGGACTGCCAGGGGGAAGGGAGTGATCACGGCTTCCATATACAGGAAGCCTGTGATCACAGCCCTTCCCCCCTCTATGAGAACGGAGATCCACGTTTACATACACGGACATCCGTCCTCTCACTGTGGGGTCCACCGCGGGTAGCCGGCGGCGATCGAGTCCACCCTACCCGCTCCCTGGGCCCCCCCGAGACAGTGAGCGTGCGAGCACACCCTCACAGTACTAGTTATCGCAGCCGCAGTCATATGATGGCGGTTTGCGATAACGAGCCACCTTGTCACCGTCAGATGCTGGTCGGCAGTCGGCAAGTGGTTAAAGTGGTTGGGAACCTCTGAGATGAAAACACTTCAATGTACTTGCCTCAATCCAAAGTTACAAATGTTTGAGTGTGACTTCTGTTTTCTGCCTTGTTCCTCTGCTATCTGCATGAGTTGTTTCTGACAAGCTATGCTGACAAAATAGATTGAGAAGGGGGGTGGAGTAGGGAAGCTCCAGCACACAGCCTATAATTGACAGTCTCAGCTGTGCATGTTTCCCTATGAGTGTAGAGGGGGGTGTGTCCATTCCCTCCACACACAGCTCAGATTACAATCAGCTACCTGCTCAATGATGTGCAATGTGTGATGTCAATTCCCTGCCCCTGCCTGCTAGAGCTGAGAAATAGACTTTGATAAATGTGTTTTAGAAGGCTGTAGAGGAGGGATGGTGGCAGATAAACAGGTACAACTTTTGTAGGAGGACTTATTTCATCTCTGTATCATCTGAGGCTAGTCATAATTGTGAAGTGCAAGGAAAATGATAAATGGTTTTCAACATTTTTTACAAATAAATATCTGTAAAGTGTGGCATGCATTTGTGTCACGTACCTGGTCCTGAAGCCAAAATGCTGAGAGGGCTCTCTTGCAGCTGAGTGCTCGGTGCTCCTGAAGGTGATAACAGGGGACACAAAGCCCAAAGAAGCAGGGGTTGCCAGCTGTGCCACAGATGAGAGATGGTAGTGTGGAGATCTCTCTGCAGGTGAATCCCAAATGAGGTGTGAAGTAGGACCCAGGAGAGCTGAAGGTGGTGCAGACTGCACACAGCAGAAATCAGGTTGCAATGGTAAGTGCAGCAGGCTGGATACAGTAGGTAAGTGCTGCAGGCTGGAGCAACAAGTGAATACTGTAGATTAGTACTGCAGGCCTGGTAGAGCAGGTAGGCACCAAGGCCGATCACAGCAGACAGGGCACAGCAGAAGGCGTAGTTGGGGATGATAGCATAAGGTGACCAGATTTTTATTGGCAAATGGTAAACTTTTTTTTTTAAGCATAATTTCCTCAAATTATATATGCAGTGTATGTGGTATGTGTTTATGGAATGATTGCATGATATATACGTTAGTTCTCACATTTCGTTCATAAATAAAGATAAAGAAAAAAGATACTTCTTAGAATTTTTTGAGATATGAGTACCAAATGTTATGAAGATAAGATAGAGAAAAAACAGAATGCAGAGTTCAGAGTTCATAAAGAATACAGGGCTAAGGAGCGCACTACATAAAAATGCGGGGCTGAGGAGCGCGCTTCATAAACAATGCACGGCTAAGTAGCGCTCAGGAGCATGCTGCATAAAGAATGCAGGGCTCAGGAGTGCGCTACATAAAGAATGCAGGGAGCAGGAGTGCACTACATAAAGAATGCAGGGCTCAGGAGTGCACTACATAAAGAATGCAGGGCTCAGCAGTGCACTACATAAAGAATGCAGGGCTCAGCTGTGCCCATCTATGCAGCCTCACCAGTGCCCATCAATGCAACCTGACCAGTGCCCAGCAATGCAGGCTCACCAGTGTCCATCTATGCAGCCTCACCAGTGCCCAGCAATGCAGCCTCACCAGTGCCCATCTATGCAACCTCACCAGTGCCCATCAATGCAGCCTCACCAGTGCCCAGCAATGCAGCCTCACCAGTGCCCATCTATGCAGCCTCACGAGTGCCCAGCAATGCAGCCTGACCAGTGCCCAGCAATGTAGCCTCACCAGTGCCCAGCAGTGCAGCCTCATCTGTCCCCAGGAATGCAGCCTCCCCTGTGCCCAGGAATGCAGCCTCACCTGTGCCCAGGACTGCAGCCTCAGAAGTGCCCAGCAATGCAGCCTCATCAGTGCCCAGGAATGCAGCCTCACCTGTGCCCAGGAATGCAGCCTCACCAGTGCCCAGGAATGCAGCCCCACCTGTGCCCAGGAATGCAGCCTCATCTGTGCACAGGAATGCAGCCTCATCTGTGCCCAGGAATGCTGCCTCAACAGTGCCCAGGAATGCAGCCTCACTGGTGCCCAAGAATGCAGCCTCATCTGTGCCCAGGATTGCAGCCTTACCTGTGCCCAGGAATGCAGTCTCATCTGTGCCCAGCAATGCAGCCTCACCTGTGCCCAGGAGTGCCGCCTCACCAGTGCCCAGCAATGCAGCCTCGCCAGTGCCCAGCAATGCAGCCTCACCTGTGCCCAGTAATGCAGCCTCACCAGTGCCCAGGAATGCAGCCTCACCTGTGCCCAGGAATGCAGCCTCACCGGTGCCCAGGAATGCAGCCTCATCTGTGCCCAGGATTGCAGCCTTACCTGTGCCCAGGAATGCAGTCTCACCTGTGCCCAGCAATGCAGCCTCACCAGTGCCCAGGAGTGCCGCCTCACCAGTGCCCAGCAATGCAGCCTCACCAGTACCCAGCAATGCAGCCTCACCTGTGCCCAGCAATGCAGCCTCACCAGTGCCCAGGAATGCAGCCTCACCTGTGCCCAGGAATGCAGCCTCACCAGTGCCCAGGAATGCAGCCTCACCTGTGCCCAGCAATGCAGCCTCATCAGTGCCCAGGAACGCAGCCTCACCAGTGCCCAGCAATGCAGCCTCACCTGTTCCCAGGAATGCAGCCTCAACTGTACCCAGCAATGCAGCCTCATCTGTGCCCAGCAATGCAGCCTCACCAGTGCCCAAGAATGCAGCCTCACCAGTGCCCAGCAATGCAGCCTCACCAGTGCCCAGCAATGCAGCCTCACCAGTGCCAAGCTATGTAGCCTCACCAGTGCCCAAGAATGTAGCATCACCTGTGCCCAGGAATGCAGCTTCACCTGTGCCCAGGAATGCAGCTTCACCTGTGCCCAGGATTGCAGCCTCACCAGTGCCCAGCAATGTATCCTCACCAGTGCCCAGGAATGCAGCCTCACCTGTGCCCAGGAATGCATCCTCACAAGTGCCCAGCAATGCAGCCTCAATAGTGCCCAGCAATGCAGCCTCAGCAATGCCCAGGAATGCAGCCTCACCTGTGCCCAGGAATGCAGCCTCGCCTGTGCCCAGCAATGCAGCCTCGCCTGTGCCCAGGAATGCAGCCTCATCTGTGCCCAGCAATGCAGCCTCATTTCTACTCAGCAATGCAGCCTCATCTGTGCCAAGCAATGCAGCCTCACCTGTGCCTAGGAATGCAGCCTCACCTGTGCAGTGGATCAGAGAGGAGTGGAAGAGGAGAGCCGGCTGGATCATCACACAGGCCGGCATTGCCTGCAGTGACAGCTTTAATTTGAATTGCCAGATGCCCGTCGTCAGATAAGTCCCTCCTCCTGGATTGGCTCCTACCTATGATAGACAGCACATGTCCTGGCATTAGACAAATGTGCTGTCTGTCAAAGGAGCCAAACCTACTGGCTGGAATTTATGTGCTGTCAGGCAACCAGCGATTCAAATTAAAGCTGACACATCGGGCAATGCCGGCCACCTGACACCTCCAGTGTGTGGACCCGGGGAGGACCGCTCCCCCTCTGTCTCAGCACATGCCCAGGATCAGCCCTCCACCTGACGCCACCCCTGTAATCCAGGGACAAATCAAAGGATAGACTGGCTCCGGAAACAGTGTCCTCAGTCTGGGGACTATCCCCGGAAACCGGGGACGTCTGGTCACCCTATGATAGCAGAGGTCAGGAAGCCAGTGGTCAGCAGTTCAGGTATCAGATTAATGGTTAGGCAAACCGGGATCATACACAGGACAAGAGACTAGAGCAGATCTGTGGGCAAACCAGGTCGGTAACAGGTGATCAGAAAAAGCAGCAAACACAGGAACAGGAAGCTGAAAACCAGTCAGAAATGTCCGGGTGCCACAGTCAGCCAAGATCTGATGTGCATTGCATGCGTGACATGCACATGTGTTGTACATGGTGAACATGCGTTTGCAATACATATGCGCATATTTGTGCGGGTGAGGTCATATTGGGAATTGGCTACTGCACCAGGTCTGCAGATAACTATCCTCCGGCTTGTTCCCCGACAATTTGTATTTAAATTTGTATTTGTATCCTTTACTCTGATACCTCTAACTAAAATTGTGGAACAAATTGCCTTCAGAAGTCACTTAGTAAATAGAGTCCACCTGTGTGTAATTTAATCTAAGTATAAACACGGATGTTCTGTGAAGACACCAGGGATTTGTTAGTGAAGAAACAGCATCATGAAGGCCAAGAAACACACCAGAAAGGTCAGGAATAAAGTTGTGGAGAAGTTTAAAGCAGGGTTAGGTTATAAAAAAAATATCCCAAGCTTTGAACATCTCACGGAGCATTGTTTAATCCATCATCTGAAAATGGAAAGAGTATGGCATAACTGCAAACCTACCAAGACATCCACCTAAACTGATTAGAGAAGCAGCCAAGAGGCCCATGGTAACTCTGGAGGAGCTGAAGAGATCCACAGCTCAGGTGGGAGAATCTGTCTAGAGGACAACTATTAGTCATGCACTCCACAAATCTGGCCTTTATGGAAGAGTGGCAAGAAGAAAGTCATTGTTGAAAGAAAGCCATAAGAAGTCCCGTTTGCTGTTTGCAAAAAGCCATGTGGGGATGCAGCAAACATGTGAAAGAAGGTGCTCTGGTCAGATGAGACCAAAATTTAACTTTTTGGCCAAAAAGCAAAACACTATGTGTGGCAGAAAACTAACACTGCACATTATTCTGAACACACCTTTTTTCAGCAGGGACAGGGAAGCTGGTCCGAGTTGATGGGAAGATAGATGGAACAATTTTAGAAGAAAACCTGTTAGAGTCTGGAAAAGATTTAAGATTTTGGCAGAGGTTCACCTTCCAGCAGGACAATGACCTTAAACATACAGCCAGAGCTACAATGGAATGGCTTAGATCAAAGCATATTCATGTGTTTAAATGGCCCAGTCAAAGTCCAGACCTAAATCCAATTGAGAATCTGGAGCAAAACTTCAAAACTTAACTTGAAAATTGCTGTTCACAGACGCTCTTCATCCAATCTGACAGAGCTTGAGCTATTTTGCAAAGAATGGGAAAACAATTCACTCTTTAGATGTGCAAAGCTGGTAGAGACATACCCAAGAAGACTTGCAGTTGTAATTTTCAAGGCACTGTATAAGGTATTCGGAAGAGGCCATTTGATGAGGCATTTTTTCTTACCTTTAATGTGAAAGGTAAGCATATCTCTTTAAAAAGTAAGAAAGCTTCAAAACATTTTTATGGAAGTTTCCCTACCATTTTGCTACCTTCCACTGAGCTCACCTAACCCACCATATGCCCAAAGTATCATGTTTATGTAGTGTAGCGCCCCCATAGAGTAGGTGCATTATTCTAGCAGGGTTTTGCTAGGTGAAGTAAAATTTAGTCAGGCCTGAGTATAAAAGCAGGCCTGAATGTTTTGATCTGGGATGGGAGGAAAGGCTCAGGGAGGATTGGGTGGACTTAACAGATGAGGTCACCAGAACCTCCCACTTCTTTCTAGAAACCTGTGGAAGGTTTCTGGTCAGAGAGCTGGGAGATAGGTTAAGCCATCTGGAGTATTATAAGGAGCCCTGACCAATCCCCAAGCAGGATTGGCAGGGGGCAGGCCTCCTTAAATACTCTGAGTCAGCCCAATGTGGGAGGAATAGTGTCAGGTGGAAGTCGGGAGATGTGGCAGAGGCGCTGTGGAGCAGGCCCCTACCCGGGAGGTCGCCCCCAGTCTGGGTATGGTGACCTTGGGGTTTGAGTACAGCCAGGAAGGAGAGTGATTCCTGGAGCTGCACAGGAGGAACAGGAGAACAGCAGAGGTGCTACAGGAGGAGGGAGATACTTTAAAGCAATCCACCAGTGTTGTGAGCGATGGTCCCTGGGATTGGAGGGAGAAAGTGCTGGAGCAGGCTGGGAGAGGAATAGTGGACAGTCTGTGGGAGCCTTGGGAGCCAGTCAAGGGCAAGGAAAACCAGTACAAGAGAGCAGGTCAATGGGACCTGGAGGAGAGATGGGCTGGGTGTTGTAGTCCATCAGAGGCTCAGTTAGCACTCAAGTTTTGCTGCACATTCAGGGGCCCATGATCCCTGGCCTATAATGGGTGTTCTTGAGGTCCTGCTGAAACAGGGTAGGCCTCACCATATGCTAACCACGGTGAAGATAAAGGTATAGAGAAGTCAGGAACGGGAACGCTTTGTTTTTAGCAAGCTGCCGGCAATTTTAAAACGCGAATGTTATGTTTTCTTCATGTGAGTACCCACTTTTAAATTTACAATAAACCCTTGTTTGACGGAGTTACGCTATGAGATTCTTCTTCTCTTTATGATGTTTGAATTATGGAGCGATGAGATTAATGGTTGAGGTTGGAGAGGAGCAGTCGGATTTGTTGCTGTGACTACTGGAAGGAAGGAGTACAACCACACAGACACCCCGCAGAGGGTTATTTCTGCTAACGCCTTTGATCTGTTAGCGATAACAGGTCGTTTATTTCTGGTAAGAGTACCTCTGAGTGATTCTAAGGGTGCATCTCCGGTGTTGGTCCACATAACTTCGGGTGAACCTTGATTAGTGAACATTATATGGCACATTCATCATACTGAATGCTGAACTGTCATCTTCTTTCCTGGTTTTATCTGCCTCTTTCTGGATTACCATTATTTATGCTCTGGTGTCAAACCTGTCATTGAATATTTGGATACCTATTCACAAGCACTTTTTTGGGTTATTTATTTGGACAATTTCACTTACTTATTTGGACATTTTCACTTTTTGACTTTTGAGTTGAATCACTATTCACTTAATTTTGCAATTATTTAATGTTTTAGCGCAACTGTTATGTTTACAAAGGTATAGAGAAGCCTGATAAATTTCCCTTCAGGCTGGAAGCTCAAGTTCTGAGCTGGAGAGACGCAAAGAAGTGTAAAGCTGCAAGTTCTGTGTAGAGAGAGAATTGTAAGAGAAACGGTCAGCCAGTGAAGTGCTGGATAGTTGTGAGGAGTAACAGTCTGCAGAGGGACGGTATGCAGTGCAAGTGTGCATATACAGGACTGTATATGGAGCTTGTGTATCATAATTCTTTGGGCATCCCACAGTTATCCCTTATCCTATTCCAAGTTATTTCCCCTAAATAAAACAACAAAAACAATAGCCGGCCTGTTCAGTGTCTCCGGATGTGTGCTATATGGTGCAATTGAGGGCAGCTATAAGGTGAAACACTACTACCAGCCACTCTCAAGGGAGCACATGGCTACAGTAGTACTGCCCCCTGTTACGTACCAGGTAGGGACCGCTGGAGTTGAGACAGCGGCCACAAGAGCACGGTGAGGTATGAGTGCCTGTGACAGTCCAATGATGTTCGACAGCAGGCGGTCCGCAGGATTGCTGGAGGTGGAGATGACCTGTGGGTGGAAGGTGTAGTTAGATAGGAGCAACCCAGTTGAGCTGGGAAGCTGCAGAGCTGGAAGCCACTGAGGTCTGGATGGCAACAGGCACTAGAGCGGAGTCAGGTGAAAGCAGGTTCGGCAACAGGCTGGCAGTGCGGTACAAGAAGAGCAGGCAGATGGTCAGGTCCAAGCAGGGTTGTCAACAGGCAGGCAGCAAAGGTATCAGAGTATTAGGCAGGAGCGTGGTCGTAGACAGGCCGGGATCGGGTGCAGGCAGACAGCAGGAGGATCGTAGACAAGCCAGGTCGGTAACAGGTTCAGAACAGACTATCAGGTTGCAGGTTAGTACAGGTAACGCTGTAGGTCAGAGAGCGCTTGCTGCAAGGTGTGTCCCGTTGAAATAGAGCCGTCTGGCGCCGTTTCTGGCACGTGCGTGCGCGAACACAAATAGCGCTAATAAGTCCAAATGAAGCAGGATTTCTCCTAACATTGCCCCCCAAGGGGCAGCCTCCGGATGCCCAATTGTCTCCTCTTAAATGGATGGTTTTAAAGGAACTCTCTTATCAGGTCCATGGTGTGTAGATTTTGTTCAGGCTCCCAAGAGTTTTCCTCTGGTCCAAAGCCTTTCCACTTAATTAGGTACTGTGTTTGACCCCTCCTTTTCCTGCAGTCCAATATAGCTTCCACCTCGAACTCCTCTTCCCCGTCAACCATTACAGGTTCAGGTGGTCTTGTCTGGCGATTGGGGAAGGAGTCCAGCACTGCTGGCTTTAATAAGGAGACATGGAACACTGGGTGGACCTTTAAGCTTGCAGGTAGCGAAAGTTCATAAGAAACCTCATTGATTTTCCTCTTTACTGGGAATGGTCCCATGTATTTAGGGCCCAGCTTCCTTGATGGGCATGCCAGCTTTAGATTGGTTGTTGCCAGCCATACCCAGTCTCTTGGTTGCAAACTCAGCTCCCCTTTCCTCCTCTTGTCAAATGCTCTTTTACTGTCCTGCTGAGCCTTGCTCATAGTGTCCTGCAGCAGCTTGTTGTTGCGGTTGAAAAAGTCCACAGTGTTTAGAGTGGCAGGTACTGAGGATTCGGGGACTAAGTCGGGCAGGAAGGTAGGGTGGAAGCCCAGGTTTGCAAAGGAAGGCATTTGTTTGGTGGTTGAATGGCAGGCCTTATTATAGGCAAATTCTGCCATCGGTAGGAGGGACACCCAGTCATCCTGGACAAATGAGGAGAAACAGCGAAGGTACTGTTCCAGGGTTTGGTTTGTCCGCTCCGTTTGCCTGTTGGACTGGGGATGGTAAGCGGATGATAATGAAAGTCTCATGTTGAGAATGTTGCACAGTGCTCTCCAGAACTTTGAGGTGAATTGCACCCCCAGGTTGGACACAACATCAATAGGCACACCATGGAGCCGGACAATCTCCTTAATGAACACCCTGGTGGTTTCCGAGGCAGAGGTTGTACACTTTAGGGGCACGAAATGGGCCATCTTTGTCAATGGGTCAACCACCGCAAAGATGGCTGTACAACCTTCGGAGGGGGGTAGTTCTACTATAAAGTCCATGGAAATGCTGGCCCATGGCCTCTCTGTTACTGGTAACGGTCAGAGTAAACCCCAAGCCTTCCTTCGGGGGACCTTGTTTCGGTTGCAGACAGGGTAGGACCTGACGTAACCCTTGCAGTCCTTTTCTAGGTTGGGCCACCAGAAAGTGCGCTGCACCAACTCTATGGTCTTGTGGACTCCAAAATGACCTGCTAAGGGGTGGTCATGACAGAGGCCAAGAACAGTAATCCGGATCTCCTCTGGAACAAAAATTAGATTTCCTTTCCACAGAAGGCCATCTCTGGCCTGCAGAGTGCTCTTGAAGGGTTTAGATACCCTTGCGGAGGCCTGCTTTAACTAAGGTAGGAGATCTGTGAGGAGTAACAGAAAGTTCCCAGCTGGCAGGATGGTATCAGGTGCAGTTGGTTCCTTAGTATCCTCATACATGCGTGATAGCTCATTGGGTTTAGAGCTTTTTGATCCCGGGCGGTAGGTGATGTAGAAAAACAATGCACACCGGGCCTGACGGGGTCTGAGGCGTTCGGCCGATTTGAGATACTCAAGGTTCTTATGATCCGTGTATATCAGTATTGGGTGGGCTGCACCTTCCAGCAGGTATCTCCATTCTTCTAGGGCGGCCTTTATGGCCAGGAGCTCCCGATCACCTACATTGTAATTCCTCTGTGCTGGGGCCAACTTCCATGAGAAAAAGGCCACCGGATGGACAGAACTATTGAGACCCAAACGTTGGGGAAGGACTACCCCAACAGCATTCTTTGAAGCATCCACTTTCAGGATGTAGGGAAGAATGGGGTCTGGATGACACAGGACTGGGGCAGATGTAAAGAGTCTCTTGTGCGTCTCAAAGGCGGCTTGAGCTTCCAGGGACCAGGAGAACCGGGCCCCCTGTTTGGTAAGCTGAGTGATGGGAGAGATAATGTCTGAGAAGTTCTGGATAAACTTGCAGTAAAAATTGGAGAATCCAACAAACCACTGGACCCCCTTCTTATTGGTTGGTGCAGGCCAGGACAGAATTGTGAAAACCTTTTGGGGATCCATTTCGATACCACTCGGGGAGATGATCAGTCCCAGGAATTGGATACTCTGGCGCTCAAATTTGCATTTCCCTGATTTAGCATAGAGCTTATGCTGGCAGAGGCGACAGAGAAGTTCTTTGACATGCTTCCGATGAACCTCAAGTGATGGTGAAAAGATGAGGACGTCATCCAGGAAAGCAATCAAAGCAATCACAAAGACATCCAGGAGGTCCCTAAGGATGTCATCAATGAAGAACTGAAAGGTAGCCGGGGCGTTGCACAACCCAAAGGGCATAACTAAATACTCATAATGGCCGAACCGGGTGCAGAACGCTGTCTTCCATTCACCCCCTTCCCTAATGCGGATCAGGTTATAAGCTCCCCTTCAATCCAGCTTGGTGAAGATAATGGCAGAATGCAGTCTCTGGAACAGTTCTGGCACCAAGAGAAGGGGATAGCGGTTCTTCACCGTGATCTTATTCAGGTCCCGGTAATCGATACAGGGTCTGAGTGAGCGATCCTTCTTCTCCACGAAGAAGATCCCCGCATCGGCTGGGGATGTGGAAGGGCGGATGAATCCTTTTTGTAAGTTTTCATCTATGTACTCTTTAAGGGCCCCTAATTCCTTTTCGGACAACGGGAAGATCCATCCGAAAGGGATTTCTGCTCCGGGAAGGAGCTCAATTGGACAGTCATAGGAGCGATGCGGGGGGAGCGTGTTTGCTCCTTGCTTACTGAACACATATAAATATTTGTGGTAAGCTTCGGGCACCGCCTGACTGGGCCCCTGGTCAGAGTCCAAGCACATTAAAGTTGGGGAAGGCCGGACAGGTGGAGGTAGGCAGTGTTCCCGGCAGTAAGCAGACTGGAACTGGAGTAGTCCGGAGGTCCAGCTGATCCAGGGGTCATGGGCTTGGAGCCAGGGCAGGCCTAAGATGACCGGGAACAGTGGTGAGGCGATTGCATCCAGCCGGAGGAACTCACTGTGATCAGCAAGGGTGGTGGCCAGCAGAGAAGGCGTCTCCTGGGTCACCAGTCCAGATTTAACACGGGACACATCAGCTAGGAACACTGACAGTCTCTGTTTCTTGGCTTGGAGGGGGATTCCGTGTTTGGCTGCAAAGTCCAGGTCAATAAAGCAGCTACATGTCCCTGAGTCTACAATGGCTGTGGCAGAGACAGCTCTTCCAGGTAGTTGAACAGAGATGGGAACAGCAAGATGGGTCGGTCCAACCGGCAGAGATGTCTGCTCCATGGAGGAGCCCAAGAATCCCTTTCTGTGTTTGGTTGGGCACTCATTTACATAATGACCAGCCTCCCCACAGTAGAGGCAAAGGTTGCATTGGAGCTGGCAGGAGCGCTCTTCCGGGGGCATCGGAAGCCGGGTAGCGGGCCGAAACTGGACTGGCTTCTCCTGCCGGCATTCCCGCAGGCGGCGGTCAATCTCGATGGACCGCTGGATAAGATCCTCCAAAGCACTCGGGACCCCCACCTGGGCTAGTTTGTCCTTTAGACCTTCCAACAAGCCTAAATGGAACTGATGTCGTAAGGCAGCCTCATTTCAGCTGGTATCGGCAGTCCAGCGCCTAAAGTCCGTGACGTACTCCTCGATGGCTCTGCTGCCTTGCCGGAGTGCATGGAGAGCAGATTCAACTGTAGTGGAACGCTGGGGGTCATCATAGAGCTGGGACATTGCCTGGAAGAAGGCGGACAGGGTGTCCAGCCGGGCGTCTCTGACTTCCAGTAGGTGGTGGGCCCAGGCCTGGGGCTGGTCCCAGAGCAGGGATATGACAAACCCCACCTTGGTAGCTTCTAATCTGAAGGTCTGAGGTTGGAGTGCAAAGTAGAGCTGACATGCGTTGTAGAAGGCTAGGTACTTGGTGCAGTCTCCGGAGAACTTCTCGGGGGTTGGCACCCGGGGTTCAGGAGCAGGTTGTAAGGTGGTTGAATCCAAGCTTGCTGTTGATGCCGAAGCAGGAGTGGAGGCTAGGACTTGCTCCTCAAGAAGGGCATGTTTCCCTTGCAGAGACTTAATGGCTTGCGTGAGGTCAGAGAGGTGCTGGCTGACCTCGTGTAGCACAGAGGCCCCCCTTGCAGGCTCAGTCATGGCTGTCTGATACTGTTACATACCAGATAGGGAGCCTGATGGCAGGGGATGGACTCTCCTATGACCCCGGTTCGATGGACTGCTGGGGTTGAGACAGCGGCCACAAGAGCACGGTGAGGTATGAGTGCCTGTGACAGTCCAATGATGTTCATCAGCAGGCGGTCCGCATGACTGGAGATGACCTGTGGGTGGAAGGTGTATTAGATAGGAGCAACCCAGTTGAGCTGGGAAGCTGCAGAGCTGGAAACCACTGAGGTCTGGATGGCAACAGGCACTAGAGCGGAGTCAGGTGAAAGCAGGTTCGGCAACAGGCTGGCAGTGCAGTACAAGAGGAGCAGGCAGGTGGGTGGTTGGTTCCAAGCAGGGTCGTCAACAGGCGGTCAGCAAAGGTATCAGAGGATTAGGCAGGAGCGTGGCATAGACAGGCCGGGATCGGGTGCAATCAGACAGCAGGAGGGTCGTAGACAAGCCGAGTCGGTAACAGGTTCAGAACAGGTTATCAGGTTGCAGGTTAGTACAGGTAACGCTGTAGATCAGACAGCACTTGCTGCAATTGGTTGGGGCCCTCTTCAATACTCCAGGCAGCTCCTCCTAACCTCCCTCCCATTCTTCTGGAAGTTTCTCAAAAGTTCCAGCAAGTAGGGGGATGTAACAAAGATGCTGCCTGATGAATCATTCCAGCCTTCCTGAGTCACTCAAACCCTGACCCAGAATAAACCCAGGCTTGGCTACCAGCCAAGCCAAATTTACATACACTAACAGACTATGTACATTCCCATTCTAGCACACTAGAGGGTGCTACACTTACATTAACTAGTTCTGGTATTCCATCCAGCTGTAATGTTTGCCTCTGTCCAGCCCTCTTTTTCTGATGCCTGCACATCTCCTGAAAGATTAAAGAAACCCCTGTAGATGTCTATTGGGTTCTATAGGACATGCACAGGCAGCAGGTAGTAGAGGACCGTTCAGCAAGAAGTAAACGTTGGGCTGGACATGTCTTGACTAGTGTTGAGCGAACCCGGACTGTAACGTTCGGGTCCGTACCGAACTTTAGGGTGTCCGTGGCACGGACCCGGACCCGGACATTTCAAAAATCGTTCGGGTTGGGATTTCAAGCCATGCCTGGGCTTGCAATGTCAGGCCCAAGCGAGTTGTGATCAGTTCTGTACAGGTCGGGTTGCAAATGAAGAACGACTTGCCAGGAGATGATGGACGACGGACACGTACAGGATATCTTGGGTTATCTGTAGATGTCCCCAAAGAAATTAGAAAGTCCTCTACACGTCCGTAGTCTTTTTCTCCCGACCTGTCTCCGTTTGTAATGTCGACCTACCTTATGGTCTTGATCAATTACATTCACATCGTGGGAGATCACACGATCTTACCCTTACATGTATCAGACAATCACATACATTTAAACCGAACCGACCATCGGTT